>CM076578.1:533534426-533918204 GCA_034641835.2 Pinus albicaulis
CCCAAGATTGATTATAATCAGAAGGCAAACATATGCCTAGCTAATGCAAATCATTTGAAGGCAAACGATATTATCTGTGATTGGTATTCTAGGGTGAACGTGAGCTTTTTCTTCCACACTTCCATAGTCATTCCTCTTTCCAGTGTTTCTAAAGCTATTGAAGACATCAAGTGACTTCGTGACCTCAACCCTAGGGCCTTTTGTGGGATAGACTACTATGGAGGATTTCTGATGTGTTTTATTAAGAAATTGGAGGCCTACTTTGGGTTTAATGAGGACATTGTCGATATAGAATTATTATACTATTTCTCTCGTCAATCGACTACCCCCAGGTGGAATGAAGATGTGAATGAAGAGATTGAGCAGCTGCTTCTGCAAAAATATAGTGGACGACCGCACTGGGCAAAGAATTGAGTGTTTACATTCAATGGAACTACTCAAAGAGCTATGAGTCTGGAGAAATTCTTAGAGGTAAAGAAAATACTTGATCCATTTGGGTTCTTCTCAAGCAAGTGGTCTGTTAAATAATTTATCTTTACAGTTAGTTTAGAATTAGTTAAGATTTATTTAGTAATCAATTTCCAGATTAAGTTTCTTCCATAACTGTTTCTGACTTCTATAAATATATATCTCTCCTTCAATAAAATAAATGGAATGTCGCGTGCTCTCCAACAATTTGTGTTTTCTTGTATTTCTGTTTGCTTTTCTCATGGTATCAGAGCCGAGGGGCATCAATTTCACTCCATTCTTTGGAGGAAAATTTGTGTTGAAAACTGTTGCTGTTGGACCAGTGCTGGACCATCGTGAGGAGCCGCCATTGCCATAAGTGAAGGAGGTTTTGTTGTTTCTTGTGTTGAATACTGTAGAAGGAAGCTTCCTGCTCCGTCTTTGTTGTTTGAAGTTGTGTGCTTTTCATAATCTTGAAGTTGTCTGCAAGTTGTTTGAAGTTTCCCGCAAGATGTTGCAAGATGTTTTTTGAAGTTGTCGTACTTCGTTCCAGCTGAAAGAACCTCCAACAAGGAATTTGTAAGCCCTCAATTGAATTTAGCATTCAAAGGTGCATAATTCACTACTTCAACAGTTTTTGTAATCTAGTGTTCAACTTTTATTTTCAAAAGTTTGTATATCTTCTCTTCACGGGTTTTAGTGGATTGGTTTGGATTTTTAGCCTATAACAAAACTATCTTAAGGGATTTATTCAATGAATATTAATGAGGTTGTTGAAAGGAAAGGAATGAGGTTGTTGGAAGGAAAGGAATGAGGATGTTGAAAGGAAAGGAAATATGTCTTTGATGTTGACGTGAATCTTCAATTATGGGATTTATAAAATTAATGTGTTGAAATTAAAAAGAGTTGAAAACAATATAGTTTTTAATCACCTTCATCGAAACTCTATTTGTTCTATCTATTTGGAAGTGTTTTAAAAAGAGTTGTTTTCAGATTTTTTGATTACTTCAAACATGGCCTCAAAAAGTCAATTTGAAATCCCTATGCCTCTATTTAGTGGGAAGAATTAGGATTTTTGGAGCCTTAAAATGCAAGCATGCTTGCAAGGTTTAGGTTGTTGGGAATCAGTAGAATTTGGGTTCACAAAACTTGACGCAAATACAATTTTTGGAATGAGCGCTGCTCAGAGAAAACAATTTGATGAACTTAAACAAAAAGAAGGTATAGCAAAGTCGTGCATTTTAAATTCATTAGATGACTCTATTTTTCCTAAAATCACTAATGCTAATAATGCTAAATCAATATGGAATATACTTAAGGTTGCTTATCAAGGAAATGATAAAGTAAAAATGGTAAAATTACAAACTCTCAGAACACAATTTGAAACACTTAAAATGATTGAATCAGAAAAAACTAATTTGTTCATGACTAAAGTTATGGGTGTTGTTAATCAACTTTGAATGAATGGTGAAGAACTTGAAGACCAAAGTATTGTTGAAAAAATTCTTAGATGTTTGCCTAAAAAATTTGACATGATAGTTACTATTTTTGAGTCAAGAGAATTAGAAAAATTACCCATGGAAGAATTAGTTGGCTCTTTGTTGGTTCATGAAGCAAGAATTAATTTAGATGTCAGTACTTTAGAGCATTCTTTCAAATCTAAAGCTTTTATGGATAGAGGTAGAGGTAGAGGTTTTCGTGGCTTGAGAGGAAAAGGTAGAGGACAGTCTTAGTCTGATGATAGATCATAGGTAACTCAAATACATTCAGAGTAGTCTCAAACTAATCATGGTCATAGGTGGATAGATAAATAAAAAATTCAATGTCACTAATGTAAAAACATATGGCCATTATAAGTCTGAATGTTGAAAATTAGAGTATGTTTTAAGTAAAAATAAAGCAAATGTCACAAACACTCAAAGTGAAACATCAGATGCTTTATTTTTGGCATGCCAAGTGATTGTGCAAGTCCCTAATAAATATTTTTTCTTGGTATACAACAGATGTAGTAATCATATGACTAGTGATAGCAATTTTTTTTCACATCTTGATAGATCTTTCAGTTCCTCTATTGGTTTGGGTGATGATCGCCAAGTTAAAGCTTCAGGAAAGGGTGTTGTACCTATCTTAACTGTTAGTGTCATTTGATTTGGCAGATTGGCAAGCCAAATGATAGGGTAACATCAGACCAAGATTTGGAGTCCTAGGACCTAACCTTCCTGGACTCAGAGAGGGCTCTCTCTATTATGCAAAGGATGTAAACTTGTTTTCTTCTGTATATTAGATTTTAGGCTAGTTGTTAAGGGTGTTTTTGGTTTGTTTAAGGTTTTTTGAGGGGGAACTGATCAAAGGATAAATAGATCAAAATTTCTTCAGATCAACTGGGCTATGGGGTCGAAAAGGTCAAGATTGTCTCAAATGGTGGACAAGGTATATTGCAGGGCCGATTTGGTCAAGATAAATGGATTCTTTGGGTGAAAGTGAAATGAGATGGACACTAAGTTTGTGAGAGACAAAGAGGTTTTAAGAATAGATAGTTTTACAGCAAACATTCATGTGGTATGGATAACCATTAATCACTATAAGTGAAACTCAAACTGATAGATGCAGAAAATAAACAATCAGGCGATGCATAGAAGTATAACACCCTCTAACTTTGGAAAAATCACCTTCAGACATTTGGGAAAACAAATAAGTCAAACAAATAACTCAATCTATGAAGAGGGGACTCCTAAGCATCATATCTTGAGCTATTGAGAACTTTGAAATAAGACTGCAGAGCAGGGACAAAGGGCAAGATTGAAACAAGACCTCTTTGACTTAACTAAGACAATCAATACTTCAAAGGGAGATTTCAGAGATGGAGTTTTGGTTAGCTATGAGTAAGAAGGGCATACCGTGAATCATACTAGATAGCATACATAATAACCATTAATGAAATTGATAACAAGTTCTTAGGGTACCAAAGAGCAATTAAGAATTCTTTGACATAACCAAGAAAGAAGAAAAACATAGAAGCTGTAATGAATCAAGAAACTCGAGGTGCCTCCATGGGCATGTCTCAAATCTATTCTTTACTGACCTACAGCAAGCAAGAAGCATGGAAACATGTATGATAAAATAAGGAAACATAACAGATAAGGAACACAATACCATTCACCAAGCCATGGAATCCTACAAACAGTCCTCCTCCATCATCCAAGTCAAACAAGAGATCATCCACTTCATGAGACAAAGTATTTCTTCAAAGCTTTTAATGTTATGTATTGCTCTATAACATCAATTTCAGCCTCTGGTTACAATGAATCCTCTTGGATTATACAGGCCAAGGAGGAGGAAACCCACCTAGAGCAGCTAGAAGGCCATTGTCCTAATACAAATATCTAATTTTGTCCTTGAGGCTTTGCAAAGCCCAAGGCACAAAATATCTTTAAAAATATCTTAAAATGATAAAAATGACAAGTAACAAGTCTTTATACTACTAAAAAGAGCTAAAAATATCTAAACACACATTTGGATGGCCACCTTCAGAAAACTGCCTTTTCAGCCAAAATGCTATAGGAGCATAGTGCCACGAAAAAAAAATCTTGTTTTGACGATAACTTTTGAGGGAATTCTTAATGTCGAAACGAGGCCCATGATAGCTATTTGGAAAGCCCTAGATGTATAGTTTCTATAAATACTTTATTTTTCTCGAAATGATCCCTGGAAGTCTATCAAAGAGTGGACTAAGTGAAAAAGCCCAGAAGGGTCTCAACTGCTGATATTTGATGCAGAAAGGTAAAATCTGACTATGTTTTGCCTCTTTGGGGGACCAAATCACCTTATTTAGATCTGAAAATTTGTGAGTAGATGCCCCCAATTTAAATACATCCAACAAGATGACTTTCATGAGTTGAGGATGCTCCTAGCAAACATGGCAGTGCCTAGAAAAATGTTCAATTAGGGCCAAAAAACAAAAAAACAAGATCATGTCAAAATTTGCTCAATTTTGGTGAGCAGACCCCTTATGGGTTTCTAGAATCATGCATGGAAGCTTGAGCTAGGATTTGAAACAAAGATTGGCCTTTTCCTCTTTTTTCCGTCGGGCACCTCCTTGGGCAGTTTTGAGTTTGGCTCACTGTTTTGTGCTTGTTTTTCATCACTGTGACTGCCTTCATCTGCTTTTTGTATGTTGCCACTATCTTCATTTTTTTCCTCACTTTTCCCTTGGGGACTGTCTCCTCCTTTATTGTGATTTTTCCATCCTTTTGTGAAACATCTTTACCATAATCAGTTTGTTCATCTCCTTCATGAATATTTCCCTTATCTTCATTATCATTGTTTTCATCTTGTTTCTTAGCTGTTGGCTTTACTATCACCTTCTGTTATTTCTTATCACTGCTTTGATTAGACTCTTTCTTTCCAATTTCAAATCAAAACAGGTCTTTAAACTGTAAATAGGCCTCCTTTCTCACCAACCACTGTCTTTTTGTCTCTTTCATCTGGGATGCCTTGTTCACTGCTTTAGGAATAAGAAAAAAATCTTGATCTACAATGTGGACCTGCTCTCCATCTAATCTCTGGGAAAAAAACTCAGTTTAGGAGAGGGCAGTTAGTAACCTCTTGGATTTTGTTGCAAAATTATAGGTAGCTCACTTCTTGAAAATAGGACAAGGTGACAGGGATGTAGTGATCTCTTTGATAGTAGTGGGTTCAAACTTATTGTGCTGGCCTACCTCCTTAGCCCTTTCCTTGGAGGCATATTTGTTTTTGATTCCTTTCACTGACTTACCAAAACAAGTTTTTCTTCTTTAGCATAAACCACTGCTTTCCTCCTTGTAGGACTGTGTTTCACTTTAACCACTCCAACCCAGCAAGTTTTAACTGACAAAAGGCCTTGCTACTTCAAACACTGGCTTTTGGTAAAAGTTTATATTTTGAAAATAAAATTATGTTTGATCCCTGAACTCACTGTCTTTTATATCACTGATCAAAACAAGTCCTTTTGAATGAAAATGAGTATTTTTCCCTAAAACTATGTTTTTACCTAATCACTGAGCAAATAGGCATTTTTTCCAAATGAAAATAAGCCATCCTACTTTATAACACACTGTTTCCTCTTTCAAACTTAGTTTTCAAGATATTCTTAGTTAAAACAGGCTTTTCAACTGATATCAATCCCTTTCTCAAAAACTGGGTTTTTTCTCTTTACTCAACAAACAGGCCTTTGGAAACCAGACAAGAAGCCCTTCCTCCTCAATCACTGTTTTGTTTCCTCTTTGTAAAAATGGTGGTTTTTGGAATAAACAATGTTTTTTGCCTTCATTAGACTGTGTTTTTTCCTTAATAAAATTGATTCTTAAAACCTCTTCAAACTAAAAAATTTAGGCGAAGAAAATAGTAAATACCTCTCAAAAATGTGTTGTGCACTTTTAGAGAAAATTTCACTGGGAAAAAATCTGATTTGAGGTGAGTTAGAGGTCTTTTGAGCGGTGCTACACTCCTGTGCATAGGTGCGTAGCACTTGCACGCCATTGTGGTGTTGTCGGGTCTGGCACTAGGTGCCCTCTGAACGCAGAGCAGGCTGGTTGGTTGACACACACAGGTGCGTCGTACGATGCTACAGGCGCATCACGCCGTGCGCAGAAACCTTTGTAAATATGCTTACAGGCGTGTTGTGGTAACTTACAGGCGTGTTGCGTCCTAAAAAATCTTACCAATTGCTTGCCCAGGGTTCGAAAGGGGCATTCTTCTTCTGTCTGTTTGTAAAATGGAAAGTGGACTTTAACTTTGAGAGCCTTTATAGTTATTTTTAAAATGCTTTGAACGCCTTTTCCCTCATTTTGGTGATTTCTCACTTTTTTCCTTTGTCGTCAAACTGAAGGTTTCTCGAAAACATAGTGTCTCTCTTTTTTCAAACAAAATTTAATTTTTTGGTGAATTTCCCTCTGCTCATTTCTAGGAGGAGGCAATAAAAATGTGTTTCTGACCCTCTTGCTATATGACATCTTATCTGTAACCTGTGCCTTTACCTCACCATATCACTTTGAAACTTTAGACCAAAAATGTGACTTGATTATGATGAGATGTTCTTTGTTTATCCTTAGGAGGAGGTAATGCAAGATGCAACTACCTAGGTTTATCAAAGCCACTGTGTAGGTCCTCTTATTATCACTGATGGAGGTTCTTACTCAAAATTTCTTTTCCTTCACAAAAAACCTTTAGACCAAATGAGTGCCACCTACTTATTTATGAAGGAGGCTTCTTGAAAACTTAGGGCTTTTGCCTTTCTGCTCAAATAGACACTATAAACATAAAGTTTTCTTTCATCCTTGCTACCATTGAAAACTTTCTTTGAACTAGTTTTCTGTGGGCCCTCTGAGACTGTGCCTTTATCCTCTGCCTATCTTTCGAAGGAGGCTTCCAAAAAAAATTATTTGTGACCCTTCAGACCTACTATGAGGCCCCTTACTTATTTGCTGATGGAGGTCCTTTAAAACTATAAAAATTCATTCATTTCAAAATTGTGACCTCTGTCTATTTCTTTGAAAATTAAAAATAAAAGGCAAAGTGAACCTTTAGTATTTACCCTTGTTGAAAACATTTGAATCATAATTCCCTTTTCTTCATGAGGACCTGTCAGTAATGTACATCCTGTTTGCATAAAATCACGGTGTAAATTTCAGGTGAAAATAATGTGCTTTGTAAATGGTGAGCGCTCATTGCTAGACATCTTTGAAATAACTCTTCCCTTGACTGTGTTTTTAGGAGTAGTGAAATTGTCTGCAACTACCTTTCAAATTTTAGTTCATGATAAGGTATAAGAAGCAGCTCTCCTTCTTATATTCTCATCCTAGTTGCCTAACTTTCTTTGAAGCTATTCTTGCCAGAAGACTATCACTGTTGGTTGTACAAGACTGATTTGTAGGGTTAGCCACAATTTGCACTTTTCTCTGACTTCCATAGTAAACTGACCCATCATGAAACTTTCTCCTGAGGCACACTTTTTGCTTATACTTTGTTTAGTGTCATAAATCAGTACGTCCTTGCAGATATGTAAAAACAGATGGTTTTGAAGTTTGGGGGGCTTCTTTGATTTTTCATGGGGATCATGCATGATCTAATCATATTTCTTCAGACAGGGAAAACTCCTTTTCTTTTCCTGATTTGAACATTCTTGAGCCTTGCTAGAAACACAAAAAAGTGACCTCTTTGATGGTGTGTGACCTAGGGATAGACAAGGTTTTTGGCTTTGGAAAATAACAAGACATGATGGCTAACTAATATTGAAGACAGAGTTTTTGGCTCAAAACAGTCTCGCCAAGGAATTTTCCCTAAAACACCATCACCTAGACCTACATAATTTTGTCATGGATTTTGAATGGCTTCTTGGGCATGAGTAGGTTATCATATGACAAAGTGATCAATGAGAGAGGGGTAGACACTTTGTTAAATTTTGGACAGTGAGTTGTATGAAAACAAAGGATTTTGACGGTAGAGAGACAAACTTATAATAGCTATAGACAGGGAGGCTTTGCTGAATTGTGATAGGTATGGACATTGAAGGCTTTTTCTCATTATACGCTAAAGGAGAGGGGTAGGAGGACCAAAATTTGTTTGAGGTGTTTTCTAGATGATAAATTGACATATTGAGATTAGCTTCTAGAAAACTCAGCCAAGGAATCTAGTCATCTAAACAGGTAAAAAATATTGATGACTAACAGTGGCTCCATTTGGGGAGGGCAGCTCCCTTTCAGGAGGTGTCCAGAATTGCAGATCTCTGGCTTGTGAAGACCAATGCCTAATACATTGGCGTAAATTTCTTTCTTTCATGATGCTATTTCTGAAAATTTATAGCATGATTAGCATCAAATTCATCTCTACCTACCCAGCTATATTTCCTAACATTTTTTCTTCTTAAGGTGCACCTAGACTAGCAACACTTTGACATGATATATTTGAAAAAAGGAAAACTATCTAATTCTACACTTATATCATCCAGGAGTTCAGATTAAACTGATGAACTCCTTTGATTCTCTACCTACACTAGATCGACTGTCAAGATTAAGTTGTTTGATAGGATTTCATTCACTAATCTAAAACATGAAATTGAAAAATGACCAAATCAGGATTAGACGGTCTGATTTGTCATGTGTTTGTGGCATAAAAGACAAGCTACACACAAATATTATTTTTGCACAAAATGAGATTTAGAAAAATCAGGGCTAGGATACATAGTTTTTTTTTCATCCCTATTTTCCTCTTTGGTTCTGTTTTGAGCGTGTGGAACCAATATCTTTTCCTAATCTACTCTCATTGATAAGTCAAGCTTACACAATTTGACTATCACTTCTTTTACTAACTTATCAGCAATCAATTTAAAACATGTCCAGTTATGATTAGGCTAGATAACTGAACAAGACATCTTTTGAGCACTAGTAGTGGCATTTAGACTTGCTCACTTTCAACATGACTATTATTTTGGGTATGGGGCTGTACCATTGCTTTAGAAACTACCCTATTTTTCTACTTTTCCTATTGTTTTTGTATTTTCTGTTTTTTACAAAACAAACTGAAAGAAAGATGCTCATGGGGCTGAGCTTATTTTGCATGCCTATCTATTCTACCCTAATCTAACCTATACATGATAGACATTTATTTGGTGAACTCTCTTTTCCAATGTAACCAGTCAAGTAGATGATTGCATGGGTGATCTTGGTTCAGTTCTTTCATGATGCTAAAGAAATCAAAAGGCCACTTTTTTGTAGAGGTAAATCCCCTCTGTGGATAGAGGCGATCCCTACTAGCCCAGATCGGGTCTAGCAACAATCGTAACACGCAATGATGCAAGTTCCTAATTGCAATAAACGAACTTGCGAAGAAGGCTTACCTTGAATCCAACACTGTCATTTGTAGAGGGGGTAGCGCTCCCATTCCCTTGCTCCAGCAGATCACAATCCTTCATGCTCATCGCGATCTGCTGACACCTAATCCTATGGATGGGTGTGCATATTTAATATTGTATATTAATTAATATTAGGAAATAAGGAAGGCCAAGAGTCACTGGGAGATGAATCCCAATAGCCTCACCTCCATGTATAAATCCATGTGCATTCTTCAGCTAATACACATTCTGATTTTGAGGAGTTACCTCTTGGTTTGACATGGTATCAGAGCCAGCTCCACTATTGGCATTTCTGCCTGTGGTGTAACTCCCTCTCCTTTGCTCAGTCAATTTTTTATTAATAGTTTTCTGCTGCTCTTAATTGCTAGACTGTTATTCTGCATTTTTTTTTCCCTATATAGCCCTGACATTTGCAGCTCCAGCTCCTGCAGCTCCTGAAGACTGCAGGCTCCTCTGTCATTCTGCAAATTGCAGGCTCTGTCATTCTGCAAGATTCCATTTCAATTTTTTTTTTTTTGCAACGGCCCTTTGGGCCTCCTCAATCCTCCACCTACCCAACGCCTTCCCTTCTCCTTCGCCCCCTCACTTCTATCTCTCCCTACATTCCACATTCATCCCTTCGCCCTCACCCATCCCTCATCCCTCAACTCTGCGCCCTCTCCCTCACATCTACTCCCCTCGAACTACATCTCTCATGCCTGTCAACTACGCTCTCATACGCCTATTCATTAATACGCCCATTTCACTATTTTAACAGTCACTACATCATACAAAATACCGCACCTCCATATTCGCCCTGCCGCTGTCTGCATCACATATATAATACACTGTATGCAGAACCACCCATATACATAACAGCTCTCCTCCATATTTAATATGCTGCATCTATCACATATATACCACGCTGCATACGCTTTTCAATACACATCGACTATATATCAACACAGTCCTCCGTCCTCCGTCCCCCGTGGCCTGTCGGCCCTCCTCCACGCTGAATATTAAAACGTTGTTCATTGTATATGGTATATGAAATTTCTGTCCACTGTCCACACTCCGCATACAACAGTAATACCGCCCTCTCCGTGGCCTGTCGGCCCTCAACCAGCGCTGCCTGTCATATATTTCAACGCCGCCTGTGGTATTATAATACCATCCATACAGCTCATTTCACAACGTTGTGGTATATAAAGCGCTGTCCATTACATATTCAACACTTCACATTCCATATATTATATACCGCCCTTTGCATTTAATACCGCGCCTCCATATTGTATTTACTACCACCATTTTAATTCGATACCGACATTAATACATTCATACATTCGATACCACCATTCATTACATTCCATACCACTTCCCCAGTCATACACCCCCCCCCCAACCATACTTTAAATACAATTCTTTTTCAAACACAAAATCAGTGTTTTTAGCAAGAGCTTGTGTTTTTTAAATTCAGTGTTTAGAAAGAGTTTTTTAAACTCAGAGTATTTTTTCCAGCAAGAATTTTTGTCCCCTTTAATTGAGTAGATTTCAAGAATTGAAAGTTTTTATAGCAGAAATTTTTCCTCTTCAGAAGATTTTTTTCCAGCAATCTAATGCATTCTCTCATCTCAATTGTTGGGGTGGTTCTCTCCGGCAAAGAGAACTATCTTGAATGGTCTCGGAAGATTAAACACACACTCATTTTTAATGAGCTGTGGAAAGGAATCTGTGAAGGAGAAGAAGAAAACCCACCAGAAAAGCCCACTTCAGACAAAGAGCTTGCCATTTGGGAAAATAAGAACTGCAAAGCCTATGCCTTGATTGCAGCCTCCGTAAGTGAAGAGGTGAGTCGCCATATTTCATCATTCTCAAATGCCTATGAAGCCTTGAAGAAGCTAAAAGAACTCTATGACTCACATTCAGAATTAGAAAATGTTCAATTGATGATTAAGCTGTTCAGTTTTGAAATGAAGAATGATGATCCCCTTGCTTTAGCTTCAGAAGTAAGATCTATAATGCATGACATTGAAAACACTGGTGTAAAAATGGACATACCTCTCATAGCATATGTTAAGGCATTATATCCAACTTACTCACATTATCTTGAGTCTTTGCAAGCAAGTGGAAACCTTGAACAAATCACCTTTGATAAACTTGAGCAGAAGTTTGCAGAAAGAGAGAAAGCTTTTGGGAAGATGACAGTCCCTTCATCTTTCGAAGAGGCTGCATATTTGGCACATAGAGAAAAGAATCATGCTCCAGATTCATCCAGAGGAAGAGGTGGCAGAAGAGGAAGAGGAAGAAGGAACTTCACAGAAAGGGGGGGCAGACAAGCTGACAAATCCAATCTTCATTGCACACGGTGCAATAGAGATGGACATGATGCATCCAAATGCAGAACACCATGGGACAAAATTGAGCAGCACAGAAATCAAGACAAAGGTAAAACCAATGACAAAGACAAAGGTAAAGCACCTGAATCCGCTCACTATGTTCTAGCACATTGTAACAATGGAGTTACTGAAAACCTCTTTGATGTTTCATTTACTTCATGGAGAGATGATTGGTTGCTAGATTCAGGAGCAACATGTCACATGACATTTAGAAAAGATTTTTTTGAAGAATTCACTGACAAAGTTGATGGAGCAATATATTTCGTAGATAAATCCAAACTCAAGCCATCAGGGCTTGGCACAGTCAGGCTTAAACTGCCTGGTCTTCCAGATCATATCCTACATGAGGTTCTATACCTCTTTGATTTGAAGAGAAACTTGCTGTCCCTGGTCGAAATCCGGCAGCAAGGACACTCAATTCACTTGTTTGATGGCAAGGCAGAGGTCAGAAAGCATCAGATCACTCACTTGTCATGGAGGGAATAGAAGAAGGGAGACTCTTGAAGCTGAAAGGTTCATCTGCTCATGCTCAAAACTTTGCATTCAGTTCACATCATGATGAAGGTACATTCCCATCAAGTCTTTTATGGCATGCTAGATTTGGACACTTAAACTATGACAACCTTCGTTTGTTGAAGAAAAATGGTGTTGATGGACTGCCTACAATTCCTAGAAAACCTAAGGAATGTGATGCTTGTATTCTAGGAAAGCATAGCAAACAGCCATTTCATGATTCACACTCAAGAGCACATAGGAAACTTGAACTTGTTCATTCAGATTTATGTGGCCCTATGCCTATTGCTTCTGCAAATGGAAACAAATTCATGATGACATTTATTGATGACTACACCAGAATGTGTTGGATTTACTTACTGAAGAATAAGTCTGATGCTTTTCAAACTTTCAAGAATTTTCATGCATGGATTGAAAATGATGCACAAACACATATTGGCTCTCTACGTACCGATAATGGAAAAGAATACACTTCAAACGAATTTGAAAATTATCTTCGTCAACATGGAATCAAACATCAAACAACTGTGCCATATAATCCACAACAGAACGGTGTAGCTGAAAGAATGAACAAAACTATTTTAAATATGGTCCGCTCCATGTTATTTTTCAAGAATGTGAAATTGATGTTTTGGGCTGATGCAGTTCTATGTGCCGTTTACATAAAGAATAGGTGTCCTTCAAGTTCAATTAGAAACAAAACTCCTTTTGAAATGTGGCATGGCCACATTCCTTCGGTAAAGCATTTCAGGGTCTTTGGGTCCACCTGTTATGCCTTGATACCCAAGGGTCAAAGGAACAAACTTGGTGCTAGAAGCAGAAAATGTATCTTCTTGGGGTACTCCAATACCTCCAAATGATATCGTCTCTATGATGAAGCAAATAAGAAGTTTGTGATAGCAAGAGATGTCATATTTCTTGAATCTTCCAAGAGTGACAAGGTTGTTGAGCGGCAACTTGATCGCCTGGATAGATTCACACATGCAAAGTCTTTCCAAGAATTTGATAATGTGATTCCACATCTTGAAGGGGGGATTCCGATATTGAATCAAACTGTGTAATCATTTCCTGAACCACACTCTCCCCCACATGAAGAAACAACCACGGATGACACATTGGATGATGTGATCGACATAATTGGGAGATTGAATCTTGAATCAATCCCAACTCAGTCAAATGACCAGCCTGGGCCATCTCAGAAAGGTCCTCCCAAATGGCTGACAAAGACACTGGAGAATGTTCATCCTGATGAGGTTGGAAAAACAGGAACAAGAAGTTCCACTCAACAAATCAAAGGTGATGTAGATAATTTTGATTCTCCTGTTGATATGGATATTGCTTATAACTGTGAATTGAGTTTGTCTACAGATCATGAACCAACTTCCTTCAAAGAAGCCGCTTCTCATGATGAATGGAAAGAAGCGATGCAGAATGAGTATGATGCCTTGATAAAGAATGGCACTTGGAAGCTGGTTGATCCGCCTTTGGGAACGAAACCAATTGGCTGTAAGTGGGTCTACAAGAACAAGTACAAAGCAGACGGCTCACTTGACAAGCACAAGGCCAGGCTTGTGGGAAAAGGATTCGCACAGAAGGAAGGAATTGATTATGAAGAAACGTTTGCTCCCACAGCAAAATGGACCACTATCCGGACTCTCTTTGCCTTAGCAGCTCAGAGTGGATGGAAAGTCCATCAGATGGATGTAAAAACAACCTTCTTGAATGGAGATCTAAAGGAGAAAGTTTATATGTCCCAGCCAGAAGGATTTGTGATAAAGGGTCAATAACACAAAGTTTGCAAACTTGTAAAATCCTTGTATGGCCTCAAGCAAGCACCACGAGCCTGGTATGAGAAATTGACCGAGCATCTTCTGAAACTTGACTTCAAACATTTTGATCTTGATGATGCAACTTTTTTTGTTAAGAAAGTTGGAAAAACAGTTGTATATCTTGTGGTATATGTAGATGATCTTTTGATAACAGGAAATAATGAGAGCTATATTGCATCCATGAAGAAAGAGTTGAAGAAAGGTTTTGAATGACTGATTTGGGTCATGTTCATTACTATTTGGGTATTGAAGTAATTCAACATCCTAAATTCATATTTCTTTCTCAAAAGAAGTACATTGGAGATCTCTTGAACAAATTTGGCATGGATGATTGTAAACCCTTAGGCACTCCAATGGAACAAAACTTGAAGCTCACATCTGTTGAAGGGAAGGAATTTGAGGATGCAAATAAGTATAGACAGCTTGTAGGAAGTCTTATCTATCCGACCACCACCAGACCTGACATCTCATTTGCTGTTGGAATCCTCTCAAGGTTCATGCAGAAACCTTGTGAAGGACATTGGTCTGCTGCAAAAAGAGTACTAAGGTACTTGAAGGGGACTCAAGACTTTGGACTCAAATATACACAGGTAGGCGACTTCATCTTGACCGGATACTCTGATTCAGACTTTGATGGCAACAAAGAAACAGGGGTGTCTACTACAGGTTACACCATGAGTCTTGGATCAGGAGCTGTCTCATGGAGATCACGCAAATAGTCAGTTCCAGCAGATTCCACGACCGAGGCAGAATATGTGGCAGCAGCTGAAGCAACAAAGGAAATTGTGTGGCTCCAGAAAATCCTGGAAGATTTGCAGATGAAACAAATGTATTCCACTCCACTCATGATCGACAACACTTCTGCAATAAATTTGGCCAAGAACCCAAAGTTCCATGATCAAACAAAGCACATCAATACAAAGTATCATCTAATTTGACATCATGTTCAGGCCAAAACCATCCATCTACATCATTGTTCCACAAATGAGCAAACTGCTGACATCTTCACCAAAGCACTTGGAAGAGAAAAGTTTGAAAAGTTCAGATCGATGCTTGGACTCACCAACATCCCTTCGGATTAAAGGGGGGAATGTTGACACCTAATCCTATGAATGGGTGTGCATATTTAATATTGTATATTAATTAATATTAGGAAATAAGGAAGGCCAAGAGTCATTGGGAGATGAATCCCAATAGCCTCACCTTCATGTATAAATCCATGTGCATCCTTCAGCTAATACACATTCTGATTTTGAGGAGTTACCTCCTGGTTTGACAATAACACTTCATTTCATTAATATCAAAGAACTGAAATTTGCTTATAGACAAAATGGAAATAAAACTAGCTAGGGCGCTGGTAGCTATCTCTGAGAAGAGATGTGGCGGCTACAGGCCTCTGAACTGTGTTACAATGAGGCTCGAGGGCCTATTTATCATTTAGAAACAATGGGAAATCCTAAACAGCCTAAACCCTAACCCTAGGAGATGAAGCGCCAAAACTATGGGCCCCGTTTGGGTAAATTGGTGTTTCAACTTCCCAGGGGCGTAACTTTGGCATACGATCTCCGTTTGACACGTACCATACCTCGTTAGAAAGATCTATCCGAGGACTACAAATTTGGAACGGGAAACATCGGTCCATGGACCCATGTTGCCCTCCGTTTTCCCAAAAAAACGTCGTTTAGGGCCTCAAAACGGCTCCGGAAGTTTAGGACCCGAAAAACTGCTAAAAATAGTAAACTGTGCCGAAACTGAAAAACTGAAATAGACAATGGTGGAGCCCCAAGTGGAATAGGCGGGTGACCACCAATATCCACCCGGATCATTCCTCCCCCCTTAGGAAGCAATGGTCCCCATTGCGTTAAGTTCCTCCATGAGATGAGGAAATTTCTGCTGAACTTGGTCCCTGGTGAACCACTTTCCTTGGTGCAGGAGTTGGCCAGCTTTGACAACCTGATATAGTTGGATCTTCTGCTGGTGAGTGTTCTTGATTTGCATGTCCATGATGCAATCTGTGGTGGCCTGTTCCATGCAGTCTGGATTTAACTCAGTTGGTGTGAGTTGTTCTGCAATGTCTGAGGTGTCCAGTAGAGGTGGGAAGTAAGGACAAAGGCGATCCACATTGAAGACTGGGTGCAGACCAAGGAATGGTGGAATACTGAGCTCGAAGGCATTGTTCCCTACAGCCTTGGTGATGGTGTACGGCCCGTATCGGAGCGGGCGAAGCTTGCGGTGGGGTCCAGTGAGGCGCTCCTTCTGCAAATGTAGCCATACTTTGTCGCCCACTTGGAAGTTGTGTGGCACCCGGTGTTGATCATGGCGTTGCTTGTACTTGGCATTGGCTCTGTCCAATATATCATGAACCTGTTGGCGGATGTGTTGAATGTGCTCGATGAAGCTACTGGCTTTGTCAACTTCAGACTGGACATGAGCTGAATTGGCCTGAGCAGCTGCAAATGGCATGGCTACGTCAATGGGGCATAGTGGCTGGAATCCCAAGCCCACCTGAAAGGGGCTATGGCCGATTGAACTGTGGAGAGTCCGATTATAACTATGTTGTACATAAGGGAGGCTCTCGTCCCATGTGCGTGGATGCTTTGAATTGTACATGCGCAGAATGTGTACAATCATTCTGTTGACGACCTCTGTCTGGCCATCTGTTTGGGGATGGAAAGCTGTGGACTTGGTGAGCTTGGTATCCAACATCGACCAGAGGCTGGACCAAAATGTGCCGAGGAACCTGCTATCCCGATCTGATATGATAGACTGTGGGATCCCAAAGTGCACCCACACTCGTTCAAAGAAGAGTTTAGCAGTGGCTTCTGCTGTGATATTCTTCTTGCAGGCCGCCATAATGGCCATCTTCGAGAATCTGTCGACGACCACAAAAACACAGTCATTTCCCTGCTTAGTAGAAGGCAGGCCCTACATGTAATCCATGGAGATGGATTCCCAAGGTCGACTAGGGGTAGGTAGAGGAGTATATAGGCCTTGCTTCTTGATGGTCGGTTTGGCAATGGCACAAGCAGTGCAGGATCTGATGTGCTTCTCGACATCCTTTCGAAGGTTCGGCCAATAGAAATACTTCTGCAGGATTGCTACTGTTTTTTCGACCCCGAAATGCCCAGCGACTCGACTGTAGTGTGCTTCCCATATCATCTTGGCACGCTCGCTTGAAGGAACACAAAGGTGTCCCATGTGACATAAAAGCGCATCTTGGAGGTGAAAATTTGGAACTTGCGTACCCCCCAAGAGTGCCTTGTAAGTTTGGCCGAATTCTAGGTCACTCTCATAGAGAAGCGGCCAATCAGAAGTCTCGTGCCCACAAGAGTTGAGCACAGTGGTGAGCGCCACGATCGGTGGTCGGATGAGGCAGTCTGCAACATGATTGGTGCTACCCTTCTTGTACTTGATGTTCAAATGAAACCGTTGCAGATATGTGGACCACTTCTGATGGCGATCATTCTGCAACTTCCCTTGTGTCTGTATGAACTGCAGGGGCCGGTGGTCTGTGTGGATGATTGTTTCCTTCCCCAAAATGTAATGCTTCCATTGTCGAAAAGCTTGCACAATGGAGTACATTTCTTTGTCATATGTGGGGTACTTGCGAACTGTGTCAGACAATGTCTCACTGTGAAATGCCACTGGATGTCCCTGTTGAGTAAGAACCGCCCCAATAGCATAGTCAGAGGCATCTGTCTCGATCTCAAATGGCTGTTGCAAGTCTGGTAAAGTGAGCACTGGGGCAGAACAGAGGCGGTTTTTCAGTTCTGTGAACGCCTTCTGTTGAGGTTCCGACCAAAAAAATTTTGCTCTCGCTCCTCCCTTCGTGACTTGACTCAAGGGCCAAGTGATATGAGAGAATCCCAACACGAACCTCCGATAGAAATTAGCAAGACCCAGAAAGCTGCGAAGCTCTGTTATAGTGGTTGGGGCTGGCCAATCCCGAATGACTTGGATCTTGGCTGGATCCACATGCACCCCCCCTTCATCAATAATGTATCCCAGATATTGAACCTGGGTCATGCCAAAAGTGCACTTCTCCAAATTGGCACACAACTTGTGTTGCCGCAGTGTTTGGAGGACTTTTTGGATGTGGTGAAGGTGCTCTTCCCAAGTCTGGCTGAAGATCAGAATGTCATCCAAGTACACCACTACAAATGAGTTGGTGAATGGCCGCAAGATGTCATCCATCATCCCCATGAAGGTGGCGGGAGCATTCGTCAACCCGAAAGGCATGACCAGCCATTCGAAAAGGCCTTCCTTGGCTTTGAAGGCAGTCTTCCACACATCAGAGGGTTCAATTGGTACCTGGTGATACCCAGACTTCAGGTCAATCTTGCTAAAATATTTTGCACCTTTGAGTTGGTCCAGAAGGTCATCAACTGCATCAGTACCTATTCTCGACAAGGATCTTGTTCCGCCGCCTTCGATAGTCAATGTGAAGTCTCTGACACCGATCCTTCTTCTCGTACCAACACGACGGCTCCCACAGTGGCGATGAACTTGGCCCGATGTGACCTTTCGCAACAAATTCTCCTGAGACCCGTTTGATTTATCATTCTCTGTAACGTATAACGATAGATCTGGCCCATTAGGTAGTTTTACAAGAATTGGGTCGACACGGGGTGTTTCGGAGCTAGACAAGGCAAGCGCAGGAACCCCGTGTTGGGTGAGGTGAAGATGTCCCCGTACTCCTCCACGACCTTATCCATTTGTTGTTGTGCGTAGGAGCCTTTTTGAGGCTGTGGCCACTTTCTTCTTTGCCCTTGGGGCGGATCGACACTGTGGAAAAGAATTTCCTCGGTTTGGGAAATGAGCTTACCGCATTGTTTTGCAGTAACCAAAGAGATAGTCGTAGGAGGTGGTACCTCTGGTATCCTGTACAACTTATTTCCCAAAGTAATAATAACAGCACGAGGTCGAGACTCATACACAGCATGACGCTTCCACAAGTATGGTCGTCCTAATAATACATCAGAAACATCAATAGGAGCAACGTCACATAATACCTCATCCGTGAAGGGCTTGATGCTATAGGGAAGGCGGCACTGCTGGCTGACGCGGAGATCTCGTCCTTGGTGAAGCCACCCGATGGTGTATGGATGTGGGTGAGCCGTGGTCGGCAAGCCCAACCGCTTCACGGCGTCTGCTGAAATGAGGTTCTTTTGGCTCCCATTGTCGACAATGAACTGTACCGGGGAGCCCTTTACCCACATCTGGGAGTGGAAGAGACGTTCCTCCTCCTCTGGATCTTCCGGCTCCTCCTTTTGGATCTTTGCAGTGGCAACAGTGGCGTTGGGCTCCGCATCAATAATCTGTTTCCCTTTTTCATTCGCCTTTTCAGGTTCTGATTCGGAGTCAGAGCATGCATCTGACTCAGAAGCCCTCATCTTGGCCACTAGCGACTGCTTGGCCCGACACTCACTTGTTGTTGGCGAACGGTCAGGTCTCGCGGACAAGACCCAGGTTCAAGAGTTGTGGCCAACAAAGGGGTCCGGTGTAGTCTAGGAACACGCCGGCATTTTCACTCTGCTCTGGAGAGCAGTGCGTCTCACCCGAGGCGTGCCGCAACCACATGCAGAAGGGGATGAGATCAATGGCAAGGAACAAACCCGCAACTAATGAAGGACAGTGCATCCATTACATATACAGAGTTATATACGCAAGATCACTTAATAAGCATTCAGACATTTGCAAATAAAATTTTAAACCAGCATAAACACATTACAAGCACATGAACATCTTATTGAGACAGCAATCTTCCATTGTATTAATCTCTTGGCAGAACACAGGATTACATGGCATTCTCGCTGATAGCTTACAAATCTGATACAGAAGGATTTCAGAACAGAAGGGTAGAATAGAGAAGATAGAGAGCCATAGGAAGGACATGCATGGTTCCTCTGCAGCTGCTCTGTGCGTCTTTCCCTATCTCGAGCCTCGCAACCTCTTCAGCATCCTCCTCGTTTCAGCCGGGTGATTGTTATTTATTCACCCGCTCGTGCGACTATCAGTTCCTCTGTGGCTCTACTTCGGCTTCTCTCCTGTTATCTACGTGTTCTACCTTCTGTCTTCTGCTGTGTGTTTCCCTCCTCTGCACTTGTCCCTGTTCTATCTCCAGCTATCGCATGCTTCCGTGCCACCTTGGTAGCTCCATGACTCCTGGTAGTTGCGGCGCGGTCGCGGTTGCCATGTGTATTCATACCGCAACTCAAAAAGGGTCAAAATTCAAAATGTCTTAGCCAAGATTTCAAAACTAAACAAAAACAAGGGCCCCAACACTTGTGTTGTGAGTGGAGCTCTTATGGAACTCACACCACTTTCCCGTGTCCTTCTTTGGCTTTGCGGTGCTATTCTTTTCTTGTGGCTTCGATGAGTTGTCTTTAGCCGCCATGTCTTGACTCTGTCCTTTGTTCTGCGGTTTGGAAGCACCTTTCCCTTGCTTTTGATTCGCAGATCCAAAGTCTCGCTTCTTCTGCTTGAATTTCTGCTCAATCTTGGCAGCATACCGATATGCCGTACCAAGCGAGGAGATGTCGAGGAACTCCATTTCCTCCCGAATGTATCTGTGCAGACAACTGCGATACTTTAGCACCAAATGTTTCTCTGAATCTTTGATACCCAACTTTGTGCGCAGGGTATGGAACAGATTCGTCAGCTCGTGCACATCTTGATCCCTTTGTTGTCGCAGAGTGGTCCATTGTATGTACTTGTCCTCATAGCTCCCCACGGGATAGTACTGTTCCTTGACGGCGTCTCGGAAAGAATTCCAAGTTGGTATGGCCGAGAACAGAGAGGGTTCTATCTGGTCCTTGTTCTCACAGTAGGTTTCCCACCAGTCCTTAACATGGGGGGTAGCTTTGAGGAGTGCAAAAATAATCTTCTCCCGGTCCGAAAAGTCATGAACCGAGAAATATCCTTCTAACAGATTCAACCATCTATCTACGGCATCTGCGTCTATTTGACCCTCAAATATGGGAATGTCAAAATTTACTTGTACCTTAAAAGGAGTCGCGCCTCCAGAGTGGCTGCTGGATGCAGATGTGCCGCCAGTGGGTAGCCGTTGAAGGATCTGGGCAAAGTTATCCATCATCGCATTCCTTTGTTTTTTGAGGGCCTCCTCGAGCAATATTTTGATAGGATCTCCCGCTCCCTCATCTTTTTTTCGTCCCCCATGGGCGTCCGTCGAGGTTTGCGAGGCTGATCTTGCAAAGGTTCCACCAGATCGAGCCCTAGCTCCTTATACCCCGACCTCGTTGGGGACATGCAAAGAAGGATCGAGAAAAAGCCAGTTTTGCCACCTTACATTGAGCATAGGATTGTTCCAATCCCAGGAACTAGAGCATCTGTTACTCGACACTCGTTCTTTCCACTGTACTATGTGAAATTTTCGACAAGGAATATAATTCTACAATACTTGGTTTATTTCTCCTACTTATGAGATAAGTTATTTATAGATGCTTCAGTAAATTCTGAAATAAACACATTTGCAAATCTTCACTATCGTCAAGAGCATAAGAATAGAAAGATAAATTACACAAGTAGCACAATAGAAACAACCATATGAACACAATTATTTTTGGACAATTGTCCCCGGAAAAACCCAATGTGGGAGAACCGGTGCAGGAGATGAGGGTTTTGTATTTATCTTCAGAAATGGAAAGTACGTTTACAAGAGTCTGATGAGCAGATAAAATTAGCAAACACCTGGCTGAATTTTCTGGAACTTCCAGATGAATTTCAGACCCTCGGGGTTACCTCCTTCACCCTCTGCGTCATCCAGCGTGGGAGCTTTGCGCAGTCTCTCCCTGGACTGTGTGATTCTGTGTGGAGTGGGTCTTGCTGCTGATCAGCTCACCCTTCCCTTCATCCTCCTGACTTCTGCTTCCCGATAACTAACTCCTCCCTCCTCCTTCTCCTTCTGCAACCCTGCCTCTACAATCTCACCCACTGAAATTGAATTCTCTTACTTCAGAATCGATTTCCTTCGGGTACTAAGAGTGTCCTCGGCTTGATTTCCAAATCAGCCTCAAGTCTCTTCTTATAGTCTTCTCGTTGATGAATCAATGACCAAGATTAGATCGTTAATCAATGGCTCAGATTAAAAGATGACTTGATCTTTGTTTTCTAGAAGATTCACACTCTTCTCTATTAATACCCTTTAATTATTTAATTTCCCTAATTTTAAACTTAGGGTCTGCATTAAAATAATTAATTATTTTAATAAAGTCATATTCGAGTGGAATTTCCACAAATGATTTCTGAGTTCTCTGGAAACTATTGTCCAAGCCTCTATACCAAAAATGAGACTTAGAACACTTCTCGATGCTATAGAAATCAACACACCCTCTTAGCGAGGAAAGTGTTTAAGCAAGATACTGTTGCACTGCTCTGACTCTATAATATCTGTTGCGTTGATGCTGTCCTAGCTGCTGCCCCTCATCTCTGCACTGTCGCTTCCTATATTGTTGCCTCGTGAGACTCCTTTGCCACTGCAGCTCATTAATCTGCTGCCCTTCTTTCAATCTTCATTTTGGTTCTCTCGAGATAACAGATCTCTTCCCAAGAATCCCCTCTGTGCAGGGACAGAATTTTGGTTTTCAAGTTCCTGTGGTTATCATCTTCTGAAGAGCTTCCCGGATTATCCACAGTATCACGAAACATTTGTCAACGTTTCAAATCCCAACGGGGATCCATCTTCAAGACAATGGAATGAAGAAATTGAAGAAGGGTCATAATTCATTAATCTACTACCCTTCTTTCAATCTTCATTCTTGTTCTCTTGAGATAACAGATCTCTTCCCAAAAATCCCCTTTGTGCAAGGGCAGAATTTTGGTTTTCAAGTTCCTGTGGTTATCATCTTCTGAAGAGCTTCCCGGATTATCCACAGTATCACGAAACATTTGTTGACGTTTTGAATCCCAACGGGGATCCATATTTAGGACAATGGAATGAAGAAATTAAAGAAGGGTCATAATTCATTGATCTGCTGCCCTTCTTTCAATCTTCATTCTGGTTCTCTCGATATAACAGATCTCTTCCCAAGGATCCCCTCCGTGCAGGGACAGAATTTTGGTTTTCAAGTTCTTGTGGTTATCATCTTCTGAAGAGCTTCCCAGATTATCCACAGTATCACGAAACATTTGTCGACGTTTCGAATCCCAAAGGGATCCATCTTCAGGACAATGGAATGAAGAAACGGAAGAAGGGTCATAATTCATTAATCTGCTGCCCTTCTTTCAATCTTCATTCTGGTTCTCTCGAGATAACAGATCTCTTCCTAAGAATCCCCTCCGTGTAGGGACAGAATTTTGGTTTTCAAGTGCCTGTGGTTATCATCTTCTGAAGAACTTCTCGGATTATCCACAGTATCACGAAACATTTGTCGACGTTTCGAATCCCAACGGGGATCCATCTTCAGGACAATGGAATGAAGAAATTGAAGAAGGGTCATAATTCATTAATCTACTGCCCTTCTTTCAATCTTCATTCTGGTTCTCTCGAGATAACAGATCTCTTCCCAAGAATCCCCTCCGTGCAGGGACAAAATTTTGGTTCTCAAGTTCCTGTGGTTATCATCTTCTGAAGAGCTTCCCGGATTATCCACAGTATCACGAAACATTTGTCGACGTTTCGAATCCCAACAAGGATCCATCTTCAGGACAATGGAATGAAGAAATTGAAGAAGGATCATAATTCATTAATCTGCTGCCCTTCTTTCAATCTTCATTCTGGTTCTCTTGAGATAACAGATCTCTTCCCAAGAATCCCCTTCGTGCAGAGACAATTTTGGTTTTCAAGTTCCTGTGGTTATCATCTTCGAGAAAGAACCCGGATTATCCACGGTAACATTATCACGAAACATTGTCCAGTAATGCCGAATCCCAACGAGATCCATCTTGGAGACAATGGAATGAAGAAATTGAAGAAAAAGTCATAATTCGTGTCTACTTTGCCCACTAGCAATCTTCATTCAGTTCTCTCGAGATATGAGATCTCTTAGAAGAATCCCCTTAAATGCGGGGGCCAATTTTTAGTTTTCAAGTTCATGGTTATCATCTTCTGGCTTCGGGATTATCATAGTATCCGCGAAACATTTAATGGCCCGTTTCGAATCCCAACGGGGATCCATCTTCAGGACAATGGAATGAAGAAATTGAAGAAGGGTCATAATTCATTAATCTGCTGCCCTTCTTTCAATATTCATCCTGGTTCTCTCGAGTTCCCAAGAATCCCCTCTGTGCAAGGACAAAATTTTGGTTTTCAAGTTCTTGTGGTTATCATCTTCTGAAGAGCATCCCGGATTATCCACAGTATCACGAAACATTTGTCGACGTTTCGAATCACAACGGGGATCCATCTTCAAGACAATGGAATGAAGAAATTGAAGAAGGGTCATAATTCATTAATCTGCTGCCCTTCTTTCAATCTTCATTCTGGTTCTCTTGAGATAACAGATCTCTTCCCAAGAATCCCCTCCATGCAGGGACAGAATTTTGGTTTTCAAGTTCTTGTGGTTATCATCTTCTGAAGAGCTTCTCGGATTATCCACAGTATCACGAAACATTTGTCGACGTTTCGAATCCCAACGGGGATCCATCTTTAGGACAATGGAATGAAGAAATTGAAGAAGGGTCATAATTCATTAATCTGCTGCCCTTCTTTCAATCTTCATTCTGGTTCTCTCGAGATAACAGATCTCTTCCCAAGAATCCCCTCCGTGCAGGGACAGAATTTTGGTTTTCAAGTTCCTGTGGTTATCATCTTCTGAAGAGCTTCCCGGATTATCCACAGTATCACGAAACATTTGTCGACGTTTCGAATTCCAACGGGGATCCATCTTCAGGACAATGGAATGAAGAAATGGATCCTTCTTCAATTTCTTCATTCCATTGTCCTGAAGATGGATCCCCGTTGGGATTCGAAACGTCGACAAATGTTTCGTGATATTGTGGATAATCCGGGAAGCTCTTCAGAAGCTCCCTCTTCTTCTAAAGACTACCCTTTCCTCTAATGGAAAGGGTTCTCGACCATCCCCATCTTTTCTCTGAAATAAGTGAATTTGATCTTACTTAGAGCCTTTCTGAGGATGTCTACCACTTGTTCCCCTGTAGGACTGTATCGCAACTGTACTGCTCCCCTTTGGACATAATCCTTGATGAAGTGGCATCGAATGTCAATGTGTTTCAATCGGTCATGAAACACATGATTTTCAGAGAGCTTAATGCAACTCTGATTATCGCACATAATCCCGGTCTGTTCCATCCGCTTCTTGAGCAAGTTCAAGAGTAACTTGCAGAGCCATATGGCCTTGCACGAAGCTGTGCTCGTTGCCATGTACTCTGCCTCGCCTAAGCTCAGTGCTACGGACTTCTGTTTCCTATTACACCAGGAGGTCATTCTTGATCCGAGACTGAAACAGTACCCACTGGTACTTTTCCGATTCCACTGTGTTTCCAACCCAATCTGCATCTGTGAACCCACTCAACTGGACCTCATTTCCCATGGTGTACTTCAACCAATACTCGACTGTCCCTTTCAGGTATCTGAGAACATGTTTGGCTGCTGCCCAATGAGCCCTCCTGGGTCCCACCATGAACTGACTGAGGGTATTCACTGCATAACAGATGTCTGGTTTAGTATTGACCAGATACATCAATGATCCTATGACCTGTCTGTACAAGGTGGGATCAGGCTCATCATCCTCTATGTGTCTATCTTCTTCCAGTTAGTAATCATTGGTGTGGCTAGGGGTCTACAGTCTTCCATCTGAAATCTCTTCAAGATTTTTGTCGTGTATCTTGCTTGTCCTAGGAAGATTTCCCCTTTCTGCTGCCAGACTTCTAATCCAAGAAAATAGCGCATCTGCCCTAGGTCCTTCATGTCGAATTCTGTCACCAGATTCTCCTTGCAGTCTTTGATGAGCTTGGATGATCCGGTCAAAAAGAGATCATCCACCTAAAGTACAAGAATAAGCAGCTCATCTCCTACTTTCAAGTAGTAGAGGTTGGGGTCTACGTCACTCTTGACGAACCCCATCTTCTGCAAGTAGCTATCGATCCGTCCATACCATGCCCTGGGGGCTTGTTTTAAACCATACAAGGCTTTCTTAAGCCTGCAAACATGAGTCTTATGCTCATGTCTCGAAGCCCTCTGGCTGTTCTATGTACACTTCCTCCTCTATCACCCCATTCAAGAACGTTGCCTTGACATCCATCTGGTGAATCTCCCATCCCATCTGCGCAGTCAGAGAGATGACGGATCTGATAGAAGTGTAGTGAGTTACTGGGGCGAAGGTTTCCTCATAATCAATGCCTTCCTTCTGTGCATACCCCTTAGCTACAAATCTTGCCTTGAACTTCTCTATGCTGCCATCTACAACATATTTGATCTTGTAGATCCACCTAGATCCTACAACTGATCTGTCCTGTGGTCTAGGGACTACTTCCCAGACATCATTCGTCATGATGGAGCTATACTCCTCCACCATGGCATCCACCCATACTTGATGCTGAGCTTCTTCCCGAAAGGTGGACGGTTCACCAACCTGAGCTACCAGTGCCTAATATTTGTCTGGTTGCTTCCTTATCCTCTTTCCTTCTCTAGGGGCTCCAACAAATTCTTTTGCATCCTTAAGAATTTGTTGAAGTTCTCTGCTCGGTCTCCCATCAGTGGTGGGTGGTCTTACTTGCTCTTTTTCCTATTCTTCTTTGGAGGAACTCTCCTCAGAATCATTGTGCCTTGGAGAGGCACTTGACCTATCCTCTGTAAGCCGTTGAAGCTGTACTAGTGGATCCTCCTCAATCTGCGTATCTGTGGCCATTTCTCGAGATTTCCTGAAGGCTCTCTCCTCCAGGAATTTTACATCCCTTCTTACCATGATTTTCCTGCTCTCTGGAATATAGATGTGATATGCGTTCGCATTCTCACTATAGCCCATTAGGAAACCCTTTTCTGCAGTTTGATCCAACTTCTTTCTCTTTTCATCTGGAACGTAGCAGTACACCATGTTGCCAAATATCCTGATGTGGCTCACTTCAAGCTTGCTACCTGTGAACACACTCTCGAGAGTTACCTTCCCCAAGGCTCTATAAGGAACTCTGTTCTGAATATACACTGTTGTATTGCAGGCTTCTTCCCATTAGAATTTCAGCATGTCTTGGTCGTACAACATTGCCCTTGCAACTTCTATTATGGTCTAATTCTTCTGTTCTGCAACTCCATTTTGCTCTGAACTGTATGGAGCTATTCATTCTCTCTTGATGCCTTCCCTTGCACAAAAACTTGTGAAGTCTTTATTGATATATTCTCCACCGTTATCTGATCGCAATTTCTTGATCTTCTTTCCTATAGAGTTCTCCACCAATGCTTTGAAATCTTTGAATCGGTCAAAGACTTCATCCTTGGTTTTCAAAAAATAGATCCAAGTTTTTCTGGAATGATCATCAATGAAGGTGGCAAAATACTTCGCACCACTGAGAGCAGATGTGGACATTGCCACAAATGTCAGAGTGTATTAACTCCAATAAACCTTTGGTTCTATTGTTGCTTCTTGGAAACGTTGTCTTAGCATACTTCCCTAGTACGCATCCCCTGCAAACTTCATCTTTCTTTGTGATGAGTTCGCGAGCCCCTATGACAATATTTTTGAGAATCCCCAAGGCTCCATGATGTAGATGCTCCATCCTTCTATGCCATAAGTCATTCAGATCTTTGTCGTCTATACTGCCAATCAGGGCCACTAGAGATCCAAGCTGGAGCTTATATAGCTTGTGACTCCTTACTTTGATTTGTGTCCTTTTGCTCTAGCTAGGGTGTTTGACATACACCTTATCTCTAATAAAGTATACGTCATAGCCCTTGTTCTAGAGTTGAGACATTGAGAGTAAATTCATCCCCAACCCTGGTACATGTAGAACATTTGTGGCTCAAATCTTGTTGCCATCTTCGATTTGAAAAGTTATGGTACCTCTCCAACTGGGGGTACATTTTGCCTTGTTTCCCATAGTTATCTGGAAATTCATCTCTTCTTCTTAGTAGCTCAAAAAACATTCTCGAACCCTTGTCATATGAGCAGATGCTCCACTATCAATATACCAAACACCTAGAGGAGTTGTGCTCGACACACAAGCGAGATCCTCCTCTAGTCTGGATGCCAGCACTTTCATGTCGTGTTCTCTCTGCATTTCTGCATGCTCTGGAGGACTATGTGAGTCCCTTAGACTGCGTGAACCCTTCCGACTGATGGATTTATGGTCCATGGCAGATCCTCCCTTTCTGTCTTTAGCCCTTGGCTTTGATGCCATGTGAAATTTTTGACAAGGAAAATAATTCTACAATACTTGGTTTATTTCTCCTACTTATGAGATAAGTTATTTACAGATGCTTCAGTAAATTCTGAAATAAACACATTTGTAGATCTTCACTATCATCAAGAGCATAAGAACAGAAAGATAAATTACACAAGTAGCACAATAGAAACAACCATATGAACACAGTTATTTTTGGACAATTGTCCCCGAAAAAACCCAATGTGGGAAAACCGGTGCAACAGATGACGGTTTTTTATTTATCTTTAGAAATGGAAAGTACATTTACAAGAGTCTGATGAGCAGATAAAATTAGCAAACACCTGGCTGAATTTTTTGGAACTTGCAGATGAATTTCAGACCCTCGAGGTGACCTCCTTCACCCTCTGCGTCATCCAGCGTGAGAGCTCTGCGCAGTCTCTCCCTAGACTGTGTGATTCTGCGTGGAGGGGGTCTTGCTGCTTCATCTTCTTGACTTCTGCTTCCCAATAACTAACTCCTCCCTCCTTCTGCTTCTGCAACCCTGCCTCTACAATCTCACCCACTGAAATTGAATTCGCTTGCTTCATAATAGATTTCCTTCGAGTACTAAGAGTGTCCCCGGCTTGATTTCCAAATGGCCCTCAAGTCTCTTCTTATAGTCTTCTCGTTGATGAATCAACGGCCAATATTATATCGTCAATCAATGGCTCAGATTAAATGATGACTTGATCTTCGTTTTCTAGAAGATTCACACTTTGCTCTATTAATACCCTTTAATTATTTAATTTCCCTCAGTTTAAACTTAGGGTCTGCATTAAAATAATTAATTATTTTAATAAAGTCATATCCGAGTGGAATTTCTACAAACGATTTATGGGTTCTTTGGATAACTGTTGTCCAAGTTTCTATACCAAAAATGAGACTTAGAACACTTCTCGATGCTATAGAAATCAACATACTATAGGCATTCTTTTATTCTTTTTCAGGCTTTTAATATGAAAAAGACAAAAAAATTACATATTTCAAAAAAAAAGCGGGAATGGGACATTACTTCCATGTTTGATGCCAGCTAGATTCAGTCGTGTTGCCCTTGAACAAAGCACAAAAGGCAAAGTCTTCTCTCCAATAGGATTGGCTTTAGTTTGACTTAGGAAATCCATAACCTTGTTATTGAGTCAGCACTCCCCTGGTTGGCTATCTCTTCCAATCATATGGAGGGTTTGTTCATGCCTCCTGCATGACAAGCTTATATAAAGTTATTATATGCTGCCATATAGTCACATTTGAGTCGTGCTTTTGTTCAAGGGAATTAAACTTGAGTCGGCCTTTCTGCGGTGTCTCTTGACTCATTTTTCAATCGGCCTTTCTGCGGTGTCTCTTGACTCATTTTTCATTCGGCCATACCCGGTCTATCAGAGTTATGTTCTATCACATCAGCTATTTGGTCCTTTTCTCATGCTAGTTAAGAAGGTTTCCATTGACTTCTTGCTGGTGGGTTTGCTCTTATCGACTTCAACAAATTGCTCTGAGAGTAAACCTAGAGCCGCGTCCTGGCCCTATTTCCATCATTGATAGGTGACCTTGTGCTCAGCATCGATCAACATCATGGGTCTTTGACTGAGTGGTTTCCCTTGTGTTTGACGTCAAATTTCATTATCACACATTGGGATTCGTGCAATACCTTGGTTTCCATTTTGCCCTATTGGTGGATTCCTCGCCTCTGTGTCAGCTTTCATTATTGGTTGGTTCAAAGGGATTCTCTCATGCGCTAGCTACATTTTGTGTACGTCGGAAAAGTGCTTCGGGTTGGTTACTTCATCTTTCTTCGTCCGATTCCTTCCAAATTATTGGCCTGTGGGTTACACTCGCACTGGATTGATGTGGGATGCCTTAATGGCTTCCTTTCAGCGAATCTTTTCCCTTCGACTTCAACTCATTGCTTTGGGAACAAGGTCTACAATCCTTTTTCAATACCTTAGGGTTTGCAATCATCAGTGGCAGATTCCTTCGCTACCGACAGTGAGAATACATCAATGTCTCCTGATTGGTAGATTCTCTCAAGTGTTCGACTTCAACTCATTCATTTGCACTTGTTAGATTGCACTGGGGTACCTTGACTCTCATCATTATTATCGGTGAGTTGTCTCGTGTTTGTTAATGGTTTACATCAATGACCGGTAATCAAACGATTTCTCACATGGTCGACTTCAGCTCATTTATTCCCATAGTGTAGAATTGTACCATGGTGATTGGTGAAGACCTTGGGTTTGCATCAGCATGCTTTGGTTCATTTGACAACTCCTTCAGTTTTATGCCAGTGACACCATCCACCTTATATGTTGAAGTTCATTACAACAACATCTTATATGTTAGCACCCGAGTTGCATGCAGTGCCATTATTCCACTCTTTATGATTTGGTACTTGGAGATTCAGTTCTATGACTTCAGTGATCAGATATCTTTCTTAGCATCATTGATCAGTTCTTCTATATGTGATACTATGACATGAGCTTGATATGTACCTTTTTGAGGCTGTGATCAAATGATCCACTATGTACTTTGCAATTTCTTTTGTGCTTGTATACATATTGGATTTGCTCCATGCTTGATATGCAAACATGCTTTACTTTCACTGAGCATGGGTATGCCCACATCAAACTTAAGCTTACCTTCTAATCTCTTCCATTGGTTTTTTGGCAACCTGAAATCTGGTGAAATTCTCCCAAGTCCTCGCAGGATTTTTCTTATACACTTAATACATTTCGGCCATCATGTGCCCCTTCTGACCTCATATATTAGGGAGCATCTGTTATAGGATCATTTCCCACCTCTATATACTTGATGCTTTGTGTTATGGCCTTGGGCAACCTTTTCCCTTCAGACTTGGTCCTTTACCTAAAAAACATTATTTTGAATTTCATATGTGACTCTGCCCTCTCAAAAGCACGTGCACATGCGGGTCCAATTATACCCAACCCGCATATATAATTATATGAAAAAATATAAAATTCCCCTTTTTTTTGGGCGGGATTTACGGGTTACACCGGAAGCCTACCTACAGGAGCCCATGGCCTAAATGTATCCCAACTGAAACAACTGTTTTGGGATGGTATAAATACACCTCATGGGAAGGCCTAAGGGAGGGAGAGAGATAGGTATTGATATTATAGCCATTTAGTCCCTGATCAAGTCTGATTTATCTCCGTGCCTCCTGCAGTTCCCAAATTGTGGAAACCCTTGTTTTCCTCATGGAGATGTTCATTCCTCTTATATGACATCCATGTGTATGCTTATGGAAGGAGATTGTTGAGGCTTGGTCTGGATGGATCCGGAGGACGATTTAGCTTAGAGCTATGGCTGAATCAGGTGGTATTCCTCCACACATCTTTACATACATCAATAAAGAAACTCTGTCCTGTTCCTGATGTTCATGATCTTAATGCTTTATACATGTTATGATCTTGTTATGAATGATTTCATGTTATTTTGGTTATAAGCTTATATGATCTAACACTAACATCTTGAACATGCTTTCAGTGATTATTGGTATATGTGTTTTTCTTGAATGAGTTGCAGGTTTCGGAGCACTAGGAGAAGCAGAGGGTTTGACCCCTGCGGGATCGCCTTCAAACGTAGGACCTATGGGTACGACTTCTTATTCCCACTTTACTAGTTTAAGCATTAGGACTGTAAATTTGCTTGCTTCTTGTTTTTGAGGCTTCTTGCTCTCTTGGGGTTCTCAACCCAAACCCTAGGGTAATTCATCTCGTAACAGTCTGGTAGGGAGGGTGACATCGGGTGGATGTGCACCTAGTTACTTGGGTTGATGTTTAGTAAGTAACCCTGATGGTACCTATAGAGGCTAAAAGCTTTAGTCCATCTTAGTCCCACTTGGATAGATTTCCTTGGTGAGGAATCTAGTCCATGGTATTACGGTGCCTAAACTGTTGAGTGACTAATGAATAGAGTTCCCTGGTCAGGAATTTAGTCCATGACATTTAAGTGTCTAAAGATTCTTCATAGTTCATATAGTTGAGATCTACCTTGTACTATTGAGTTATGAATACCTCTCTAGTTAAGAGGGAGTGTTGAAGAATGTAACCAAGTTTCGGTCTTCATAAATTATACTTGAATCAATACTTACTGTACTTGTCAAGAATAAATAAAATAATTTTATATTATTATTAAATGACTTATTAAAGCATGGGTTTCATGCTTGGGTCATATTTATTTCAAGTCAAAGTCGCTATTGTGTACATTCGGGCTTTATTCTGAGTCTATAGGATTATTGCAGATTTAAATTGATCCATATTGGCCTTTTGAATCATGCAAATAGGTCAAGTATTGAGTAAAATATGATTTACGAAGCCTCCACACCAAGTCGGCCTCAAGCCCAGGAATTTGAGCTCATCTCAAGCCTATATATACAGTGGAATCGAACTCACTTGGAACCATCTCACTGCAACACAGAAATTCAATCTAGAAGCTGCAATAAGAGAAATTTGCGAAGTGAAGGAAGACTTTCTGGATTCGGTTTTGGGTACACTTGAGGAGCTGAAGAAAATCGAAATTTTGGCACCACTCTCTTTGCATTTTGAGCTATAGTTTGGGAGATTGAAGTTCTCAAAGTTTTACTGCAACAATTGTTGCATCAGGTGTTGTTGCCAAGAGAAGAGGAATTCGAAGTTTGTTTTGTTGAATGTTGCTGCTTGGAGAAGTTGTATTGGATCTAAATCAAAGTATTTGAAGCTAGATCTAAGTCTCTACCTCAAGATCGAACTCTCAAGAAGAAAGGTCGAAGAAACTTGCTGATATTGTTGTTGCTACTGCCAGATTCAGGAAGGATCACAAGGAAGGCTGACTTGGTGTGGAGGAAGTCCGGGTCAAGGTCTAGAGTCTCAAGAATCACTATTGAAGAAAGAATTATTCACTGGGTTTTCCCCTAGAGGGGTTTTTCCCTGGCTACTAACCTACATCTGGTGTTCTTGATCTATGTGTATTTGCTTTGATATTTGCTTGATGAACTAATAAGAAGAAAGATAAGAAGAACATAATAAGAAGTAAAGAAGATCACAAGTAAATAATCAAGAACAAGAGGATCTTTATGCCTTTCTGATTCTCTAACAATTCTCATGCACCTGTGTTCTACCATAACATCAAGTGAAGACAAAAATCCTAACAAATTAAAAAGATAAAGAATACTAATATGTTACCAGTAAGAATCACTGTTATCATATGTTGCTGACTCAACACAACTCGGCTTATTCAGACCAGTATTGACCAAACCGATCCAACTCGATCACTGACTTGGCTTGAATCAGCTCTGATTCAGCCTATCTCAGCCAAGTCAGCATCCAACTTGGCTGGTTCTGCATCGACTGATGAGTCAGCCTTCCAGCAAAGCCCAGGGTTAAGAAAATCAGACTTGCATATTTGGTGCGGAATTTTCTATTGACAATGGCATACATTTATTTTATTGAGTTGTTCGCTGAGTCGATTCCGAGTCAAAGGTCGAGTTTGAGTGGAGTAGCCTCACCAAGTCTGAATCTGACAACTTTGGTAGGAATTACTGACAGCATAAAATTGTGGACCCAATGTCAGGACGCAAATGTTAATCTTTGGGGTTGTCTTATGGCTGCAATACGAGTTGCATGAGAACACATCTTGCTGAAATGCATTTCAGTTTGCATTCCATTTAACAAATTAAAGTTGAAATTCCATTAATGTCTACAGACAGCAACGGGCCATTAACAGAAGAAAACAGTATGTGGTCTGCCAGATAACCGAGAATGATTATCTTGTATGAAGTTCTTTGCATGGAGGGAAGCAGTATATCAGAGTGACTGGTCAAATATCTAAATATGGAAGTATGTGGTCTGCCAGATAACCGAGAATGATTATCCTGTATGAAGTTCTTTGCATGGAAGGAAGCAGTACATCAGAGTGACTGGTAAAATATCTAAATATGGAAAACTTAACTTGTCAGCATGTATTTGACACGTTTGTGTTTTTATTCAAAGGAATAGCCTTGTGCTAGCTGTCATTTATGTCATAATTGCATAACTACATGCTTTAATACCAATTGATACTAATGTGGGTTTGGCACATGCGTCTAGTTGTTCTTCATTTTGAATAGAAGCATTTATACTTATTCACTGTAAGTCCCATACTCTTTATTTCAAAAATTCTTTGATTCTGCAAGAACTATATATCTTTTAATCCAAAGGAGGAATTTCCCTTGATAACAATGTTCTACCTGCGCCCTACTGGAGGCCGATGCATGAGGTGATCAGTTGGGGATTCAGTTGCCAATGCAAGTGCTCCAAGAGTATCCATAATAAGGTTGACCCAAAGAAGCTGCAGAAAATTAAGATGGGGCCCAAGCCATGAGAATGAAAGGAACAGTGTAGGTAACAAATCAAGTCACATTTCTGTTGAAACTGAGACTAACCTGAACAGCAGACAAAGGAACATCTCCAGATGAAACGGCAGCAACAAAATTAATTGCAATTGCTGCAACATTTACGGTAAGTTGAAACTGAATGAATTTCTGAATGTTCGCATAAACTGAACGACCCCATCGAACTAGCTGAAAGCCACGGAGAAACAACTGTAAGGAATATTTAAATTCCCCAAAAAACATGTAACTTTAAAGGCTTATAACAAATATCCATGTCTGCAACGAACCTTCACAATGGAGGAAAAATTATCATCTAGAATAATGATATCTGAGCTTTCCTTAGCAACTTCCGTTCCTTGGATACCCATAGAGAGACCTATGTCTGCCTAAACGCCAAATAATGTATAAAACAAGTTGCATCAATAACTTTGTATAACTGGAAATATCGTTGCAATGGCAAACATGCCTACGTGATCAGAATTTACAACAGTATGCAACAAGAAAACTCGCCTCATGAAGTGCAGGTGCATCATTTGTTCCATCTCCAGTCACTGCCACAACATGACCTTTTTTTCTCAGTGCTTGAACCAAGTAAAGTTTGTCCATAGGTGAGGATCTTCCCATTACCTGCAGGGAAACAAAATAGGGCCCCTCCCATTACAATTTTCTTTTGCAAGAAGCTGTTGTAGGTATGTTTTTCCCCGATTTGTTCGTGTGTGTGGTGTTGGCAGGGAGATTGGTAGACGGATACTCACACAAATTTGGTCCACAATTTCCTCTCTCACTTCTTCGCTGTAGTTGCGAAAAACCCGTCCTTCAATGACAGCTGGCTCTGTACGCTCTTCTTTCTGGAGTATGCCACATTCAAGAGCTATAGCTGTTGCCGTGTAAATGTTATCACCAGTCACCATGCGTACCTATAAAAATGAATGAATAATAAGAGCACAAAATTAAGGAGTAACAAGTCAAATAATCAATACAAAACATTATTAGCAAGCAAACACGTTTCCTGAAAATCAACGATAACAGGCAGCTGAAAACACAAAGTGATATAATAACTTCTTGTTGTATTTCAAATCATAAAATCTACATGATCTGTCACAATCCACCTTCTAGACATTGATGGGGAAGACTGAAACCATACATCTGGTGACCTTACTGAACATGACTAATTTTCATTGGCAGCATATAGGGTGATTTTATCATTGATATTTTGCTTGGTGAGTACAGAAGGCATGTTAATTTAGTACAATGTACAATACACTTGTAGTTGTCATGCAATAACCTTTCCAAGAACATTTCTCATTCGAGCACACAATATAGTATTTTTGACTATTACCTTCACACCAGCACGTTGACACAACTCCACAGCATCTCTTACATTAGGTCTGCATGGATCCTGCACAGTTAAACATATTGTTATGATAGACATAAAAAAAGGTGAAAATCATAACAAGGGAACAATTTCTGGATAAGTGGATCTGCTATATAGTGGCAACAAGTTAATGACAAAAAGATATCAGAGGCCGGCATTAACATTCAAAAGGCATTTTTAGCAACAAGTTTATAGAGGACAGCTTATTATTATAAATTCAATAAAAGCACATAATTGCTACAAAGTTTCCCTGAAAATTCAGTTTGGACAGGTAATAAACTCACAGCAAAACATATGTTTCTACAGAAAAACTAGCTGCTGCTACAGAGTCCTGTGAATACAGTATGGGCATTGTATCAAACTCATAACCACCCTCGAAAGAAACCATAACTTTCATGCATCCAGTGGATAGCTCCAATTCGTATTCTTACAGATCTAGCATGGAAAGAAACTACAATAGCCTTCAGCAATTGGGTTACGCAGGTGGTATAAACAGTTCATTAATAATATAGCTTCCTACACAGGTAGCAGGCACAGTTCACAATCAGTGAACTTTCCTATACATTAAAATAATCCCATGTTAAAAGTTCTGTACCGTAAGTCAATAACTTATATTAGGAAATAACCTTAAGTTTATGGTCATGTATTTTAACTATTCATCATTTTCACCGGAATAATGATGCCAATAAATATATACAGAAATTTGGTATAAAATATATTGGCTCTGAGTAATTTTATGAATCAATGGCCATGACTTCAAAAATATTTACCTTCATCCCAACAATTGCCAAGAGGGTAAGATTTTCTTCAGGAATATTCCATGATTGGCGTTGCACTTCATCAGCAGGCACACGATAAAGATCATATACTCTGTAAGCAAAAGCAATGCACCGTAATCGAGCTTCAGCCATCTCTTCAATGCTTTTCCTAAACCCATCTGCCTGCAATAAAGGATGCAAGCGGCCATAAACTCCTGTTGACTAGGAAATTGATCAATATTAAACAAGCATATTGATATTTGATTTTATGCTGCAGAAAATCGACATTTGAGAGACACCAAACCTTATCAGGAGTCATATCTCGCACAGAACCAGCATCGTCAATCCAGGCATTGCAGAGGTCTAGTATGATCTCTGCAGCTCCTTTCCAATGGATATGTGCTTCGGTTTCGGACTGCATTCAAATCATGAATAAAAACCAATAACAAATACAGAGCCAATTCGATAACCTCGAATACAGAAAAAAAGAGATTATATCGCACGCAGAACAAGATCTGTAACTGTATGAATACACCTGTTACCTTCTTCAGAGCAATACCTCCACGTTTCTTTGTCGAGTTGAAAGTAAAAACATGTAAGACGGAGGATTTGGATCTTTCTTGATCAAAATTCATTCCAAGCTAAGAGAACAACAAAATGGTCGTAATAAAAATGTTGGTTGATATTTAATTGAACAGAGCACAAAAATAGCAATTGAGTAATCTTCAAAGAAGAGGAGATAACTGCACACCATACCTTCAAAGCCCAAGAAAGAATAGCCTTCTCCGTTGGAGATCCTGTCACTTCCATCTCTCCACCACCCTAACATAGATGCAAAAATCTCAAGGTGGGTATGACATCAATGGAGGATTCCACATAGGATTTTCATTAAAAATTTGCAAATCTCTGTGATGAATTGCATTATATATTTAAATCATTATATAAAGAATAAAATAACATAATTGCATTATATATTTGCAAATTTATGTGATGAATTGCAATATATATTTAAATCATTATATAAATAATAAGATAACATAATAGTATTTGCGTAAATATTTTAATTTGAATGTTTTTCAAAAAATTACACTCCAAAAAATTTGATTAGCTTTTTCAAAATATGAGAATTTATATCATATGTCAATATTCATATTGAGTATTTAAAGAATCACATCATGTTTTAACGATAGGAAATTTTTTAGTTTCAATCACTACATTATATATAAAATTACTACATTATATATAAAATGAAATATTTTAATTAATGTAAATATTAAAATATTTTATTTATAATTACTAAATTTTGAATTAATATTTTTTTTTAAATTTCAAATTTTAAAAAATAAAGTTAATTTTGAAATATTTTATTTATCATTCACATTGAAATATTTTTTATTGATTAATATTTTAAAATCCATGTTTAAGTTCAATGTCAAGTACTAATGAAATTATATATCTTTTTCATTTTGTATGAAATTACATATTTCTTTCACTTTTGTATAAAGCGTATGAAATATCCATTTAAAAATAATAATTTCTTATTTTCAGTTACTTTATAAATATAAAAAGTAGAGTCTATATTGAATATTTTTATTGGATAGAAAATATTGAAATAATTGTTTTCTTGTTAATACATTTTTAAATGTCAATGTTTCAATTCCATATTAAACATGGAAGAGATTACACCTCTCTCATATTGAATTGTAGATAGTGCTTCTTGGTGCAAAAGTAAAATGTTCATATTAACTTTATATTAATCTATGTATAAAAAATTGTTAAAATAAAATATTTGAATGTTGTATATAAAAAAAATATTAAATGTAAGTTATCAATAAATATTTTGATAAGATTTAATATTAACATATATTTAAAAATATATTAATAACTATATACATGTGATGTAAAATATTTTAAAGTAAATTATGTATATATTATATATCATTTAAAAAATAGGTATATATTATGAAAAAATTAAATTTAAATGGTTAAAAAGTTTATTTAGTCTTATATATATTCTATTTAGCATTTAAAAATACAATTTAAATAATGAAAAATAATACATTGTAGTTTACACTTTAAAAATTTACATGACAAAAAGTTCGATCCATCTAAACACATATTAAATTCGTATTTAAAATAAATACTATACTGATTTAAAAATGTGTGAAAAAATGTGTGAAATGTGTGAAATTATAAGAAACTTAGTGTTGAAAGTGTAATGGAGTTATGGAAGATATATAGTATCCCACCTCCCAAGCCATTAAGGTGTCCAAGAAACAAGACGGAGAGCAACCATCGAGCTACTTTTGCAAGATTTGCAGCAAGAGATTCGTCTTAGGAAGAGCTCTTGGCGGTCCCCATGGGAGCCCCCGCACCCCGCCGCTGCAAACACGCTTACTGAAACTGAATGTCGGAAGAGGCCTAGAGCTTTCGATCGAATATCAATCGAGAAGGAGAATGATGAAGAGGGATTGGATGGTAATGGGAGTAATCTAATGTATGCTCTACGAATGAATCCCAAGAGCAGTTGGCGGTTTCCTGATCGGGACTATTCATTTCTATGGGGTCAAGGGACCCATCGATTCTTCCATAATTTGTGAACTGTGTGGAAAGGAACTCAGTCCATGGGGTGCATGTTTGGTCACATGAAGTGCCACTCCGGAATCCATCAAGATAATGCTGATGCCCAATCACAGAAACATGAAACCCGAGATGAAAAGAGAAAGTAGCGGAATCCACCAAGATAATGCTGATGCCCAATCACAGAAACATGAAACCCGAGATGAAAAGAGAAAGTAGTAAAAGTGAAGTTGAGATTGAAATTGATTACTCAGGTGGAAATTCACTTAGAGTTAATGGAGAAATAGAATGTTTTGAATTCTGTTGAACTCATGAGAATGTCTTAGATGGTCTAAAACTTTGTAGATTGTGTAAAATTGGAGTTTTAATGTTTTAGAATATGTTAAATTTATTGTGTTTAGTATGAGTTAGTAAGACTTAAATAGATGAGTTAATTATAGATGAAGAAGAAGAAGTTATTTTGAAGATTAAAGATAGTTTATAGAACAGATTGCTTTTTTATCTGGCTTTTGTATTTGATATTTTTTCTATGAAATTTCACAATAAATATTGTCAACTTTTTACCAAACTCCTAGCTAAATAGATTATCTCAGGAACTAGTTACCAAAATATCTACATAACTTTGCTTGTTATCTTTGAAAACCTCACATTCTAAAATAAATGCTTTTCTGTTTCAACTTTTAAAACCAAAATAAATAAATAAAAAATAAAAAAAATTCTCTCCTTCGACATTTTTTTTTAATCTTATAGCACACTTTTCATATTATCATTTTTTTTCATATTATCATCTTTTATAAAAAAAATGATTGTAATGTATTATACATCATTAAAATTTTAATGTATTATACATCAGTTTTGGGCATTGGCCTCTGTTAATAAAATCTTATGTGTGTTTTATCATATTTAGTTATTTATTTAAGTTACTATCAAAGATCGTGCAGGTGTAAAGAGTGAAGCAAAGCCTGTGCGCAGATTGAGCCTAGGAAGTTCGTCGAACGTGGAAGCCGGTTTAAGTCAGTCAGAGAAGGTGTGATGTCTCCATAAAGGAATTCAAGTCTTTTTGGTGTGTGAGAATAGAGTCGCATCCGTTGCCTCTGTCAGTTGGAGGAGCCGCTGCAAATTTTCACCACGGTTGTCATCATTGGTTCAGCCCCTGTTCACCGCATTGCTTTCAGCCTAGAATATTTATGTTGCCCGGGAGCCGTCATTTCCAAAGCCCTTCGTTTGTGAATTGAGCCGTGTTTTCTTTTTTGGGGAAAACTCCATTTGTTTTTTCGGTTCAGATTTAAAAAAAAATGAAATTGTAAAGATGAAGGAAATATATTTTTTATTGTGACAAATTGGTGGAAGTTCAAAGATTATTTCCTTTGGTGACGTTGAATGATAAGTTAAAAAAAAAAAAAAAAAAAAAAATTAAAAACTTTCGGCTTGGAGTATTATAAATCTCGTTTAGATGAAGTGCATTTAATATTTGAAGTGGGAGTTTGGATTATTTATAATTAAGTGGAGGTTTGGATTGAATTTCTTTTAACGATGAAAAGAATTTTGGTATAAAGATTTGAATGATATTGGCACTGATTTGTGATTGATTATAAAGTTGGATGGAGTTTTGACAGTTCGGTTTTGGTAAAAAGGTTTTTTTATAAGTTTTGTTGATTGGTGAATTAGGGGATATTTGGTATTTTTTTTAAATGGCAAATTCATTTGTTAATGCATATGTAATTGAGTATGCAAAGTTAGATGGACAAAATTATACAAATTGGAAAGAGTCTATGCTTGGTCAATAGTAACAAGAGATGAAACAGCGCAGAAAGACCAAGGCCAAGGTACTATTGCCAATGTCTATAAAGAACAATATTATTCTACGTACAAGGGATTGTGATACATCTCAGGAAACTTGGGAAACACTTAGAAGGTTGTATGAAACTCCTAATATTAATAGAGTGTTATTTTTAAAGAAGAGACATTTCTCGATTAAGATGGAGGTAAATGAAACTATTAGTAATTTTCTTTATAGAATCAAAGAAATTTCTGAAAATCTTGGTGCTATTGGTGAAAAGATTTCCAACAGTGATCTAGTGATAATTACATTGAATGGGATGTTAGATGAATATCATATGTTTATCACTGGAATTTTAGCTAGGGAAAACACTCCTACTTTCAATGAATTAAGTTATTAACAGGTATTTTCCTCCAAGAAAAAGAGAGAAGGAAGAATATCAATGGCTAATCTCAAATTTCAGATTTTGGGTTGGTGACAAAAGGGAAACAACCATACAGAGGAAAGTCATCAGACAAGAATAACAGAGGTAAGTCATAACCAAAATCACATCAAGGCACTACATCACCAAGGAAAAAAACTTATATGGAGAGGAAGGATGTGTGCTTCCATTGTGGTAAGCTTAGAAACTTCGCTAAAGATTGCCATAAAAAGAAATTTGATGAGTCCAAGCATAGAAGGCATTCAGCCAATTTTGTTGATCAATAAGCCTCAGTCAATAATAATCTCAAATTATTCATTTCATAAGTTGTCTAACCAACAAAAACTAATGATGATAATGTATGGTTTATTGACCATGGTGCTTCAATTAATATGACATGCAAAAAGGAATGGTTTGATATCTATCATGAAAATAATAATGACACTCACATCTATTTAGGAGATAATCAATCTCATGAAATCAAAGGTTATGGCGATGTGTGTGTAACCTTACCAAATGACCATGTAAGACAAATACAAAATGTAATGTATGTTCCTAGAATCAAGAAGAATCTAATCTTTGTGTCCACTATTGTAGATCAGAATCTCAAAGTTGAATTTCTTAAGTCACATTGTGTTGTCAAAGATATACAAGATAACTACAACATTAGAGCAAGAGGAGTGTGAATGGGAGGCTTATGCAAGCTTGATGTTGTGAAAATTCTACTGCAGTGTATTGGTTTATTTTCTCCTACTTGATTTAATTAATACAAGTTATTTCCAAAAATTAAATTCAGAAAATATCGAAAATAAACACAACTACAGCCTACACATGCAGATCATTTACTGAATAATACACTCATGCAACAAAGTGACACATGTATTTTTGGACATAAGTCCCTGGAAAAACCCAAAGCGGGAAAACCGGTTCAGCAGATATGAGGGTTTATTATTAAGTAGTTATGAGTACAGCAAATCTGGGTTCCAAACTTGGAAAACCCGACAGAGAATAAAAGAAATCAAATCTGCAGCTAACCTGAAGATCTAGTGCCAAATATCTGATTGATCCACACCCTCAAACGCCCTGCTAGCCTCAAATGCCACTGCGTTGTACCAGAAGGGACTGTGTCACCCCTGGAAGGGTCCCATAGCCTAACGCTGGCCCTAAAAGAACCTTTGCGTGATTTCTAAAGCCTCCCAATGCCTCTGTGCTATCTTGCGTAGCATCTGTGTAGTTGCTGCTTTGTGCTGTCCTTGTTGCTGCTTCTCTGCCTCTTACTGACTCTTAGCTCTTGGAATCAAATCATTCCCTCAGCCAATACTACCCTTTACTGCAGGAAATTCCTCCGGAAATTCTTAGCAAACCCACCCTAGAATTCCAGATCTATTCCTCAATTCTACCAAAATTATGTGTCTTCAATTGACCCTCAAGCCTTTCTCTTATACTTTTTCGTTGAACCCTTCAACGACCGGGATTAAATCATCCATCAATGGCTGAGATTAAAAGACTGCTTGATCCATGTGACTTAAGACAATTTCAGCACATGTGTTAATTAATTCACTTTAATTATTTTATTTTCCTAAGTTAGACTTGGGAAATCCATTAAAAATAATTAATTATTTGAATAACTTGAATACCAACTGAAATTTCTCAAATCCATTCCCGAGTCTTGTAGATCAAGTGTACTCTAGTCCCTCCACAAAATTTGGGAGCTAGAGCACAACTGATGCTATCCCAAATACACAAAATCTCAACAGATGTGACCAGCAAAAGTCATCGTGCATTGGCATCCACTACATGACAACAGAAGCTCTTTGGCATCAAAGTTATGGTCATGTTAATTATCATGACTTGTTACTACTACAGAAACAAAAAATGGCAAAGGGACTTCCATTGTTAAAGAATGAATATTCGGCATGTGAAGGGTGTGCTTTAGGGAAGATGCATAGGGAATAATTCCCTACTCATACAGATAGAAGAAAAAGGGAGATTTTTGAACTTGTGCATACGGATTTGTGTGGACCTATGCAAACTAGATCATTAGGAGGAGCATATTATTTCTTGATATTTGTTGATGATTGCACAAAATATACTTGGGTTTATTTCATGAGAAAGAAAAGTGATGCATTTGAATATTTCAAAGATTTTAAAAACTTGGTTGAGAAGTAAACAGGAAAACACATCTAGATCCTCTGATATGATCTAGGGGGAGAGTATACATTAAGAGAATTTGTTAGATAATACAAAGCCCGTGGAATTGTAAAACAACACACGATGCCACCATACTCTTGTTGATGGTGTTGGATGCTGCCAACATTATAAGGGGATCTCCCCGATGTGAAGTCCCGATTAGACCTCACACCGTTTGGTGTAGGAGTCACATCCGGTCATACGAACCGACCATCATTGGAATGGTTTTCCAGGATTGTCTTGGTTACAATGGAACATAAGAGAACACAACGCCTCTTTGGGGCAACAACAATGTGAGATTTGTGAGACACCCAATGTAAGGTGTACGAAGGAGACCTATAGGACTAGTGAGGGAAACGATGCCACCATACTCTTGTTGATGGTGTTGGATGTTGCCAACATTATAAGAGGATCTCCCCGATGTGAAGTCCCAATTAGACCTCACACCATTTGGTGCAGAAGTCACATTCAGTCATACGAACCGACCATCGTTGGAATGGTTTTCCAGGATATGTCTTGGTTACAATGGAACATAAGAGAACACAACGCCTCTTTGGGGAAACAAGAATGTGAGATTTGTGAGACACCCAATGTAAGGTGTACGGAGGAGACCTACAGGACTAGTGAGGGAAACGAGCCTTCGGTTAGAAAAGTAATAGTATATCCTAAAGGGGGACCCAGGGCTAAAGAGAAAGACTTGTTGAGTACCTGCAGATTAGTCCACATAATAAACAAAAATAGTTAAATCATAACATCATTCATTCAATAACAACCATAACTAAGTAATGAATTAGTTCATTAACCTAGTATGTAATTAAAGCAACATATACCATAAACATAATCAGAGTAGTCCAACTATATCTATGATACATGTATGAGGGAATGTCAGTTCACTGAGCTTCTGCTTATAAGTGCAAGATCCCAAGTACATTGTTACATGTATGAAACATTGTATCCAATAGTGGAACATGAAGTCACAACTTGCTTCTCCAAAAAATAATTTATCTCCTATGTGGTGCAAAAGAAGCCAAGGCTAAGCCTCCCAAAAAGCCCCTTTTGTTTGAGTTATGAGGAGCTATTTATAACAAGTACAATCACCTTTGGGCTTCCCCATGACTCTTTGACTTCTATGGCTATTCACATTCTAATATGACTCATTACATTCCAATGTGTGGCCATTCATATTCCACATGTCTTCTTTGGACTTCATTACACAACATTTATTGCATAAGACAATTTACAAATGACACGATGACCTAATAAAACAAAACTAGCAATGGGACAAAACTCATCAAATTGATAAATCCTTTGCTTCTTCATGGATTTTACTTTTAATGTAAGTGTGCCATGCTCTGAACTCCTTTGTGATGGCTTCGACCCAGATTGACAAGTCGCCATTGTAGCGCACCTTCACCTCTAATGCCTCTGCCAGTATGTTCTTGGAGCTTGATTGTACATTATTCCATAGCCATGAAAGCTTCATGTGCGATTTGACTGGTGCAAAGCCATACTATTGAATAATGTCTTTTGTTACCTCCAAGCCTTCCCGTTTTGTTGCTTGTATGATCTATTCAATGTATTATATGTTCTCTTGAATGATGACTTCCCTGCCATTGATTGCTTCAAGAGATCTGATGGTGGGCATCCCATGCTTTTGTGTAAGAGACTCAAACCCATTATGTAGTCGGTTATAGGCAACCATGGTGTTAACTGACTGTGCTCCAAGATGCAAGTAGTTCTATAGGTGGAGTCTCAACTGAACTTTGTCAATTTCTGCAGCAATATTATCCTTCTTTTCCAAATGCTGCAGAGCATCTAGATATTTGGAAATCCACTCCTGCATCTGGTCAACTTATTTGTTTGCTACCTTTAGGAGTTTCACCACTTCCCGTGCATTCTTCTGAATTCCAAAGAGAGGATCCATGACTTGAGGTATAAGTATCATCTCGTCCTATAGTCGTGCCATAGTATCCTCCATTGGCCCCAGTGCTTCTTGCATGGTTGATTGCCATTCCGCAATGTTGAAGTTCTGTGATGATAGTCATTGGTTCTACGCTGCAAGATGTGTTAGTTTTTGTAGCATCAGATGTGTTCTAGCCACGAGATTTGGCAGAGATGCTAGAATACATGTATTCTCCAATACCTAGAAATTGTTTCTCGAAATTCCACCTAGAGACGACTTAATTAAATAAATCAGTGATTTTTTAATATCTCCAAGTCTAAACTTAGGAAATATGATTAATTAAACAGAATTAATTAAGACATGGTGAGAATGTTCTAGAAAAGCACATGGATCGATTTCTAGTTAATCCTAGCCATCGATTAAGATTTAATCGTAGTCATTGAAGTCTCAACAGAAAATTACAAGAAGAAGTCAATGGGGCTTGGAGAAGATACACCAAATCAGTTGAGCATTCAATTTGTTGAGAAATCGATTTCCAGAGTAGCTATTATGTGTTGTCGGAAGTGATTCAGTGAGATTGAAGCAGTGAGAGAGGGGCAGAGATAGTGAGGTCAGGGGAAGTTTTTTTAGATCCGGCAAGTACATCACAGAGAGGCAGTGATTTCCACAGTGAGGCAACACAGAGGTAGCGCAGCGCCCTCTAGAGGAGATTTATGTTTTGCTGGGGAGAAGGCGATATTTTGACCCAGAGGTTGGGCAGAGGATCTAGAGGCAGAGTATCAATTTCACAGACAGCCGCTGACGAGACAGTAAGAGGAGACGCAGTTCCGAGCTCAAGGGACGTAGTAATTGTGTAAGTTGACGCAGTGACTGCGCAGAGGTAGCAAGGAACAACTCAATTCGAGCTGAGGTCAGTGTCGGATCACCTGTGGAGTGAGGAATTTTCCTCACTAGTTATTTTTGCCAGTGTTTCTCTGTTTGGATTGCCAGTTTGGGCATCCATAGTTTGTACTCAGATTTTCACTACTGCATAATATCAAAACCCTCAGTCGTTGCACCAGTTTTCCCGAGTTGGGTTTTTCCATGGACATTGTCCTAAAATAACGGTGTTTTTTCTGTGTGTGCATTTATTTCATCCAGCGTTTTTATTTCTTCCGTAATATTTGTTTTGTGAAGGCTGCAATGAATTTAATTCGATATTTGTCGTAGGAAACTGCAAGTAAATTGTTTGTATAATTAAAAAATTAGAAGAATTAACATCAATTATTGCAATAAGATTCGGGGTTCCCGAATTTTCACATGGTATCAGAGGCCAGGTTGTAAGCCAGAGAGCTCAGTTGCATAAGAAGAGAAGGAAGTTCGTTGCTCTGCATGAGCAGCAGATTTAATCTCTCAGAAGCAGCGCAATTCCTCGGCCAAGAGGGTCAAATTCTTGAGGAAAATTGATTTCTCTGAGAGAGCAATAGGGAAATCCGATTTCTCCAGATCGAGGGTTACCAGAGGCAGAGGGAGCAACCATATTTTTTCTTGCAGAGCAGATCTCTAGCTAGACGTAGTTATTTTGCAGCAGTTGCTAGAGCGAAATATTGTCGTGTGGAAGAAAGAGCACACACTGAGGGAAAATTTTCCCAGGGAACTTCTAGTTTCAGAAGTTTGATTTCCCTTGCAGATCAACAGTCATTGCGAGTAGAGTTACTCACTCCAGCAGGGAATACGTAGAGCCTAGCAACAGTTAAGCAGAAGGGAAGAGGAAGTTTTCGACCTATTTTTGAGATGGCATCAACTACGCTGTGAGATCAGGATAGGTTGGACAGAGCATCCAACTATGTGATATGGAAGGCAAGGATTTCCTTCCTTCTGGATGAGTACGATCTTCAAGCGTACATCAATAACGTGGTGGTTGTCCCCATAGATCCAGATAAGCTAAAGAAGTACAAGAAGGAGATGGCGAGAGTGAAGAGGTTGATCATCGATGGGGTTCAGATCATGTTGTATCTCACATAGCGGGCTAGGGAATGGCCAAAGAGATGTGGGACTCCCTTTTCATGCTATACCAGGGATCTTCCGAGTAGCGGAAGATGTACTTAGAAGAAAAGTTGAGATGTACCTAGATGCAGAAAGGGGAGCGCATAGACCCCTTCCTTACAAGAATTCAGTTGATCCGAGATGACCTGTCCACTGCAGGATTAGCGCCTCAACGTACAAAGTTGGTACGAGTAGCCCTCAACAATGTTTCCGAGTGACAATTGTTTGTCCAAAGTATTTTGGGCAGAGAAACATTTCCAAGATAGGACAAAATGTAGGCAGACTTGCAGCAAGAGGAGTTGAGGCGAGATATGATGAAGAGCCACATTAGTAGCAACGGTAATGGATCGAAGGAGGTTAAAGAGGAGGAGAATGTGGCCCTCGCATCAAAGGGTCCTAGTCAGGAGGAGCAGCGTAGGAAGAAAAAGGAATTGTCTAAGGTCAAGTGCTTCAGGTGTGGCAAGCTAGGCCACTACAACACTCAGTGTCCTCTCAGAAAGAAGGACAAGGAGGAGAAGCAGGACCAGCAGGCAGCTTTTGCCAAGATCGATAGGTTGTCCTGCAGGCTAGAGGAAGACTTCGCCATGTTTGTAAACATCCCTCCAAGAGTGAGGTGGGGTGATTGATTTTGTAGCCCCAGAGTGCTACAGGGTGTGTAGGATTCTTGAGGATATCCACCTCTTGAATCAGTACCTTGCTACGAGAGCCCATAATACGTAGTAGTAGGATCGATCAGTGGCAGTTGGTGCAGTCAAATGCCAGAGTGACAGATGCAGTAGCTAGTAGCGGTCAGATACTGGGCAACGCAATGCAAAGTTGGAAGCAGTGCTTACAGTAGCTAGTAGGTCAGATACTGGGCAGCGCAATGCAGAGTTGGAAGCAGTGTAGAGTCAACAGCAGCGCAGAGGCTTCAGTAATAGTGCAGAGACTAGTAGCAGTTAGGACTCGAGTGACAGATGCATCAAACTGAACACAGATGGTTCAGTATTTTGGATAGTTCTTCGTAGCAGATTTTGCAGTTGCAACAACAGCAAATGAGAGGGAGTTGTAGATGTTGCAGTAGTAGCAGCAACAGAGTTGTAGTGCAGATGCAGTGTTGGCAGCAGTATAGTAGGGTGAGCGGCAGCACAGATGCATCGCATATCAGAGTTGTGCAGTGGTTGGTGGGCAACAGTAGCCAGACATCAGTAGCATGACATGAGATGGTGCAGAGGTAGTGTCTTGTAGCAGTAGTTGCAGCACTAGAACACTTTCCTCGCTAAGAGGGAGTGTTAGTTTTTGTAGCATCGGATGTGTTCTAGCCACGAGATTTGGCAGAGAGGGTAGAATACATGTATTCTCCAATGCCCAGACATCGTTTAAGGAAATTCCACCTAGAGATGACTTATTTAAATTAATTAGTCAGTTTTTAATATTTCCTAAGTCTAAACTTAGGAAATATGATTAATTAAATAGAATTAATTAAGTCATGGTGAGAATGTTCTAGAAAAGTACATGGATCGATTTCTAGTTAATCCTAGCCATCAATCAAGATTTAATCGTGGTCATTGAAGTATTAACAGAGGATTATAAGAAGAAGTCGATGGGGCTTGGAGAAGATACACCAAATCCGTTGAGCATTCGATTTTGCTGAGAAATCGATTTCCAGAGTAGCAGTTGTGTGTTGCCGGAAGTGATTCAGTGAGATTGAAGCAATGAGAGAGGGGTAGAGATAGTGAGGCCGGAGGAAGTTTTTCTAGACCCGGTGAGTACATTGCATATAGGCAGTGATTACCACAGTGAAGCAGTGCAGAGACAACACAGAGCCCTCTAGAGGAGATTTCTGTTTTTTTGGGGAGAAGGCGAGATTCTGAGCCAACAACTAGGCAGAGGGTCAATTTTCTAGACAGAAGCTGATGAGACAACAAGAGGAGACACAGTTTCGAGCTCAAAGGACACAGTAACTACGTAGGCTGACGTAATGACTGTGTAGAGGTAGCAAGGTACAACTCAATTCGAGATGAGGTCAGTGTCAGATCACTTGTGGAGTGAGGAATTTTCCTCACTAGTTATTTTTGCCAGTATTTCTCTGTTTGGATTGCTAGTTTGGGCATTCATAGTTTGTACTCAGATTTTCACTACTCCATAATATCAAAACCCTCAGTTGTTGCATTGGTTTTTCCGAGTTGGGTTTTTCAAGGGACATTGTCCAAAAATAATGGTATATTTTGTGTGAGCGTCTATTTCTTCTAGCGTTTTTGTTTCTTTTGCAGTATTTGTTTTGTGAAGGTTGCAGTGAATTTAATTCGATATTTTCCATAGGAAACTGCAAGTAAAGTGTTTGTTTAATTAAACAATTAGAAGAATTAACATCAGTTGTTGCAATAAGATTCGGGGTTCCCGAATTTTCATAAGATGTTCTACTTGTTGCTTCACTACATCACGTTCTCTTCTCAACCTGGCATTCTCATTCAACAAGTACTTTGAGTTATCATGTGTTGTTGTAGCGAATGCAACATTTTCCGCCATAACTGCCCTCAGATTTCTTCTAGTGTTGGAGGTGATCCCCTTTTATGTTGCTACTGAGACTGGGTTTTGAGGATCATTGGGAAAGTATCTATGTCTTTGCTACAAGAGCCTCTTCTTGAGTTGATCAAATGCTCCATTGCAAACATATGTGACTCTGTCTACTAGTGGGGGTGTGAACCCCATCTCTCCGAATGGAAGATGAACTCCTGTGAGTGGGTTTTCATCTAGAGTATTGGGCTCATCATCGATGGGCTGGATGGTATCTTATTCCTCAAATTTTTCCTCCTCTAGCTCTTGAGTCAATTGTTCTTCTTCTAGCCTCTGCGCTGCCTCCTCTTCCTGAGACAACCTCTGCTGCTCTTCATCTATCCTCCTCCTCTCTTCTTCTTCTAGCCCTCTGTGCTACCTCCTCTTCCTGAGATTGCCTCTGCTTCTCTTCCTCTATCAACCAAGAACTCTTGCATCACACATTCATCTAACATTGTCATATTTTTCATTTCAATTGATTATTGTAATTGGAATTGTGGGCTAATTATTTACTTGCAAGCTTTCCATTATATACAAGTTTTACTTATCAATTTCATGCTGCTTGTATTTTGAATGTCATATCATAATTAAAGCATCTTTTACTTGAAGTACAAGTTTTCTTCTCTTGCAAGTTCTATCTCGAGTCGTATTTCTCATATTTCCAATTGCATATAATATCTTGATCTCTTGTACTAACACTTGTCTTGCAACATTGGCTATCTCGTAATTTGAAAAATCATTTCGCAAGTATTGCAATTTTATTTGAGCATTGTTATAAGGCATTGGTCTATCACACTTTATCTTGTCGATGCCATATTGATTTAATTGAATCTATCTTTTATCTACATTTCTTAACAATAATCATATTTGCTAGTTAAATCTTTTAATTCAATTTATATTGAGCAGTAATTTCCTTGCCATTTGTCTCCTAGAACTTCTTGTCTTCAACAAGTTTTCCTTCCATAATCATCTTTAGAGACTACCCCCCATAGCTTGCCTAAGAGAGAGCTTAAACAGAGAGAGTTGGGAATAGGTGACAACCCCTTCACCGAGCATTGCACTTTAAAGACTATACCTTGTGGGGTTGAAAACTTTTTCCACACTTAGGTGTACATCTTAGGCGACAACAAGCCCTATTGGTGTCTTGGAATTTGTACACATGTCCAGTGAGAAAGCATCTTAAAATATATTTATTGCCTTATTCTCACACAATTCAGTCATAGGTTTGGAGCTCTAAGGTTTTGGACTACATCTAAGGGAAATTAAGCAATGTTAGAAGAGGTTCCAACTTCCAAGTGTTGGGAAGTGGATTGGTCCATGCCCTAGTAATGTTATGCAATGAATGGTAACTTTTGTGGAGATTTTGTGTATTTGGGGGAGCATCAGTTGTGCTTTAGGTCCCAAATTTTGTGGAAGGACTAGAGTTCACCTGATCTACAAGACCCAGAAAAATATTTGGGAAATTTCATCTAGTTTAGGAGATATTAAATTAATTAATTATTTTAATGTATTTCCTAAGTTAAAACTTAGGAAAATAAAATAATTAAAGTGAATTTAATTAAACATGTGATGAAATTATCTTAAGTCACACGGATCAAGCTTTCTTTTAATCTTAGCCATTGATTAAAGATTCTTAGCCATTGATTAAAGATTTAATCTTGGTCGTTGATTTGTCAACGAGAAAAGTATAAAGGAAAGGCTTGGGGTCATTTGTAACACACACAGAGGTAGAGCACTGAAGCTAAGCTGAGATTCTAGGGCGGGGTTGCTAAGAATTCTCAGAAGTGTTTCAGTTGCAGAGAGGGGAATTTAGACCAAGGGGGTGATCTAATCCCGGGGTCTAGAATACACAAGAAGCAAAGAAGAGATCAACAAGGACAGCGCAGAGAAAGGCAACAGACGGCAGCAGCAGCGTAGAGAAAGGCAGCAGCAGCAGCAGCAGCAGCAACAGTGTCTTTCAGGGGCAGCGCTGGGGTTTCTAGGCCTAGATCTAGCTGAGTTCTGTAAATCCCGTTTGAGGGTGTGGATCAGTCAGTATTTTTGGGTCTTATATCAACCAGGAGCTGCAAATCTAGAGTTTTTTCTCTAGGGTTTTCTAGATCTGGAACCCAGAATTGTGTATTCATAAATATTCTTAATAATAGAGCCCTCCAGCAGCTAGAGACCGGTTTTCCCACATTGGGTTTTTCCGGGGACAGTTTGTCTAGAAATAACTGTCACTTTGTCTATGTGTGTATGTGCTTATTCTAGATCTAAATTGGTAGAGATCTGTTATGTGTTTTGCTTTGATGTTAACATGAATTTATTCAGTTGATAACTTGTATAAGTAGGAGAAGCTTAAATGGATTAACAAAAATAATTTCTGCATAAGAATTAAGGTTCAGAAATTTCTACATGGTGTCGGAGCCATTGCAGATCTAGAAGGGTCACCAGCTGAAGAATCTTAAGGATCTTGCTGCAGAAAGTAGCTGGAAAGGTAGCATAAAAGAAGATCTGAAGGGACAACGCAGTTTTCAGGAGCAGACTCACACAGAGGGAAGGGTGACATTGTCCAGCACTGTGTCCTAGCAAGCCCACGCAATTACTGCACAGAGGCAGCATAGAAACAGCGCTGGTTGGGTCTGAAGCCTACCAGTGTGATTTAGATTTGAATCTGTCAGATCCAGAAAAGTCTGCAAAAAAGTTGCAGAAAATTCAGAAGAGCTAGTGGGGTTAAATTTCTGAAGTTTTCAGATTTTTAGCCTTAGCGCAAGTGACAAAGGTTGGGAAGAGATCAACTTCTCAGAGAGTTTCTTGCCAAAGGAAACTTGCAGTTTGATCAGAGGATCAAAGAAGAAGCTGAATCATAGTTGATTTGGTAGATTTCCAAGGAGGGAAATCAAGTATCAGAGGGAGCAGAGGGTGCCCAGTTCGTAAAGGACCCTAGATCCAAGATCTCTAGCATAGAGAAGAGGAGCTCCGACACATTTTGAGCAGATGGCTCCTCATGGACTGCGTGATCAGGATAGGCTAGAGGGCCTCTCAAATTTTTTGGTGTGGAAAGCTAGGATCTTGATTGTCCTTTAGGCATATGGTCTAAGAGACCATGCAGAGCAGAGCTTGGCCATGCCGACAAATGTGAATCTCCTACGGAAGCATAGGGAAGCTGTTAGGCATGCCAAGCGGCTGATAATGGACAGTATCAAGGACCATATTGTACCACACATAGCTGAGGAGAGGACAACTAATGAGATGTGGAAGTCCTTGACTTCCCTATATGAGGGAAAATCAATCTAAAGAAAGATGTTGTTGGAGGCCCAAATGACGTCATTCATGATGACCAAGGGAGAAGACATCGAGCATTTCCTCTTTAGATTGTAGTCAATCAGGGATCAACTGAGTGCAACGGGTGCAACCGTAGATGATGCAGTGATAGTCAGGACTACGCTCAATGCAGTCACAGATGAGTGAGAAACCTTTGTCCAAAGTATCTTGGGCAGAGCGGACCTCCCAGATTGGGACAGATTGTGGTCGATCCTGCGGCAAGAAGAACTACGAAAGTTCACCAAGACGCAGCACAGTCGTGCGTTGAGCAAGGTTAAGAAGGAAGAGGAGGAAGATGCAATCTTCGCATCAAAGAAGCAGCCGAAGAAGAAGAAAGATCTTTCAAAGATCAAATGCTTCCAGTGTGGCGAAATGGGACATTTTGCCAGCCATTGTCCAGAAAAGAAGAAGGACAAGGAAGCATCTTCTTCCAAAGCAGCGGTGGCAGATGATGGGTCAGGAGATGATGTAGCCATGAGCGCTCATGAACCGCGAAAGTGGGGCAACATGGATCTATAGAGGATCTACAGAATGTGAGGCGGGATCCTTGAGCAACTCATCTCTTGGATCACAAGCGAGCAACGACAGCCTTAAGAAAGTAGCAGGACAAGTGGAGCAGTGGGTGCATAGATCACAGATGAGGCATAAGCAGAGACAGATCTGGAGGCTGGGAGGAGCAACGCAGAGTATAGTAGTAGCAGCGTAGAAGCAGTAGTAGCGCAGAGGCTGATGTGACTTCAGCAGTGCAGTGCAGTACTGCTTACGCAGTGCAGAGCTGCAATAGCGCAGAGAGCTTCAGAGGGAGAACGTAGTGCAGCAGCAACATGATAGATTTCAGCACAAGGAGCTAATGTGACTTCAGTAGTGCAGAGGGAGTCTGATTACGCAGGCAGAGCTGTAGCTGTGCATCGTTCTTTAGATGCTAGCACAGATCTATAGCCTATGGAGCTTCAATGATGAGGATGCAGCCCATCAAACTTGTTTGTCAAAGATTGGGCAGGAGATTCAGTTGTTTCTCTCAACAACTGAAGTTGAAGTGCAGCAGATCAGCAATAGTCGTGTTATGAGCAGCACAGATGCAGCATATTGAGAGGGAGCTGTAGTACAGTGGTTGCAGTGGCAGTGGCAGAGTCATGGGAAATAATACAGAATGGCAGTAGCAGTGCAGAGTTGAGTGGCACGAGGCCAAGCTTCAGCAGCACAGAACCAGTGCCCAAAATCTTGTAATGCATAAGTGTGATGTATTGCTAGAGCACACCCTTGATGCTAAGAGGGAGTGTTGAGATTTTGTGTATTTGGGGTAGCATCAGTTGTACTCTAGGTCCCAAATTTTGAGGAAGGACTAGAGTTCACCTTATCTACAAGACCCAGAAATGGATTTGGGAAATTTCATCTCGTTTGGGAGATATTAAATTAATTAATTATTTTAATGTATTTCCTAAGTTAAAACTTAGGAAAATAAAATAATTAAAGTGAATTTAATTAAACATGTGATGAGATTATCTTAAGTCACACGGATCAAGCTTTCTTTTAATCTTAGCCATTGATTAAAGATTTAATCTTGGTCGTTGATTTGTCAACGAGAAAAGTATAAAGGAAAGGCTTGGGGTCATTTGTAACACACACAGAGGCAAAGCACTCAAGCTAAGCTGAGATTCTAGGGCGGGGTTGCTAAGAATTCTCAGAAGTGTTTCAATTGCAGAGAGGGGAATTTAGACAAAGGGGATGATCTGATCCCAGGGCCTAGAATACACAAGAATCAGAGAAGAGATCAGCAAGGACAGCGCAGAGAAAGGCAACAGATGACAGCAACAATGCAGAGAAAGGCAACAGCGGCAGCGGCAGCAGCAGCAGTAGTAGCAACGGCAACAGCAGCAGCAACAAACGACAGCAGCGGCAGCAGCAGCAGCAATGTCTTTCAGGGGCAGCGCTGGGGTTTCTAAGCCTAAATCTGGCTGAGTTCTGTAAATCTCGTTTGAGGGTGTGGATCAGTCAGTATTTTTGGTCTTAGATCAACCAGGAGCTGTAGCTCTAGAGTTTTCTCTGTAGGGTTTTCTAGATCTGGAACCCAGAATTGTGTATTCATAAATATTCTTAATAATAGAGCCCTCTAGCAGTCAGAGACCGGTTTTCCCACATTGGGTTTTTCCAGGGACAGTTTGTCCAGAAATAACTGTGACTTTGTTTATGTGTGCATGTGCTTATTCTAGATCTGAATTGGTAAAGATCTATTATGTGTTTTGCTTTGATGTTAACTAGAATTTATTTAGTTGATAACTTGTATAAGTAGGAGCAGCTTAACCGGATTAACAGAAATAATTTCTGCATAAGAATTAAGATTCAGAAATTTCTACAATTTTAAATTCTTGAAGTAAAGTGACATTCTCCTTTATCTGTTTACTTAAATTTTTAACATTACCATTAATTGACTGAGGATGTTTGAGATTAGTTCTAACCTCATTGGATTTCATGTGGAGAAAGTAAAATTTCAGATCCCACTCAAAATCCTGTGGACTTAACACTTTTCAAGATTTCAAGATTGGGGGGATTGTGATGTTTCCATTGGAGTTTGTCATGTACGAGGGCATGAAACTAACATATAATTAAGAGGACCAAACCCTCTATGTACCTTAATGTTGATGGCATTGATTGTTGAACTCCTTTGTCATGACTCTAGTAAAATTGTACCCATATCTCAAAGAGAATGTTGATTTGACATGTTAAGTTTTCTCTATCTTATTTTAATGTTTAGAGAGTGATATTAATGATGAGAATCCAATATAGGCAATGATTTTGATGATATGTAATACTAGTTATTTGTGTTAAAATTCCTTGAATGCAATAAACTGGAGGTTTATCTTCTAACTGTTAGCGGTTTATTTGTCTTCTGAATTATTATTCAGCGAATAACGATAAATTCACTATTGCGCTATTCACAATAAAAAAACGTTGTGAAATATAAAATCTGGAACTGAGAAATAGATTCACACAATAAAATTGACGTAGTTATTTTAGGACAAATGTCCCTGAAAAAACCCGAAGGGAAAACCAATGCAGCAGATGAGCATTTTGTTATTATCTTTAGCAAATTCAAGATTACAATGATCTGCTTTCCAATCTAGCAAAGCTATAGTAATGTCTACTACCAAAATATACTGGAAGACACCATGGTCACCCTCTACAATCGATCTGGCCTCACCTAGCCTGCACACACTTTGCTTAGCCACTCGCACTGTAGCCCAGAATGCGCACTACATGCCTATGGATTTTCACACGGACCTAGAATCACCTCCAGGCAAGTCGTTCAACCTCCCTCTGCCTCGAAAACCCACTCACTCCGCCTTCGAGACATTGATCCCACAACTGGCATCTAAAACGTGGCTCCTCTGGCAACTTGCACTAGAAAATCTGGCTAACTCACATTGTTGTATTTGACCTCCTCCGCAGATGAATTCAGCCTCCACTTTCATGTCTCCCAGACACTGGTAAATACTAAGGAAATCTCCTTCAGGCTCATGCTCTCGAATTTCTGTTGAAACCCTTGCTCTGATGCTTTCCCTAGCTTCAACCGTACCCTTCCTAAATACCAACCACTGGGTAGTCGAACTGCTTAACTTACAACTAATGCAATCTCGAAGCCCTTCGGCTTGCTCTTATAATATCTCATCAGAGTCTCAATGGCCATGATCAACTCTCAACTGATGGTTAAGATCAATTTGACTTCATCAATAGAAGCGTCTAGAGAAAAATCAAACTTCCTTAATTAATTGACTTTAATTAACCAATTTTCCTATGTTAGAGTTAGGAAGCTCTTAATTATTGGCTAATTAAATTTATTAAGGCACCTCTAAGTCTTTTCTCACAAAACCTTTTCTGGGTTTTGGAGGTCTTGCATTCCTTAGCCTCTTAGACATCATTTGAGACTAGAAGACCCGTCTGCTACTACCATATCCAAAAACTAACTCCCTCATTAGCGAGGAAGGTGTTCTCTACTATACCCATATGGTCTCTAAAATAGACCAACTTTGCCCTCCCCGGGACCTTCGTGAATATATCAGCTACTTGTTGGTCTACAGGAACATGTTGTAATCGAACTAATCCACGCTGCACACAATCTCTGACGAAGTGGTACTGTATTTCGATATGCTTCGACCTATCATGGAATAGTGGATTCTCAGAGAACCTGATGCAACTCTGATTATCATAGTAGATACTAGTTGTCTCCATCTTCTGACCGAACCAACTCACCAGCAACTTCCGAAGCCATATATCTTTGCATGTAGCCATGCTAACTGCCATTTATTATGCATCTGCAGAACTCAACGCTACGGACTTTTGCTTCCTTTGCACCAAGATACAACCCTTGATCCAATGTTGAAGCAACACCCTGATGTGCGTTTTTTATCCAGTGAACTGTATGCCCAGTTTGAATCCATATAACCACATCTGACACCATCACCTTGAGTATACCTCAATCCATACTCGATTGTGTCATGCAAGTACCTCAATATATGTCTCGCCATTGTCTAGTGCACCCTCTTAGGTCACACCATAAACTGACCGAGAGTGTTGACCACGAAACAGATGTTTAGCCTTATGTTGACCTAATACACAAGTGAACTGATGAGTTGTCTATACAAGGTTAGGTCAACGTTCTTGTTTTCTAATGCATCTATCTTCCTGTATCCTGAAACTCTTCAGGATTTTTGTAGTATACCTTCCTTAACCAAGGAAGATCTCCCTGTCCCTCGACCATATCTCCGGGCCTAGGAAGTAATGCATCAATCCCAAATCCTTCATGTCAAATTCTACTTCTAGGTTCCTCTTGCAGTCCTCTATGAGCCCTGATGACGTTGTCAGGAAGACGTCACCTACATACAACACTAAGATCAATGGCTCATCCTCTAGCATCAAATAGTAAAGGTTAGGATCGACATCACTCTTCAAAAATCCCATCTGCTACAAGTAACTGTCAATCTGACCATACCATGCCATGGGAGCTTGTTTGAGCCCGTATAGTGCTCTCTTCAGTTTGCACATATGTGTGCCCTTCTTATATGTCTCGAAGCCCTTTGGTTGTTCGATATATACTTCCTCTTCTATCACCCCATTCAAGAAAGTCGTCATGACATCCATCTAGTGAATCTGCCATCCCATCTGTGTTGTTAGAGATACCACTGACCGAATGGAAGTATATTTTCCAATTGGGGCAAAGGTCTCCTCGTAATCTATACCCTCCTTCTACGCATACCCCTTTGCCATGAACCTAGACTTGTGCTTCTCTACACTGCCATCTGCAACGTACTTGATCTTATAGATCCACGTAGATCCCACAACCAACCTATACCTCCCACAAATCGTTTGTCATGATGGATCTATACTCCTCCACCATGGCATCCTTCCACAACTAATGTTGTGCAGCCCAAGGTTACTTGGGAGCGAGAGCGAAAACGGGGAGCGGGAGTGGGAGCGCCATTTTCGGAAGCTCTCGATTTGGGAGCATTTTGGGGAGTGTTTTGGTATAATATATATATATATTCATATTTTGATGCATATGTGTCAACAAAAGCATGTAGAATGATGAATTAGAAATAAAAAACATAAAAACAAAGATTGAACCATATAACATCAATCATCTAGAAGTTATATTCTTCTAATCTAGAAGATAATGTTTCTAATCTAGAAGTTAGAAACATTCAACATATTGACTCTTGAGTTTCATGATTTATCAATCTTAAAGTTTCAAGCTTTCAAAATTCAATATATAACATTTATCATCATCGATTCATTGATCACCATAGTTGTACTTGTAAGCTAAATGTAACATTTACAACAAAGAATATCTAACTCGAAATGAAATGTTATAAAATGAAACGAAATGAAACAACTTTCAAATTTCATGAAGCATCATATTCATAATTCATAATGAGTTATAAACTTATAACTACCAACTTCAAAGTTTCAAACTTCAAACTTAAATTGTCATATATTGTTTAAAAAAAATATCAAAATAAATATGAAATAGTCAAGTTTCAACAGTTATAAAAAGTTAAAAACTACTAGAAACTAGGAAAGACTAGTAAATCTATTTTATCTATTGCTTGGCCTCTTGCCACGAGAAATGTTTAATTTTTGAAATTTGAGCAGATCGTGGTAATGGTGGTCTTCTAAGGCTTGGCCTTAATGCTTGTTAACATTGCCTTCCCTTAGAAAATATAATTAAAAAATGTGAATAATTTCTCTAGAAATGTTAAAGGGTATTTGTAAAGATGTAAGAATGAAGAATAATTTCTCTAGAAACGTTAAAGGGTATTTGTAAAGATGTAAGAATGAAGAGAAGATACTTTATGTCAAACAACCACTTAAAGATAATGATCCAATAAAATATTTACACAAATTCCCAAGATGTAACCTAGAAGAAAATGAAAAAGCTCTAACCTGTGGTGTGTCTTGGATGAAATAATGTGCAAATTGTCAACCATAGAAATCTAGATGGTTGTAAAGATTTAAAAATCTTAACAACGATGGCATATTAATAAACATTGAACACATATTGAGAAAATCACATGATACATCTAGTTTTTGGAACACATCTAACAGAATATCATCTTAAAAGATACAGTAAGATATTGTAATGTTGGGGTCACATTAGGCAGCTTAAACCGAGGCTTTGATTTTGATATCATTGTGCAAAAAGCCACATGCTTTTTTATGTGATGGCCTCTTAAGAAAAAAAATGGGATCTTGCCTAATAAAATATAATAGAGTTAAAATTTTAGAGCTATAAGTGAGTCCCCAGGGGGAGAATGGGATCTGCACTTTAGCTGAATGCTTAGGTATTCATCATGTCCAACAGGTGGAGAACACGTAGAATGTGTTGCTAAGGAATAAATTAATTTCTTTTAAGGAAATGCGAAATTCAACCTAGAAGGCACATCATTAATTATCTGAAGTTTAAGCAATTGCATTTTCATCAACTTGTTACCCACTTTGCCATTAAGGTCGTAAAATCTCTAAGAAACAGTGGATGAGAAAATACACATGCCCCCATCTCATGCAAGCAATATGGCCATGACCTAAAAGGGTAGAGGCATTCATGAAACATCAACAAATATTTCGGTCATCCATCAATGTCTCTAATAAGATGGCATATCTTGATTGCAAAGGACTGTCAACTTGGTTTCAATGTGAGAAAGGAGTAGGTGTAAGGCATTAACAATAGTACAAAGAATGATTTCATAATATTTAGGCCCTTTTTACAGTGGAGAAAAAATGTTGTTGAATTAAATACTGAGTTTCAAAGGGTCATATATTCTGCTTATAATAACTACAACACAATGAGTCTTAAAGATAAGCTTTTGTTTTTATTCCTTAATGAAAATTAGCCTTTACTCATATCTTGGTAGTTGATCCTTGCATAAAACGAATATGATGTATGTTTTTCAACTAGTTTGAACAAAATCCATTCCACTTTATGGTAGGAAATTTTGTCTTAAGATTGTTAAAGGATATACCTTTCCTGGGTTTACAATAAAATAATGGCCATTACCAAATGGAATTGTATTATAATATGTTAAAAATAGTTGATACACAAATTATATTGACAATATAGTTAGGTTGGAAAATGGATGTTTTAAGCAAATGGAGAGCAAATAATTTCATTTAGGACCAAGTCTTTAAGCAAAAAAAACGCTCCCGAAAATGCTCCCTCCCTAAAAGAAATGCTCCCGAAAATGCTCCCTTTCTAAAAGAACGCTCCCTAAAACACTCCATCCCTAAAAAAAAACGCTCCCTCCCTAAAAAAATGCTCCCTGAAAACATGGAGCGTATTTCCTGTTTAGGGAGCGCGCTCCCAAAATGCTTCCGCTTGGAGCACGAATTGGGAGCGGGTTTGAGAAAGGGGGGGGGTGCTCCCCTGCAACCCTGGTGCAGCCTCTTGATAGATGGAAGGTTCAACAACATGTGCCACCAATGCTTGGTACCTGTTTGGTTGTCTGTGCTCTCTCTTGCCCATCGTAGGAGCCCCCATAAACTCCTACGCATCCTTTAGTGTTTGAAAAATTTCTCTGTTGGTTTGATTGCTAGTGGTGGGTGGTTCGATCAGCCCTCATCCTTCCTTTGTTGCTCTGTCTACTGCAAACTCGCTAGATCCGCTTGTACTAGTAACTACACTGGAATCCTACGGCTGTCCCTACTGCTAGACTAATGGAGCTTTTGTTGGCTCACTCTGATCACCTGTTGGCATCACGCAGGACCTTCTGAAGGTCCTCTCCTCCATGAACTTCACGTTCAGTCTCACGATAATCTTCCTACTGCTAGGAATGTAGATCCTGTATGCCTTCAATGTTTTGTTATACCCAACAAAGTACTCCTTCTATGAAGTTTGATCTTGTTTAGTGTGTTTCTCATTGGGCACATGGCAGTATGCTATACTACCAAAGATGTTGAAGTGACTAACCTCCTGTTTCTTCCCTGATAAAAACCTCCTCTAGTATTATCTTCCCCAACGCCCTATAAGGAACTTTGTTCTATATGTACACTGTTGTGTTACACGCCTATGCCCTAGAAACTTGGGCAAGTCCTGATCAGATAGCATAGCCTTTACTGCCCCAATGACACTCTTGTCTTTCTCCTCCACTACATTTTGCTATGGATTATATGGAGTTGTCCACTCTCGCATGATGCCCTCCTTTGCACAACAATCGGTGAAGTCACTATCTGTATACTTTCCTCCATTATTCATGTGAAATACCTTGATCTTTCTCCTAGTCAAGTTTTCCACTAGAGCCTTAAACTCTTGGAACCGACTGAAGATCTCATCCTTGGTCTTCAAAAAGTAGATCTAGTTCTTCCTGGTGTAGTCAACTATGAAGGTGACAAAGTACTTGTACCCTCTGAGAAATCTGGTGGACATTGGGCTGCAAATGTCTAAATGTGCAAGTTGTAACTCTGATTTGTTGTCACTTCTTGGGAATATTGCCTTAGCGTATTTCCCAAGCACACACCCCCTACACACATCATTGTGTTTCGTGCTTAATTCTGGAACACCTGTCACTGTCTCCTTGAGCATATTTAGTGCTATATGGTGTAGATGACTCATTCTCCTATGACACAATTCATTCAAGTCTCTCCCATTGCCACTGGTGTTGCTAACTAGTGCCTTTGGAGAGTCAAGTTGTAACTTATACAACCTATTGCTTCGAACCCCAATTTGCTTTACCTTCGTCCAATTTAGTGTTCGATGAACACCTTCTTCCCTACAAAATAGACACCATATCCCTTGTCTTGTAGTTCTGACAAAGAAATTAGGTTCATGCCTAACCCTGGCACATGCAACACATCTGTAACACTAGTGCTTGCTCTTGACTCCCTCAGAATCTCGATGGTACCTCTCCCAACTGGAGTACATTTAGTTTTATTTCACATCTGAATCTAGAATTTCATCTGCTCCTCTCTATACCTGGAGAAGTAGTCTCTAATTGTTGTCTTATGTGGTGATGCTCCACTTTCTATATTCTAGACACCATATGAAGTCGAACTAGTGAGGAAAGCTATCTAAGCGAATTCATCCTCCAATTTGGAAGACAAATCCGTAGCATCCTGAATTTTGAATCTCTTTGTGGCCATACTGGAAAATCTAAGAAACTCACATATAGTGGAGAAGTCTTGGGTATAATTCTTCGTGTCCTTTCTCTTCCTTGCCTTGCATGGGTATGCAATTCCAAACTTTATGTTGCAAATCTGTGCGCTAGATCTGCTCTATGAATCTTTGATCTGCTCATCGGAAACCTCACTTTCTACTACTGTTGCTCTGAGATAAATTGAAATCTTCGACCTCTTGGACTAGAAATAGATCTATTGTCTCTCCTGCAATTTGCACTGCATGGATAGGCCTACGCAAATATAGAATTTTGTGTTTCAAATCTCCCTTTGAACTACACAAATCTCGCTTCCTTCACTTGTACAGCCTCTGATCCAATCTTTGTTGCTCTAATACCATGTGAAAATTCCTTGAATGCAATAAATTGGAGATTTATCTTCTAACTGTTAGCAGTTTATTTGTCTTTTGAATTATTATTCGGCAAATAACGATAAATTCACTATTTCATTCTTCATAGTAAAAAACGTTGTGGAATAGAAAATTTGGAATTGAGAAATAGATTCACACACACTAAAATTAACACAGTTATTTTTGGACAAATGTCACTGAAAGGAAAACCAGTGCAGCAGATGAGGATTTTATTATTATCTTCAGCAAATTCAAGAATACAATGGTCTGCTTACTAATCTGACAAAGGTCCAACAATCTCTACTGGCAAAATATATTGGAAGAGAACCTTGTCTTCCTCTGTAATCGATCTAGCCTCTCCTAGCCTGCTCACACTCTCCTAATCCACTTGCACTGCAGCCCAGAATGCACACTTCCTGACTCTGGATTTTCGAACAACCCTAGAATCACCTCCAGGTAAGTTGTATTGTCTCCCTCTGTGTTTGAAACCCACTCGCTCTGTCTCCGGGACACTGATCTGACAACTGGCATCTGAAACATGGCTCCTCTGGAAACTCACACTGGGAAATCTGGCTAGCTCACACTGCTATATTTGACCTCCTCTGTAGGTGAATTCGGCTTCCTCTTCCCTGTCTCCCGGACACTAGAAAATACTGAGAAAATCTTCTCCAAAATTTCGCTCTCAAATTTTGGTTGAAACCCTTGCTCTAATGCTTTCCCTAGCTTCAACTAAGCCCTTGTTGAATACCTGCAACTAGGTAGTCGAACTACTTAACTCACAATTGATGCCATCTCTGTAGTGTCCCTTATTGGTGAGATAACTTTGATGACACTTAGAGAGGGTGATTTTGATATAATGATATAATATTATGCACGATAGACTTATGTACATGCTTATATGCTATAGACATGGTTTGGGTCACCTGGTTGTTGTGTGCTTATGATATATCTATGGTTTTGTGTATAAGAACTTATTTTGGTTAAGAGCATATTAGATATGTTGTCTCTTTTGGTATCCTAGTTTGTACATAGGTGTATGACATGGATGGTGATCCAGGATTGGGACACATAGATCCATGGATGATCATGGTTATGTGGAACATATGGTTAATTATGATTTATGAATGCTACATGATTTGTATGATTATATGTGCTTAATCTCGTACTAAGCATGATGTGGCAGGAGACTTGGTCATTTCCAACAAGGATGCTCAAGTTATAAATGACTGCGAAAGTCAATTCTCCAAAACCAAAATGACTGTGGATGTCATGCACAATCCTTGGTAAAATGTGAATAAGTTAATTATGAAATTCATTTGATTCCTTTGATCTATGAGATTGTGATGTGTGCAGGTCTTGGAAGAAGACCTTACCAACTCAAATGGGTATGAGTTCACAATAAATACCTTAAGGTGAAGCGCGGAGTTTCAAAGCAGAGTAGATGATAAGCCATGGAAACTAGGGATCTGAGTCCTAAATCCATGAAATATAAGCCATGGAAACTAGGGCTCTGAGTCCTAAATCCATGAAATATAAAGACGTGGAGTCTTGGATATATAATAAAAGGATTAGGGCGAGGAGTCCTAAATCCATGAAAGATAAAGATATGGAGTCTTGGATTTATAATGAAATGTTTAGGGCGTGAAGTCTTGAATTTTTAAAAAGATCAAGGTGTGGAATCTTGGATCTTTAGAGTAGATCAGGGCGTGAAGTCCTCAATCTACTAAGGCACAGAGATGCATGCAATAGGGGTGTGGAACCCCTATTCTCCGGAATAAAATACCACTCATGTATGACTTTCCAAAAATAGTAAATCGCCTCTAATCAATATGTAATCAAGTATACTTGAAGGAAAATCACTTAACTTATCATTGATAAATCCTAATAATTCAATGTCGACTTAATCTTCAATATTATTAATATTATTATTATCTTTTATGAAACTATTATATTATTATTAAATGGGAATTATATCTCCTCAATCACTTAACACCTCTCTCCTTGATGATTCTCATGGCTCTATGTAACTCTCTCTCTCTCTTTTAATAATACATTACACTCTCTTTTATGCACTCATCAAAGAATGGCATATTTTTCTTACACTCATTAAAGACATGTCATAAAAGATTCCTGTTACACTCTCTTTAATGCATATGATACACTCTCCTTAACTACGGCATTCATACCTCTCCTTAATGGCATGAGTTACACTCCTCTAAATGAAATACAAGGCATGCATACTGCTCCCCTTTTATGACAAGAATTTGTTGCTCCTCCAATATATGTGTCTCATGTATTCTCACTGGGGGGGTACATTGTGATACCAAGAGTTGAAGAGATTTGAAAAAGATTATGAGAGGGAGCGACTTGGAGAGTAGCAAATTTCTTTTGAAATGAATTTGAAATTCCTAAACTAAATTACTAAGTAGCTCTACATGGTGGAGCTGACCATGAGTGGTATTGGGAGGAAGTGAAACTTATCTTCCTCAGCTTGCTTTGGGTATCTCTCTACTGCTATATTTTGGTACTATTTGTGAGCTCTCACAGTTCGGGGGTTTCAGAGGGAGAATTCTCCTTAGATATGGTTGAGTGGAAAACCAGATGGTCACAATGAGTTGGTAAAGATATGCATACTCTCATTGGAGATGAAGCATATTCCCATCCTTTTGGACTTGTATAAATACACAACCAGGTATGTTCATAAGCATTCTTGAAATTTCAATTATTAGTAATTTAAAGCTAAGTCACAAGACACGTCCCTCAGGGTCTCGTGTCCCATATTTCACGTGTTAGACACCAAAATTGCCCTAAAACATGTCGAAAACGTTTTTTCAAGTCCTCCAATTGAAACACGTATTTTGGACATTGTGAAAACGTGCCCTAACGTTTTTGGCTCTTAGGACACGTGCCCCATGAAAAGTGACATTTAAAACCACGCCTTGGTTTATTTTTGGGTTTCTTTGTCATTGTTCGCCGCCAAAATCGAATTTTCTGTGCAATGTGAGGAATTTTGTCGAATGACTAATGAGATTGACCGTGTTTTTGCCAACTTCTTGTCAATTCCATGTCATACCCTTCCTTCTAACCTCACAAACTTGTTCTCGTTGTCATGTCTTTGATCATTATTTTGAAATAGAATTTGATACGATTTGGCATTTACTTTATTATTTTTTAGAAGTTACTTTAATATAAAGGTTCAATGTATATGATTTTGTCGATGTCATCGTTTGTCTTTGTTTTAATTATATTGTAGCATACATATAGATTTTGTGTTCATATCTAAATACATATGCATAAGCATATGCTTGACTGTATATCTACATATATGTTTGTAGATGTAAAACACTCTTGAGTCCCTTAGAAATTAAAAAGTGGGATAAATCAATGGTTTCTCCATAGTGACTCTATGGAAGATCCATCTAAACTCCACATGAGTGATAATTGTTCAAAATAAAGATTGTCTATTATTTGTATATCCTCACGAAAATTGCATCTCTAATTTCAAATTGTTGCATCAGAAGAAACCCCTGGAATAGAAAGAGATCAATTTAAAAAAATCACCATACATCATGTGATGAATCTACTTTTATCTAACAAATTCACCATTCTACTATCTATCCATTATGCTATTTAGTATTGATGTACTTCTATCTATTCATTTTCATGAAATTGTTTTCACTCTCTTACTTGAAACAGAGAGATGCTAGTATTTTTCTATATTTTGCTACTTGTAAAACTGGGAGCACTATTTAGTGCCCCATTATTATTGTTTTCAGCAAAAACAAGCAAGATGATATATGAAAAGAACATTGGAAAAGAATCTCAACCAACATGATGTCATCACAAGGCAACAAGTTCAAGAGAGTAGATTATTGATATTTGTTTATAAGGCAATAGTTCAAGAGAGTAGATTATTGATAGTTGTCTACAGGAAGAGTAAGCTACTAATTGTTAGAGCTTGTCAACTAGAAGATATGTTTTCTTCTAGATGAATGCATATCTTCGTACTAAATACTAAATAGGTATCATCATGATTCATATTTGTAGATGTTCTAATTTCTAAAAAATATGGATCATGCACTATATTTCAATATTTTTTTTAATATATATATATATATATATATCAATGTGGACGCTATGTGGGAATATGGTGAACCTAATCTTGTACCTGAAACTGGAGGTGTCAGTAGAATGTATTTGACTTGCAAGTTGTGTGGAAAGCATATGTCAAGAGGTGTCAACAGATTAAAATTCCATTTCGGGCAAATTCAGGGGCAAAATAAAGAACTTTGCCCAAATCCATCTCCAGAAATCATCCGACAGGCCATTAAATCGTTGATGGATAAAGAGGATGGCAAAGACACAAGGGCAGCAATAAAAAGCCAACTTGTAGGGACCTCAAGAGTGGGGGTAAGTGAGAGTGGTCCTTCTGCGTCAGCATCACCTTCCAGTCCCAACCCCTCAGCATTCTCATCCTTTTTTGTCTCTAGAACCACACCTGGTGCACAACCTGGCATCAAATCAGCAATTAAAAAAAAGGAAAAGGCAAAAGCTGACAAGTTGGTGAGTAGATGTCTTCTATGGAGTGATGTTCCTTTCAACATTGCCAAGACAAACCCATTCTACCAACCTATGTTTGATGTTGTTGTTGTCGTTGGCCCGGGGTACAAAGCCCCTACCTTTGCAGAGTTGAGAGGGCCTCATCTTCAAGATGAAAAGAATGATTGCACTGCTAGATTGGAGGAGTTTAGGGCATCATGGGAACACACTGGATGCACAGTCATGTCAGGTGGTTGGACTGACCAGAAGGGTAAGACCCTTCTTAACTTCTTGGTTAGTTGTCCCAAGGGGACAATGTTTATGAAATCTGTTGATGTATTTGCACACATTAAAGATGTGTGTTTATTATGTGAATTGTTAGACATCTTCATTCAGGAAATAGGCCCACAAAAAGTTGTCCAAGTCATAACGAACAACGCTGCAAATTATGTTGCAGCTGGCAGGTTGCTTATGGAGAGGTATCCTACCCTGTTTTGGACACCTTGTGCTGCTCATTGTATTGACTTGATGTTGGAGGATATACATAAGATTCCTATTGTGAGGCATCTTGTTGAATCATCCAATAGCATAACAAAATTTATATATAATCATGCATCTATGCTTAGCTTGATGAGAAGATTCACAACAACAAAGAGTTGGTGTGTCCTGCGATCACACACTTTGCCACTACTTTCATATCTCTTCAGTCTTTGTTGAATTCTATGTGGGATGTGAATAGCGTGTTTCTTTCATAGGATTGGCGTGATTTATCTATTAACCGCAAACCAGAGGGAGAGGCCATATGCAGACTAGTTTCATATGATCAGAGCTTTTGGGAAAGAGTAGAGGAGGTGTGTGCCATTTTTAAACCTTTGGTGAGGGTTCTTCGGCTGGTTGATGGAGAGAATCCCGTAGTGGGCTACTTGTATGAGGCCATGGATAGGGCCAAAGAAACCATTCGTGCTTATTATGAAGATAAGGGAGACGAGGGGTTAGAGAAACAACAGGTCATATGGAGAGTGATTGATGACAGATGGAACAATACCCTCCATCGCCTCATTCATGCTGTAGGTATCTATCTCAACCCCGCATTTTCTTACTCTTGTGGTTTCAGATTTGATGCCGAGGAGATGGATGGATTCTTCACATGTGTTGAGATGATGGTAGCATCTGAGCAAGAACGTGAAGATATTTCTAAAGAAATGGAAATATATAGGATGTCAGGTGGCACATTTGGTTTTACCATGGCTATTAAGAATAGGACAACCAAAATGTCGGGTAAGCTTCCGTTGACAGATTGTTTCAACTTTCAACTTTCAAATTTCATAATTCATTGTCTTTTTATAAATTATAATTTCTGCTTCTCATTTTTATTTTAACTTGTAGATGTTTGGTGGACAAGCTATGGTGGTAGAGTACCCCATCTCCAAAAGCTTGCCATTCGAGTGCTCAGCCAAACGTGCAGTTCCTCTGCGTGTGAGCACAATTGGAGTGTATTCGAAAAAATACATAGCAAAAAGCACAACAGGTAAAAAAATTTAAAATTAAAATTTTGAAATAATTTGATTATTTTTACTATTTAAATTTTCTAAGTACTAATTTATAATCTATGACCCTTTTACAGATTGTAATCCCAATGCCTCAATGACATGGGATATGTCTACTACAATCTTCGACTATGGATGAAACAAATTCAGAAAACTCCTGATATGGATGCCATCTCATTGGACAGTATTGATACCACTGCTACATGGAGGGTCGAGACTGAGAGGCTGGCCATGGAATCAATCCTTGATTAGTTAGATGTGGATCTAGAGGCACTAGCACCAGAGGAGGTAGCAGTTGCAAGGGAGGAGCCAGAGGTAGAGGAAGAGGAGCAAGGTCACGAGGCAGAGAAGGAGGAAGATGTGGAGGAGGAGGTGACACCATCTAGGATGGGCAGCAGCAGCGACAGAGGACAGAGGCCACCTCTTTTATTTGCTTCTAAAGAATGACTGGGTCAATTTGTATCCACAGGAGCAGGGCCTTCTTCCTCTAGAGGAAAAGGAAAAGCCATCTCCTATTCTCGTAAAAAGGGCAAGGGATCTTAGTGACTGATTACTTTATGACATGGAGATGACTCATGATATACATTATTATATTTTTTGTTGATATTTTGACTCTTGAGACTGAGACAAGAATGAGGACTCAAGATTCAGGACTCGATTTACTATTTTGATATGTGATGTAGTACTAGACTTTATATACATATTATATATTAGCTTTCTTTACATGTTTATGTGGAAATGCATTTATTTGATGTTGTAGATACTTTAGATGCTAAAAAAAATTTTAAAAAATTGAATAATTTTGTATTTTTTTAATTTTGCTGACTTTTTGCCGACTTTTTCGAAAAACTCTCAACTTTGCCGAGTTTTTCAACTTTTCAACCCTTGCCGATTTAATTCCAACTTCGACTTTTTCCACATTGATATATATATATATATATATATCGTGTCCCTCATGTCCTACTTTTGGGGTCGCTGTGTCTCGTGTTGAATACTCGTATTTACGTGTCCTCCATGTTTTGTGTCCTCGTGTCATGTGACTTAGGTTTAAAGTGTTGTAAAAATTTCAATTTATTAGAACCGATACTTTTGAATGTTTATGAGAAATTTACAGAGTTAATCCTAAGCTAAACAGTGATGAATGGCAGTTGTAGTTGAGCATGTACATGTAAGAGGGATTAAAACAAGAATGTGTTGCTAAAGTTTTCAAGTTCAGTTTATAATGAATTTTTGTTCATAGCAAGTTTTCATGAGTTGATGAAAATATAATATCAACATAAATTTGGGTTTTATTTCTCCATGTACAGCTGTAGTTGAAGTTTGCACACTAAGTGTTTGACAAAATTGATAAATGAGGTAGTAAGAATTTTTTTTGTTGTCGTTTTAAAAAATCGCATCTCTGAGTGTTTCTGTTACGATTTAGCTTAACATTAGGGGCTATCCGTACCTTTTGGCCCTATAACCCCAGACTTGATTCCAAAAAAAACACTTTTCCAAACTCAAATCGTAAATCTAGGCGATTTTGCAGATTGCTAATACCCACTGTGTGCGCCTGTTGTCAAGTTTTGAGTGAAAAAAATAAAATGATTTAGCCCCAATTTTAATATTTGTGATTTGAAGAATTATTTTATAAATTTTATGAGCTAAATAGATTTAGGGAGAGTCTTAGATTCATGTCAAATTGCCTTAAAAGATTATGGCTTCCGAATGTTTGACAAAATGCCTCAATGGTTGTAGATTGTTTGTATGCTTGTAAAGTGTTTGTCAAAAGGCCTCAATGGTTGTAGCTTATAGATTGCATTATTACAAAGTGTTTTTCAAAACTTCAATAGATGTAGTTTTTGTGCATATAAGTTGTTAAAGTAAATGTCTTATTTAATGTAGCTTTTATGTGCTAGAAAATTTATGAATATACAATTTAATGGATGTAGCTTCTTATGTCATCAAGTTTGTAAGAATGTGAAAAGGAAACTAATAAACTGTTGAAGTGTGAATAGAGAATATGATAGTTGTTACTTTTATTATCTAAAGTTTTCATTTAAAAAAAAGGGTTGTTGTTAGAAACAATTTTATGGTGACTAATTTTGTTGGATTTTATGCAATTGAGCATAATAGTTTCGTCTAAGTTGCATGTATTCAGGGGCGTAATCTTAGTTTTAATGGCTGTAGAAAACAACTAGTGTGTTCAATTTTCGCATGCCCGTTGTTTTATTTGGCACTTTCAGAAGAATAATATGCTTCTGAATTGGTAATAGGAATTTATCTTGCTACAACATTCATTATACAATTTTCATGATTGATGCATTGCTTTAATAATTAGGATTGATAAATTTTTAATTAATGAGTTTGGAAATGTTGTTGGGTCAATATATTTTGTGATTCCATTTCATAAACATATCATATTTATTAGGTTTACTGATGAAAAGAGACATTTTTCCCTCAGTTACCTTATTATAGGTAGGTTAATACTCATGCACTTATATGTGATTTTTGTAATAGAAGCATAATACTTTTGCGGTTATAATATCATAAGTCAATAAGTGTAGCTTATTTAGCATAATTTAGGAAATTATATAGGTTGATCTAACTTAATGTTCTCACATGGCATTATGGTGGAATTTATTCCCAATCTTACGAGATCATGTAAAAGTATGAAAATTGAACATGGTATCATCTTTTAAACTTGAGAGGAAATGTGTTCTGGAATTAGTTTTAAGGGAAAGTTATCCTTGAATTCTTATATTTAAATAGATGAAGGAACATGATTACATGATAATTAAGTTAGTAATGATACAAAAAAAAAAGAGTACTAGTGATTAATGTGACCTCTGCTTCTCTATATTATTGATGGTTGGTAAGGTGGGACCTTACAATCTCCAAGCCATTCAACCTGCTCTTATAATCTCTCGTTGGAGTCTCAATGTCCATTATCAACTGTCAATTGATGGCTAAGATCAATTTGACTTCATTAATAGAAGCCTCCGGAGAAAAATCAAACTTCCTTAATTAATTGACTTTAATTAACCAATTTTCCTAAGTTAGACTCATGAATTTTTTTATTATTGGCTAATTAATTTAATTAAAGCGTCTCCAAGTCTTTTCTCACGAAACATGTTTTGGGTTTGGAAATCTAGTGTTCATTAGACTCTTAAACATCATTCGAGATACAAACACATGTTCACTACTACTATATCCAAAAACTAACAATTTGTTGTTGTATGCTTTTTTGGACTCTATGAGTCATTTAGGGCCACTTTGTTGATGTATTTTTGGTTCAAAGATTGATTGCACTAACTGCTATTTTGGTTATATGCATTAGTTGGATGATTAACTTTGTATAATCATCATGTAAACGTTCTATATATTTCATATTTTGTGTAATTCACTAATTTGTTATGTTTTTTAATATATATCATATTTTTTAGTATATAACATGTCGTCCATGTCATGTTCTATGGGGTCTTTCTGTCACGTGTCAAATACTTGTATTTTGGTGTCCTACATGTCCCGTGTACTCGTGTCATGTGGCTTAGCATCATAGTAGTTACACAAACTCAATCTCCTTCTATGATCAGTACTTCGAACAAAGCAAACAATAACATTCTTGGCTTCTTACTAATTTCCTCTACTCCATCACCTTTTGAAAATATAACATCTGTCGAACTTTCCCTTTTAGGGTCTGCTTCTAAAGCTATACTCTTCTTAAATACAACCATAACCCCCCCCCCCGCCCCCCCCCCAAAAAAAAGAGGTTATGGTTATAGCTGTTACTAGCAGAAGATTCGGATTCGTTACTCATGTCCTAGCTTGAAGTGTCCATTACAGAAACATCAAGTGATTGGATCTGTTATCATAATAGTTCAAGCTTTGAAACCAATCAACAAATCCCTGCACTAAATTTTCAAAAATTTTAGGACTTGAAATTTGACCCTGATGTTGTATGCAACATTGGGTCTCCAAAACTATAACTAAAGCACGAAAACCCTATAACAATGACATTGACCAAATATCACAATCTCAAAGCACCTCCAAATTTGAACCACATACTATCCTCCATAGTGGCATCCAAAAGTATAGTTAATTTTCCAAGTGCAGAAACCGTAAAAGGTTGCCTGGTAAACAAGCTACCTTAGACCAATTTTTTATTTTCTCTAATTTTCTTCAAATTCAAAACATAAACAAATCTGCATGAAGGGCCTTCAGGAAAGATGATGTTTCAAGAAACTGAAAATTTCCAAGAAAGTGAATATTAAAAATGTATTCATGGCTTTTGGAGTCCTCGACCTCCCATATCTGCTCTAACTGCTCCAAGGAACAAACATGGCCAACCTATTGCAATGCTAAAAACCTGTCCATTTGTGTATCGATACGAGTGTTATACGTCCTCTGAATGTACCTACTATGAAAACCACCAACCATGAACCTACCAATCCTCAATCCATGAGCAATAAAAAACCTCGGACCATGTCCAAAGTCTGATTTTAAATCTCACAAACCATCAAAATGTCCACAATGAACCGTCAATGCCAATTGATGAACTTTTGACAAGTCCATTCTATAATGTATCCACAAACCATCAACTAAATCACTGTGATGAATTTTGAAGAAATTCATTATGAGTGTTAACGCAGTCAAGAACTAGTCCCAAATTGGTTCAAATGAAAATTCGGTCAAAAATTTGCCCAAACTGGTCTGAAATCGCACTAGCCCATTTTGATAACTATAATAGATACCCCTCAGACTTGGCATCTTAGCATTAAGGAAAACTATGCTCGGAGGTGAAACCCTCAGGATTGTGTTTCTAGAAGCTTTGAACAGCCAAATAATTTAAATTTTAAATCATAAAAAAAAGACCTTGATGGAAATCTCCTATGGCTTTAGAAGTCATATCTAGAAGAGTTGGTTGGTCACTATGCTATTAAACAAATATTGAGTTTTAGAATCTCTTGGCCTCCGATTTTTTTTCCTCCTTCTATACAAACACTTGAATTGAGCAAATGGACATCTATTTCCATGTTTCTATTCATATTCATGTGCTTGGAAAGATTATATTGTTTTACCTCAGGTTTAAAGACGCTCCCTGTTGTGTTCTGGGAGATACCCTCAATAAGAAGGGAAAGTACAATAGAAGGGAGATTTTCTGAACTATCTGGCAGTTCTCTGATCTTGCCAGCAACACATGCCCTAACAACTGTCATCTGCAAGCCAAACATGATTTGTTGTACAACAGGGTTAAGATCCATGTACAATTAACAAGAAGAACGTCAAACCATATAACAATTGTGCAATGCCATGTTTTATTAGAGCCTAACATACTTATAAGAAGGAATAATGCCCATAGATATTAACCAATGAGAATGGCCAACCTGATTCAAGGTCAGTGTCCCAGTTTTATCACTACAAATTGTCGTAGCAGAACCCATAGTCTCACAGGCTGACAACCTTCGTACCTGGAATGATGTGAACTTTTAGATGTTGAAACATCAGTCACCAATCCATCCATAGAAATAAATTATTATGAATCAATACTAACCAAAGCCTTGTCAACCATCATCTTCTTCATTGAATAAGCTAAACTGTCAATAAAATGAAAATAAAAGATGTTAAGAAAATAATTGTTGCTCCTAAATAAGACACGGACTGTCACTGGATATTAATCTGAATAAACTAAATCTTAAAAAAGTTCTGGAATCAATAATACGTCAGAGTGACTGCCAATGGAAGTCCTTCTGGAACTGCAACAACAACGATGACAACCTACAAACCAATGCTTTGATTAGTATTTGTCTTTTGTACATTTTCATAAAATTCTTGGACGACGACTCTTAATAGTTTTGCAAACAAAGAAATAATTGATTTTATGAAAACCAACCATTCAAGCATAATACTGACAAGATACTGATAGTAGTACATGCTGACATACCGCAATCGAGAAAATGTTAACAATTTCATTAATTGTGGCTCCAACCTTGGTCTTTCCTGCTTGAAACATGGGTTTCCCATTGGAGTCTTTTGTATGTCCAGTAAAGAATCTGATAAAACAAAACATAAAATACAATCAACACAACGAATGTATGGCAGTGGAAAAACACAAGCAATATCTAGAAAACAATCCAAGGTAGTGCAGTATCACTTACCTAATCAAGAGGATGAAAAATACTACAACTGCCACTGTAAGTCCAACCTTACCAATAAAAGTTGCAACACCGTTGAGACGGACCTTATAAACAGGAAACCCTTTAAGTGTTAAGTTTGTGATGCTAACACTCGTGGCAAAGAATAGAATGCAAATTAAACAAATCATGGAAGACAGACCTGTAGGGGAGTTTCTTCCCCATTTTCCTCTGATATAGTAGCCATCACTAAACCCCACTCAGTATTTAATCCCACAGCAGTTACCTGAAATAAGGCAATATTAGTCCAAACCAACCCCCCTATTATCAATCAGAGCAAAAATCGTCGATGATGAAAATACTAATGCATCAAACACCATCAGGAAGTGTAAATTATTTACAACTCACCAGTATGGTACCATAGCCATCTGCAACCTTACAGCCAGACATCATAAAGGGATTTTTCTGATCTTTATAAACCTAGAAGAAAAACAAAGAGGCACTCATAGCCCGGTGCAAATGTTACAAACTTCACAAGCTTCTGGGAAAATTCACTTCTTTGCTAACAGGCCAAGAAAATAAGAGACCAAAAATAAAGGCACGTACAAAATTGCTCTCCCCAGTCATACTAGATTCATCAATTGACAGGGAATGTCCAGTAATAAAAATGCCATCCGCAGGGACCTGAAAAGAAAGCATGCATATTTCAAAGTATAGGTAATTCAATTTTAATAAGAAGCAAGGCATTGACACCAGTATTACAAAGGAAATTTTAACACACCTGGTCACCAATTTTAAGGGGGACAACATCACCAACAACAAGATCAAATATGGAAACCTTACATCTTCTTCCACTTCTGATCACCTAAAACGGAAAAGCAACAATAGTGTCAAATCATAATACTCAAAAGCAAATCCCAAACAATCCAAAAATGTGTATAGACACATGTATATATGAGAAACTTAAGAGAGACAGGCAGTTTGGGACACGAAGATGCACCTCAAGTTGAATGTTTCGCTTCATTTCATTCAGATTTTGGAACTGAACAGATTGTCTGTAATCACTGATTGCTGCAAATTAAGAGGTATAATCATTGACATGTGCACAAATAGGGGATTTTCCATACATAACACAGGTTTTCAATGCCTAAATGATGCATGTTTTCCAGACATATTACTATCTCATAATATTGGTAAGAGTTCATCACATGTATTATAATCTATCTCATCACTTTTTTTTCAAATAAAAGCTTCCTTTGACTATTAATAATAACAAAATATGCACATGGATGGCTTTATACCCCCAAAAAGAGTGGGTTGCAACTTGCAACTGAACTCTCCACAAGCATTATCAAAACTCAAAATTGGGCTATCTGATAATTAAAAATGCCCAAATTTCTTAACTCTTAAACGCTGTCATACATGCTCTACATAAAAACACAACCATAGTCCATGAAACAAAACAGAAACCATATGTCCCTCATCCCAAGGAGAAACCTATCAACATTATGGAAGAGAAGGTAAGTGGCATGTTACTAAAAAATCTAGCACCCTAGTGCTAGGCTGCATTAGATCCCCGGAAAGAACAGGATCCACCACCACAGTCACCTTAGAAGAAAATTACACAGCTCTTTTGTGGGTAGATGTTACTTCCACAAGGGAGGCTTAGGTTTATGACAAAGGGATCCTATGTCAAATAGTTCTCTAAGGAGCTTGCAAAATTTACACCCCAGAATATTCTTCAACAATGTATGGCTCCAGGTGGGATGAATAAGCACAGTCAAAAAACTGATGGCTTAAGGTATGCTTTGGAGAATGCTCAAACAGATTGCCAAGCACATCCTACTCCGAATTTAATGATATACAAAAAATATTAAGTGATGGAGAATGTGTTGATTTTTGGGTAGCATCAGATGTGCTCTAGCTCTGAAACATTGTGAAGGGGCTAGAACACATGAGATCTCCAAGACCCCAAAATCATTTGGAGAAATTCCACCCGGAGCTTAAGTTATTCAAATAATTAATTATTTTAAATGGAGCCTATGTTAAAACTTAGGGAAATAAAATAATTAAAATGAATTAATTTGAATGTGGGTGAGAATGTTCTAAGTGATGAAGATCAAGTCTTTTCTAATCTTAGCCATCGATTAGAGATTAGATCACGGCTGTTGATTCATCAATAGGAAAAGTATAAAGGAAGACTTGAGCGTCAGTTGGAGAACACACAGTGAATCAAGAGATTGAATTCTTCTTACGGAGCAGTGCTCGGACGAAGATAAGATCTAAGTGATTCAGTTGCAGCAAGGGGCAGTTCGGCAGTGGCACTTCAGTCCAAGGCCGAGAATACAATTGCAGAGAAGCGGAGCAGCTCCGGGAGAGACAACGTAGCACCGGGAGAGACAACACAGCACCAGAGAGGGTGACACAGGCCCAGAAAGGGTGACGCAGTCTCTGAAGAGGCTACGTTGGGGTTTTTGTGGGGCAGATCGGGCAGAAATTCAGCAAATCGATTTCTGAGTTGAGAAGGCTCACGAGGAGGGTGACACAGCTCCTGGAGGAGGTGATGCAATCTCAGCACAGAGCTTGCTACAACAATCGTTGTGCAGCACTGGGGACAACGCAGTCACCTATGGGGTTTCTCCACTCTGCTGTTGGACCAGCCAATATATCTGTCTCCAGATAGAGGTACTTCTGCCGGGATTTTTCTCTGTTGGGTGAGCTGGATTTGGCACCCTAGATTGTATTCAGAAATTTGCTTAATAATACAAACCCTCAGATCTGTTGCACTGGTTTTCCCTTATTGGGTTTTTCTGGGGACAATTGTCCAAAAATAAGTGTCCTTTCTCTGATTGTCTCATGTAGGAATTTACAGGGTAAGTTCCGTAGATCAAGAACCAAAGGTCACCGCTCACAAACAGATCACAAATCAGTACACCAGTATAATCACGTGGTTAAAACCCTCAAAGAGAGAAACAGTCCACGGCATGAGCCAACGCGGCCACTTCAGGAAATTTATTAATATAAAAAGAAAAGTTACATATGTTTCTCTCATAAACGGTTACCAGACAAATGACCCTCCATACTCTTTAAATAGAGATCATGGACCAATCGGGTGTTAAGCCACGGATCAAGTGTCGTTAATACTGAGGTGAGAGATAACTGTCGGATCACTACAAATCATGACCGTCGGATTATAAGTTACAAATGTACATGGTAAAGAAACACACTTTACCTAACTCTACACTAGACTAAGTTATTCTTAACTATTTCCTATGTGTCGGAATATCCTAACATCCCCCTTAAGAACAACTTGCGATAGGATTGAAGGATTTACAAAGGTGACACAAAAGGAGCCTATTTCCTATGTGTCGAAATATCCTAACATCCCCCCCTTAAGAACAAATTGGGATAGGATTGAAGGATTTACAAAAGTGACACAATAGGAGAAGGAAGGAGGCATTAGAGCCTATCCCCCCTTAATGACAACTTTCCTGAACTCCAAGCATGGATCAAAGTTTGGTAAACTTCGCTTCTGTGAGAGTCTTCGTAAAGATATCAGCTACTTGATCATTGGTTGGACAGTACTGCACTTCAAGAACACGATCATGAATGAGCTTTCTGATGAAGTGTATGTGGAGTTCAATGTGTTTCATACGCTGATGTTGAACTGGATCTTTACATAGTTGAATGGCACTCTGATTATCACACCAAAGTGTAGTTGGATGTTGCTGATGAAGACCAAATTCAGACAGGATCTGACGAAGCCACATGGCTTCCTTGCTGGCTTCAACTGCACCATGATACTCTGCTTCTGCTGAAGAAAGAGAGATGGCACTTTGTTTCTTACAAGACCAAGTAATAGGTCTTGAACCAAGAGTAAATACATATCCGGCAGTAGACTTTCGATCATCAGGGTCACCAGCCCAATCAAAATCAGTGAAACCAATCAACAATGGAGATACTCCTACACTGTAATGAATCCCAAACTGAACTATACCTCGAATATATCGAAGTATTCTTTTAGCTGCTTTCCAGTGACTTTCATGGGGTTGGTGCATAAACCGAGCAACAAGACCAACGACAAAGGAAAGGTCGGGACGGGTATGGGTTAGATACAGAAGTTTACCAACAAGTTGACGGTATAAGGTAGCATCAACTTCAGGAGTAGTACAAGTGACTGAAAGCTTGACTCCAGACTGAAAGGGAGAAGGGGCTGGCTTACAGTCTTCCATGTGAAAGTGGTGTGGAAGATCACAAGCATACTTGGACTGAGAGAGGGTAATGCCTTCCTTGGATTGCAAGACTTGAAGACCAAGGAAATAATGCAAGTGTCCTAAGTCTGTCATTTCAAACTTCTTTTTAAGGCTAGACTTCACATGGTTTATATGGTTTGGATCACTACTAGTAAGGATAAGATCATCAAAATAAAGAACAAGGATGGTGAAGGACTTACCCACTTTCTTGGTGTAGACAGTGTTGTCAAAATGACACCTAGAAAAGCCATTATCTAATAGAAATCTATCCATTTTGGCATACCAAGCCCGAGGAGCTTGTTTGAGACCATAGAGAGACTTCCCAAGGCGACAAACAAGGCTGGAGTCTTTTTGGATAAAGCCAGGGGGTTGTTCCATGTAGATTTCTTCATGCAAATCTCCATGTAAGAAGGCGGATTTAACATCCATCTGATGGACTTCCCATTTAAAGGAGGCAACAAGGGAAAGAACAAGGTGGATAGAATTCATTTTGGCAACAAGGGAGAAGGTTTCAGTATAGTCAATGCCTTCAACTTGTGAAAAAAATTTAGCGACAAGATGAGCTTTATGTCTATCCACTATTCCATCTGGTCCAAACTTTATTTTGTAAACCCATCCGCATTTGATAAGTTTTCTTCCTTTTGGAAGAGGAACAAGATCCCAAGTATTGCTTGCCAATAAGGAATGATACTCTTCATTCATAGCTTCATCCCAATCTGGATGACTGGAGGCTTCTTCAAAGGTTTTTGGATCAATTTTTTCTGGAACTTGAGCCAATAAGGAAGAGGCTCAATCGAACTGAGAACGTGTATGTCATCGATCGGTAGGGTCACCTGCAAGAGAACCTGCTACATCCCGAGTAGATCAGACCAATCTTGGAAGCGGTGGAGTATAAGGAACAATTTCACGAGCTGGAGGAGGATTTTCATCCTCGTTGTCATCATCTGAACTAGAAGGAATGCTATTGAAAATAGAAGAGAGAGAGAGAGGTGGCACATATGTCGAATCAAGCTCGCAGGCCAAAGGTGGCACACCTGCCAAACTAGGCTCGCAGGCCGATATATTTTCATCAAGCTTTACGTCTCTTCTACTGATTATATTTTGGATTTGGGTTGAAGAAGTATATATCCTTTGACATCTTCAGAATATCCAACAAAAATACATTTTTCACTCTTAGGTTCTAAGGCTTTATGTTTCGCATCTGGAATATGGGCCCAAGCATCACTTCCAAAAACACAAAAGTGACTTACATCAGGTTTGATTGAGCCCAAGCTTCTTCTGGAGTTATATTCTTTAAAACCTTAGTAGGAGTGCGATTTACTATGTGATTTGCACAGTTAATGGCTTCTGCCCAAAAATTGAGGCCAAGCCCTTTAGATTGAAGCATACAATTAGCCATTTCTTTTAAGGTGCAATTCTTCCTTTCAGCTACATTTTGTTGTGGAGTATATGAAACTGTATGTTGCAATTAAATGCCATGCTCAGTGCAGAAGTTGATAAATTTGTTGTTAACATATTCTCTGCCATTGTCTGATCTTAGCTTAAGAATTTGTTGTCCAGATTGTTTCTCAAAAAAGGCCTTAAAGGCCAAGAACATGTTAAAAACTTCACTCTTGAGTTTTAAGAAATATACCCAAGTGCATCTGGAAAAATCATCAATGAAAGTTAAGAAGTACTTGCAACCAGAGAAAGAAACAACAGGAAGTGGACCACATAAATCACTGTGCACAAGCTGCAAAGGGGCTGAAGTGTGCCAAGAGGCACGTTTGTCAAAACTATCTCGATGATGTTTTCCGAGTACACATCCAGAGCAAACACCACCTCGACAAGATACCATAGGAAGGCCCATCACCATATTTTCCTTACATAGAGTTTGAAGAGAGCGATAGTTTAAGTGACCAAATCGCTCATGCCAAAGTTTGCTCACATCATCATTATGAGCAACAAAAACAGAGGGAAGACATGATGACCCAAAGTTGTCAAACTTATACAACCTTGTGGAATCATCAGCGATGCCAGTCGCTGAAATATGTTTAGGATCTTTGAGGTCCTTGATTACAACATCATGAGGTGAGAAATCTACTATTTTCCCTTCACCTGAATGAGTTATCTGATAAACAGATAGAAGGTTGCATGACAAAGTAGGAACACATAGTACATCATTAAACTGACCATTATCTAGATGAATGGTTCCAGATCCTACAACACTAAGAGATCTATCATCACCAACATAAATATGTTTGGTGTTATAATCATTTAAAGAAGAAAACATGGATTTATTTTTAGCCATGTGGTAAGAAGCTCCAAAATCAATGAGCCACTCATGAGAAGGAGAAGAAGAAGATACATTTAATGCATAACCAGATCTTGATGCTTGACAACCACAAGCAGAAAGTGCCATTCCTAAAGAGGAAGGTGAAGAGTGCTCCAAATTGATGTTGTGCTTCTTCATTGCTGCTTCTAAGGCTTCCATCTTCTTAAAACATTTGGACTCTATATGGCCATCCCGATTGCAAAAGTTGCAATGTCTATCTGTCTTCTTCCCTTTGTTTTGATTTGCCTTATTATTTTGATGATTTGATTTTTCAGTTTGCGGCTGAAATTGCTTAGGGCCTTTGTTTGGTTTAGGACCATATTTTTTAGGATACTGCTTCTTGGGATTCTTTTAATATGGTTGTTGTTGGGCTGCTAATGCTTTCGTAGAAGCGTTTCCAGAAGTGATAAGACCAAGGTGTAAAAGTTTTTCTTGTTCTCTTATCAAAGAATCACAAAAGGCATCAAAAGAGGGATTCTTGTAGGTGGTTCCTAAAGAAATGATGGCTTCTCTAGTGGAATGGAAGGCGGAAACAAATACAGAGTATGCAGAGCCAAGCTTAACAAGAATGCAATAGATGAGGCTACCATTATCCTTTTTGATCTTACAACCTTCTAAAATAATTCTGAGGGTCATAAATTTGGACAAAAAATCTTCAATGGAGGAGAAATTATTGGGGTCCAACGTAAGCACCTCATTTTCAAGCTGGTGGGCCCTAATTTGATCTTGAATGCCAAAAACAATTTTTAGTTTTTCTAGGGCTTCATCAGGGGTGTCAATGTCAAGGATATGAAATCGAAGATCTTGAGCAATAGACATTCCTATCAACCCTCATGCTTGATCTTGTTTATTTTCCCATTTAGCAGCTTTATCATCATCGGAAGGTTTAGTTTCTTGTCTTGTGGCTATTCTATAAAGCCCTTTACTTCTAAGTATATCTATCATGTGAGGTAGCCATTGGAAATAATTGGTGCTGTTAAGAACAGTCGGGCATGCACTTTCCATTTTAAAAAATCTGAAGCTGAGAAAAGCTGAAACTAACTGCTCCAATGGAACGATCTCGAAAAATTAGGCCATTTCAAAAAAAACGGCTTCCGAATGAAGAAGTTATGCCTTTTGAAAAATATGAGTTGTAGATGCCGAATAGTTACGGGAACGAGATGAAGTGTGGCTTTTTTAAAAAAAAATCCGCCCCTTTGAACAAAAACTTTTTACAAAAGAAGCTTGAGAAGGAGACTTGAACCCAAGACCTCTATTCTCATAAACTAACCTCTCACCAAGTGAGATAGTAAAAGGATCATGTTATTGTATGAAAGGAGGAAGGGTTTCTTCTTCTTCTTTTTTAACTCTTCGGTGTGCGTGCCTTTTCCTACACAAAAAAAAACACAAAAACCGACAAAAAAAAAACGAAATGCAAAGCCTTACGACAGAATGTTAGATTTTCAATTAACCTTACTGGAAACTATCACTTTTTTCACTATTTCTGATTTCCCGAGATCGCACAAAGACGCAGGGAAAGAGCATAAATAGCAAAAAAAATCCCTTTTTCCTGTTTCTGATTTGTCGAGATCGCACGGAGCACACAACAAAGAGCATACATAGAGAAGAGAGTATAGATCCGACAAATAAATAAAACCTTAATACCGAAGACGAAAAAAAAAAACCGAAATAAGCAGAACTATTAACAAATATAACTGCAAAATAAATGCTTTATACCTTCAGATCTAAACTGACATAACTTGGGCAGCCAGAAACCTTTTTGCATGAAACAAAAGGCGTTCCTCACTGTAACAGATGCTTCAGACACAACAGAACAGTTCTCCAAACCCAAAAATGTTCAGAAATAGTAGATCTACAAAACGGCATTCGCATGCAGTCAAACCGGCTTCAGATTTTGATCAACAACGGACGCGGCCTTCAAAATAGCTCTGATACCATGTAGGAATTTACAAGGTAAGTTTCGTAGATCAAGAGCCAAAGGTCACCGCTCACAAATAGATCACAAATCAGTGCACCAGTATAATCACGTGGTTAAAACCCTCAAAGAAGGAAACAGTCCACGGCCTGAGCCAACACGGCCACTTCAGGCAATTTATTAATATAAAAAGAAAAGTTACATATGTTTCTCTCATAAACGGTTACCGGACAAATGACCCTCCATGCTCTTTAAATAGAAATCATGGACCAATCGGGTGTTAAGCCACGAATCAAGTGTCGTTAATACCGAGGTGAGAGATAACCATTGGATCACTACAAATCGTGACTGTCGGATTATAAGTTACAAATGTACATGGTAAAGAAACACACTTTACCTAACTCTACACTAGACTAAGTTATTCTTAACTATTTCCTATGTGTCGGAATATCCTAACATCATTTATTTTTCAGTACTTGATCTGTATATTTGTGTAGGCTGTAGCGTATTTACATTAATATTTTCCTGAAGCATTCAGAAAATAACTTGTTAAATTAATGAAAACAAGTAGGTAATGTAAATCAGATTGTTGCAGTAGGATTTCTGTAACTTAGATTCAGAAATTTTCACAGAACGAAGGATCAGTGTCGCAACTCATTAATGAACTTTTGGGCATATGGAGTCAAGCAAGGGGAGAGTAAATAGTTGAAGACCTTGGATGGAGACGAAAAAGAGAGAAGAATAACCTATCAATCTAACCCTAGCGACTTTCCAAAAGTAGAAGACTTAAGGTCAACAAATGCAATCTAGTTTCCCTGATGGATGCTTGATGACAAATTTTGCATATGAAGGAAATAGAGCTCATAAGAGATGTAGCAATTTTTAATATGGCAGATAACAAACCCTAATCCAACAAGTGTAAAAAAATGAAAGATAAGACTCGCAATAAAATGTGCCATTATTCATTCAAACATCATTTCATCAATCCAATGAATGTTCCTCCATTCAAAACATATCTTTGCCAAGACAATTCTGTGAAAATTCCTAGATCGGAATCCGTACTGCAGCAATCTGCTGTTATTACTTCTACTTGTTAATTCTGAATCCAGTTATTTAACGTGTTACAATAACATCAAAATAAATACTACTGCAGTCTTCACAACATAAAAAAATACTGCGGAAACAAGTACTGAGCAGGAAAGAAATAAACACACACATATGCACCATTGTTTTTGGACAATGTCCACGGAAAAACCCAATGCGGGAAAACTGGTGCAGCAACTAAGGGTTTTAATTATTATGCAGTAGTTTTTGAATACAAGTCACTGGATGGCAAAACTAGCTATCTGATAAAGAGATAAGACTGAACAAAGAGATAGTGAGAAGATCTCACATTATCACTGGAAAAATCCGGCACTAATCTGACTGGAGATGAGCTCCCTGCGTTATCTTTGTGTCTGCCCACGGAGTTACTGTGTCACTGTTGCTGGGACTACGTTGTACCTCCTCCTGATCTCCTGCTCGCTGGAAATTCGACCCTCTGGCCTCCCGGTCTCACACCCCAACTTCCGACACTAGATCTCGATTGTTCCCCAGCGGAATTTTGGACTCCCTCTGAAGCTCAGCGATGCCTCAGCATAGCTCTGCACTGCCTCTGTGTGGCACTACGCAGCCTCTCTGGACTTCTCTCTACCTTCTCTACCTTGCACTCTCCAGATCAGGAAAAACTTCCACTGGAAAACTATCCCTACCCCTCACTACAAGAAATCACTTCGATCTTCCCTCGGCAACTGCTGCGCTGCACTCTTGAGAATTTGATCTCTAGATCTCTCACACAATTTGTTTTCCAAACGCCCATCAAGCTCCTTCTTATAATCTCTCATTGACGTATCAACGGCCAAGATTAAAACATAATCAAAGGGTAAGATTAACTAGGAGTAGATCTTTGTCTTTATCTAAAAGATTCACACCCGATCTAATTAATACACTTTAATCAATCACATTTCCTAAGTTTAGACTTAGGAATACATTAAAAATGATTAATTATTTTAATTAAAATCCTCTCTGGGTGGAATTTCCTAAAACGCTTTTTGGGTATTGTGGAATGCATGTATCTTAGCCTCTTAGCAAAATATCAAGGCTAGAGCACATCTGATGCTACAAAAATAAACACTCCCTCTTAGTGAGGAATGTGCTCAAGTGCTGCAACCTCCTGAAGCAACATTCTGACTGCTGCACCATCCCAGTTGCGCTGCTAATATCTGGTTGTTGCTGCCCACCTACTACTGCATAGCTCTCTTTGTGCTGCATCTGTGTTGTTGTTGACTCTGCATGTTGCTATCAACTATTTCAACTCTGCTACTACTGCCACTACAACATCTGCAACTCCCTCTCATCTACTGCTGCTACAACTGAGAGATGTCCATCAACTAAACCAACTGTGTTCAAATTGATGCATCTGTCCACCGAGTTCTGACTGTTGCTAGCCTCTGCGCTGTCACTGAGACCTATGCGTTGTTGTTGACTCTACACTACTGCCAACTCAGCTCTGTTGTTCAGTTCCTAACATTGCTAACCATTGCAACTGTCACTCTAGCACCTGACTACACCATTTGTCACTAGTCCATCTCGCTACTGTTGCTATGGGCTTTCGTAGCAAGGTGATGATCCAAGAGGTGGACTCCTCAAGGATCCCGATTCCCGCCCATCCTGTAGCACTCTAAGGCTACAAAACCACATCGCCCCACCTCTCCCCTAAAGGTATATGGGTAATCATGGCAAACTCCTCCTCCAATCTGAAGGACAGCTTATCGATCTCTACGGTAGCAACTTGTTGATCCTACTCCTTCTCCTTGTCCTTCTTCCGAAGAGTACATTGAGAACTAAAGTGGCCCATCTCACCACATCGAAAACACTTGATCTTTGAAATATCCTTCTTTGGCCTGTGTTGCTCTTGCTGCCCCTTTGATGTGAGGGTTGCATTCTCCTTTTCCTTCTTGATCTTCACCCCACTGATGTTGTTGCCACGTATGGTGCTCTTCACCAAATCACGGCTCATCTCCTCTTATTGTAGATCAACCCAAACTCTCTCCCAATCAGGTAACTTCTCTCTGCCTAGGATACTCTTGGACAAAGACTTGCCACTCCTCAAAAATACTTTTAAAGGCCAACCATACAAACTCATTACCCTGAGGCGTTGCTCCCACAGCAGCTAGATGATCTCAGGTATCCTGAAGCCTCATTAGGAATGGGTCTATGCACTCCCCCTTCTACATCCTCGTGCATCTCATCTTCTCCTCCAAGTACATCTTCCGCTGCTCGAAAGATCCCTGATATAACGTGGCCAATGCATCCCACATCTCTTTGGTTGTGTCTTTGCCTGCTATGTGAGATAATATGTGATCTCTCACTCTGTCGAGGATTAGCCTCTTGGCCTTCACCATTTCCTTCTTGTGGGCCTTAAGTTGATCTGCATCTGTGGGCTCAGCTACCACATTAACGATATAATTTTTAAGATCATGCTCGTCTAGAAGGAAGGAACCCTTGCCTTCCAGATAACATAGTTGGAGGCACCCTCCAACCGATCTTGATCTCGCAACCCAGTTGATGCCATTTTGCCAAACAAATGTTGAACTGCCTCCTCTCTCCTCTGCACAACTGCTGACAAGCTCTACGCACTCCTTGTTGGAGTAAGTAGATCTGCTCTCGGCTATTGTTGCTCCACAATGAGAAATTGAATTCCTTGGCTAGGAATTCTCTAAGGATGAAATTCCCTCAATATGTGCTCTTCTTTCCTCTTCTGATGCTTTCTTGTCCTAGCAAAATGCTGCATAAAACTGCGTCCTAGCTGAAGATATGCTCCGCGCTGAAGTTGTTGCGCTACTCCCTCTACCTGTGACAAGATCTAGATCCGGAAAATTTACTCTTTGTTGACTCACTCAGAGAAGCGATTTTCCACGAAAATCAACCTTCCTGGCCAATGGACTACGCAGCCCTTTTGGGGTTCGATCTGCTACCTACGCAGTCTTTTTGAACTGCCTCTTCTACTCAACCCTGGGCTCTTCCTGCTTCACCTACGCTCTGATACCATGTGAAAATTCCTAGATCGGAATCCCTACTGCAGCAATCTAATGTTATTTCTTCTACTTGTTAATTATGAATCAAGTTATTTACGGTGTTACACAGTAAACATTGAAATAAATACTACTACAACCTTCACAACATAAAAAATACTGCAGAAACAAGTACTGAGCAGGAAAGAAATAAATGCACACATATACACCATTAGTTTTGGACAATGCCCCTAGAAAAACCCAATGCGGGAAAACCGGTGCAGCAGCTAAGGGTTTTAATTATTATGAAGTAGTTTCTGAATACAAGTCACTGGATTCCCAAACTGGCTATCTGATACAGAGATAAAACTGAACAAAGAGATAGTGAGAAGATCTCACATTGTCACTGGAAAAATCTCACTGGAGATGAGCTCCCTACGTTGTCTTTGTGCAGTCTCTGCATCTGCCCACGTAGTTACTACATCACTGTTGTTGGGACTGCGCTACACCTCCTCTTGATCTCCTTCTCGCTGGAAACTTGACCCTCTAGCCTCTCGGTATCACACCCCGACTTCCAGCACTAGATCTCGACTTCTCCCTAGCAGAATTTTGGACTCCCTCTGAAAAACTGTGTTGCCTCTGCGTGGCACTGCGCAGCCTCTCTAGACTTCTCTCTGCCTTGCACTCTTTGAATCAGGAAAAACTTCCACTAGAAAACTATCCCTTCCCCTCACTGCAAGAAATCACTTCGATCTTCCTCTAGCAACTATTGCGCTACACTCTTGAGAATTCGATCTCTCACACAATTTGTTTTCCAAATGCCCATCAAGCTCCTTTTTATAATCTCTCATTGACACATCAACGGCCAAGATTAAAACATAATCAAAGGCTAAGATTAACTGGGAGTTGATCTGTGTCTTTATCTAGAAGATTCACGTCTAATCTAATTAATGCACTTTAATTAATCACATTTCTTAAGTTTATATTTAGGGATACATTAAAAATGATTAATTATTTTAATTAAATCCTCTCCGAGTGGAATTTCCCAAAATGCTTTCTGGGTATTGTGGAATGCACGTGTCTTAGCCTCTCTGCAAAATCTCAAGGCTAGAGCACATCTAATGCTACAAAAATCAACAAATTCACATCACTTGAAATATCCAAACCCAAAATTTACAAGGAAAATTCGCAAAAAAATCAGATTGCTATGGGATTTCTCCCCAAAATCTCCATGAGAAAATGAGAAGAAGCACACCTCTATTTATAGAAAAGGTGTGCAACTTCCCTCATAATAAAATAATAATTTCCTAAGTTAAAATCCCCTAAATTAGCCTAAGGGGCCAAACGCCCTCTGTACAAATTAATTAATTTAAAATATTAAACATTTGGGCTTCTAAAGCCAGATGTACAATAATTAGGGACTTAAGCCCACAAAAGATGACCCTTATCCTTAAATGAGGGGGAATAAAGGGGAGCAGGTGCAGCCTCGAGCCTCCAAAGACCGTTCAACCACATCACTTCTCCAATAAGTCATCAAATTTGCTACCCACAACCCTCTAAATTGAGCACACAGCCCCAAAATCCTCTTCCAAGGTGGACAAGCATGCTCCAAGAAGTATGTCCCGCCCCCCAAAGCCTTAAAATTATTGTTCCTTGCTCAACAACCCATGCAAGTAATCATACCAAGCAGATGCAAAAGCCACTAGGGGCATGACTTATCCAAGACTTCATAGAAATCTTCAAATGGGGCTTTGTTGAAAAAGGTACCAAGGAGGTGTTTCCTAGTGTTTTTTGCCTAAGCCTAGGAAAACAAGTGAACCCACCTTTTTAGTGTAACTTTATGTGATTATTAAATTCATGCGAATTTTTAGTCACTTGATGGGTTCTAAATGTACATTGTACTTTATAATATTAAAGTGACTATGCTTTTAAAGTGACTTTATGAGGCAAAAAGGTACATGGTACAAAAAGTTATTAAAGTGACTAGAGCAGCTCATTAATGAAAGGAGAGACATGAGAGGGGGTCAATGTGAGATTAAATCTCCACCCTTGATCAAGAGAAGTTGAGATCTAATCTCAGCCTTTGATCTTAGGGATAGGTCTTCTCATCCCTATGGCAACTAAGGAGGAAAAGGGCAAAGAGAAGCTCATTCTTCATGTGTAGAGTTGGAGAAGTGAAGAGAAGGAGAAGGAGAAGAGGTGAAGACTGAGATAGTCATTATTTGCTGAAGGACAGATCACATTGCAGCAAGGAGAAGACCACACACAGGCCTGAATTCCTAGGCAAGAGTTGTAGCATGGAAATTGAGGAAGGGTAGGAGGTACAATAGTCATTTCAAGAATGAATTTCGAGGTTGCTATAGTGTATTAATTGCAGGACTGATAGGCCTAAATTTCAAAGAGAAATATGTGGGTCTGTGGCACGATTTTCAGGGTAGAAGAAGTCTGTCAGATGCCTGAAAATTGAGGAGAAAATTCAGGCCAGAGGGTGTAAAATTCGAGGTAGAAGTGCAGGTCTGACAACAAGTTTTTCGAGGCATAAAAGGGCATCCTATGGCACGAATTTCAGGGGGAGAACAGTCATCCTGTAGCATGAGTTTCGAGGGTTGAACAGTTAGCCTATTGCATGAATTTCAAGGATCTAAAAAGTCTGAACAGCGGCACAAATTGTGAAAATTTCTGAATCTAAACTAGAAATCCTACTACAGCAAATCTGATTTACTTCTCCTACTTGTTTTCTTTAATTAACAAGTTCTTTTTGAATAATTCAAGAAAACATAAAAGTAAATACAGTGCAGCCGACACAATTATACAGATCAAGAGCTGAAAAATAAGTAAAGCACACAGACAAAGGACACAGATTTTTCAAACAAATGTCCCTAGAAAAACCCAATGCGAGAAAACCGGTGCAGCAGTTCTGAGGGTTTATATTATCAAGCAACAATATTCCGAGTACATCTATGATCTAGGGTGCCAAAAACCGACTCACCCAACAGAGAAAACCTCGGCGAACAGAGATAAATTGTGAATTCTACTTCACTCTGCAAGTCTCGGCTGATCCAGATCAGACACTAGTGAAACCCCAGCTGCCTCTACGCTGCCACTGTGTAAGCCTACGTGGGCCTGGCTGATGGACTACGTCACCTTTCCTCTGCGTTGATTAGCCTCTCCAGAAATCGAGTTTCAGCCCTGTCGGCTTAGAAACCCTGATCTCTTGTTGATTCTGGATTGTCCCTCGGTGGCTCTGTACTGCCCTTGTGTGAGCCCTGCATCACCCTCTCTGGGGCTTGTGTCACCTCTCTTGGTGGTTGCGCTACCTCCTCTGCGTCTCTGTTTCCCTTGCTCTGTTATGTACTCTTGGTCCTCCCACCAATTACTGCATCTTCCCCTCATTGCTTCTCTGAATCACTCAAATCTGATCTTCGTCCGAGCACTGCTCCGTCAGAAGAATTCAATCTCTTAGACTCATTGTGTGTGTCCTCCAACTAACCCTCAAGCCTTCCTTTATACTTTCCCTGTTGATGAATCAACGATCGTGATCTAATCTCTAATCGACGGCTAAGATTAAATCAAACTTGATCCTCGTCACTTAGAACATTCTCACCCACATGTTTAAATTAATTCACTTTAATTATTTTATTTCCCTAAGTTTTAATTTATGCTCCATTTAAAATAATTAATTATTTGAATAACTTAAGCTCCAGGTGGAATTTCTCCAAACGATTTCTGGGTCTTGGAGATCTCATGTGTCCTAGCCCCTCCACAAAATTTCAAAGCTAGAGCACATTTGATGCTACCCAAAAATCAACACTCCCTCTTAACGAGAAATGTGCTCTAGCAATACTTCACACCGGGAGCATCACCCTGATCCACGGCATCGATCCTCTGCATTGTTGATAATCGGCTGCTGCCCCTCATACACAATGGTGTTGCCTTTTGTACTGCTAGCCATGACACTGCCATTTGTTACTGCCTCACCTATACTGCAGCTCCCTCTCAAATGCTGCATCATGCTGCCCATAGCACTGCCACTGTTAACTGTTGCACTGCAACTCAGTTGCTAAGAGTTAAGCAACTGAAAATCCACCCAAAAACTTGACATACAAGTCAGTCTAGATGCATCTCAATGGTGAAGCTCCCTCTGCTACTAATTCTGCATTGACCCTTTGATGCTCTGCACTGCATAAGCACTGCGCTGTTGAAGTCCATCAACCACTGCGTTGTTGTTGCTGCCTCTGCTATGCATTGCTTCAGTTTTTAGCGTTCTAGTTCTGCCAATGTTGCTCTACCATCTCTCACACCAACTGCCTCCAGTCATCTTACTACTATCATAAAGGGCTCTCGTAGCCGTATGTGATCCAAGAGTTTGGGCACCACAAGGATCCTACCCCTTCACTGCAGTTCAAAGAACTACAGATCAATGTCGCCCCACCTCTTCTCCTGAGGCACATGAGCACTCATGGCCACATCGTCATCATCTCCATCATCATCTTTAGCCGCAACAACCTTCGAATCAGATTTTTCTTCACCCTTCTTCTTTAGAGGGCATTGTGTGGCGAAATGTCCTAATTCACCACACCTGAAGCACCTGACCTTTGAAAGGTCCTTCTTCTTTCTCCTTTGCTGCCCATGTTGTCCCTTAGATGCGAGAACGACATCTTCCTCCTTGTTCTTGATCCCTTCGCTGTCGATGCCCGCTTTGGTCATCCTCTTGATCTCTTCTTGTCGAAGAGCTGCTCACATGTCTTCCCAATTTGGGAGTGTTTCTCTGCCCAAAATGCCTTGGACAAAGTTCTCCCACTCTTCAGACACTGCATTCAGAGCAGTTCTTACCATAAGACATTCATCAGGCGTGGCCCCTATGACAACCAATTGATCACGAATCGCCTTCAATCTACTGAGGAAGGGGTCAATCTCTCCTCCCTTCTCGAAGCTGATTCTCCAAAAGCATTCTACTCTGAACAGAAGTCCCTTGATACAATGTGGTCAAGGAAGTCCACATCTCATGTGTTGTATTCTTCTCAGCAATGTGTGGGACCACATTATCCTTGACTATACCTATGATCAAGCGCTTAGCCTTCGCTTGAGCTTCCTCATACTTCTTCAACGGATCAGCGTCAATAGGAACAACAACCGTGCTCTCGGCGAGATGCTTGATACGATGCTCATCTAGAACTAAAAGGATTCTGGCTTTCCAGATGACAAAGTTGGATGCTCCATCTAACCTGTCCTAATCCCTCAGTCCATGTGTGGCCATCTCTGCTCAGCTGAAAGATGTCGAACTAGTTCATTTCTCCCTCTTTTTCGTTGCCCCAGCAAAACTCGGATCTGAGTTTCTTCGTGCTAGAAACCCTTTAAGGAACCTACCTTCTCTGAAAAATGATTTCCCTCTCGGAAATCCTCTGCCAACTGATGTCGAAGCAGCCCTCTCTGACCACTCTTTGCTGCTGATTAGCATTGGATTTAGACTTCTTGGCGAGAAGTCTTCTAAGGAACTATTTCCCTCTACTTTGTCACAACCCCACTAGGCATTGATCTACACCGACAGAAACAATGCCCCACCAGCAACTCCTGAAGAAAAATGAACTTCCCTTCCAGCCACGGCAACCGAAAAGACGGAGGCTCAAACCTCTGTGTTGGCCAAACAAACACTGCGCTACCTTTGCTGCAGCTACAGTGTCACTCCAGTTGGGACGCAGGCTCTACGTGAGCCCCTCTGGTGACTATGTCACCCTTCCTTGCCTCTTCCTAGATTTGCATTGTCACTCAGTCCACCTGCCTTCTTGTAGAAAAATTTTCTCTTCATCTCTTTGTTGATGGCTTCAACTCTACCTGATCTGTAAAAGCTCTAATACCATGTGAAAATTTTTGAATCTAAACCAGAAATCCTATTGCAGCAAATCTGGTTTACTTCTCCTACTTGTTTTCTTTAATTAACAAGTTCTTTTCTGAATAATTGAGGAAGATATTAAAGTAAATACACTGCAGCCTACACAATTATAGAGATCAAGTGCTGAAAAATAAGTAAAGCACACAGAAAAAGGACACAGATTTTTCGGACAAATGTCCTCGGAAAAACGCAATGCAAGAAAATCGGTGCAGCAGTTCTGAGAGTTTATATTATTAAGCAGTAGTATTATGAGTACATCTAGGATGCAAAAAACCGGCTCACACAACAAAGAAAACCTCAGCGGACAGAGATAAATTGTTAGTTTTACCTTACTCTACAAATCCCGGCTGATCCAGATTAGACACTGGTGAAACCCCAGCTGCCTCTGCACAGCCTCTATGCTGCCACTGCCTAAGCCTGCATGGGCATAGCTAATGGACTGCATCAACCTTCCTCTGTGCTGATCAACCTCACCAAAAATCGAGTTTCAGCCCTGCCAACTCAGAAACCCCGATCTCTTGTTGATTCTGCATTGTCCCTCGGTGGCTCTGCGCTACCCCTGCGTGGGCCTGCGTCACCCTCTCCGGGGTCTGCGTCACCTCTCCTGGTCGCTGCACTGCCTCCTTTCCGTCTTTGCTGCTCTTGCTATGTTGTGTACTCTTGGTCCTCCGACCAATTACTGCATCTGCCCCTCACTGCTTCTCTGAATCACTCAGATCTAATCTTGGTCCGAGCACTGCTCCGTCAGAAGAATTCGATCTCTTAGACTCACTGTGTGTGTCCTCCAACTGACCCTCAAGCCTTACTTTATACTTTTCTTGTTGATGAATCAACGACCGTGATCTAATCTTTAAACGACGACTAAGATTAAATAAAACTTGATCCTCATCACTGAGAACATTCTCACCCACATGTTTTAATTAATTCACTTTCCCTAAGTTTTAACTTAGGCTCCATTTAAAATAATTAATTATTTGAATAAATTAAGCTCCAGGTGGAATTTCTCCAAACAATTTCTGGGTCTTGGAGATCTCATGTGTCCTAGCCCCTCCTAAAAGTTTCGAAGCTAGAGCACATCCAATGCTACCCAAAAATCAACACAAATTCCAAGGCAAATATTGTTAAATTGTGGCACAAGTTTCCAAACAATGGCACGAGTTTCTAGAAGCTGACACGGATTCCAAGGAGGGAGATAAGTAAGCCTGTGTTGTGATTAGTTCTGTAAAATTTCTTTGAGATAAAAGCAAATAAAATCCTCTTCCTGGTGAGGAAGGGATCTATGACTTCAACCTTCTGCACCCTAATGCTTCTCAGCTTCTCCAACAAGAACATCTTTTGCCTCTTGGAAGAATTTTGATATAGTTGGTCGAGACTCGAGAGCATCCCACATCTCCTTGGCAGTGTTCTTACCAAATATATGCGAGACTATATGGTCTCGAACTCTATCTAGGATCAACTGAGTCGCCTTCGCCATCTCTTTCCTATACTCCTTTAGTTAATCTGCATCCTGAGGAACTTCCACCACATTATCTACATGGGCTTTCAGACCATATTCATCCAGCAAGAAGGACATCCTAGCCTTCAAGATGACTTAGTTGGAGGCTCCCTCCAACCTATCCTGATCTCTAAGCCCAGTTGTGGCCATCTCTGAAATTGATCGAAAATCTCCTTTCCTCTGCTTGGTTGTTGAATCTGTTATTCGCACTCCCTTCTAGAATGAGAAAAATTGCTTGCAGCAATCGTCGACTGCAACTGGGAAAATCGGATTTCTAGGCTAGAAACCCTCTGAGAAAAATTCTCTCTATGTGTGCCTTTCTCTTCCACTTGGCAAATGATTTTGCTATTACAAACTGCTGCAAAACCCTTTTGCACCCAAATTTGCTCAGCGAAAATTATTGCGCTACTGCTCCCTCTGCTTGTTGGAATCACTCAACTTGCAAACCAAATTTTTCTACCAATCTGCACTGAAAAATCGAACTTCCCCAAGCAACTCGCACTACCTGACTTAGGCTCTGCGCAACCTCTAGAAATTCATCTTGTTGCTCCCTCTGAGCAATGAATTTCTATTTCTGCTTCAGAGCTTCCCTGTGTTATCAAAATCGCTTTAATACCATGTGAAAGTTTCAACTATTAGTCTATTACAACAACTGGAAATTATTCTTCTAACTATAAATTAATTAAGAGTTTATTTTCCCACACAAACAACGAATAATTCACAACTACAATTTTCATCAAATTAAATTTTGCGGAAGATAAACTGAAAACTGAGAAAATACTCGCACACAGACACAAAAATTTGACATAGTTATTTTTGGAAAAATGTTCTCGGAAAAAAACCCAACTTCGGAAAACAGGTGTAGCAACTAAGGGTTTTAATTATTAAGCAGCAGTAAGAAATTTTGAGTACAATAAATATCAACAAACTGGCGAATCTATCCAAGAGAAATACTGGAAAAAATTATTTGAGGGATTTTACCCTCTCTGAGCAATCCCGGCACTTGACTACCTCTAAAAAGCTAGTCGTCCAACCAGCTTTGCGCAGGCCTTGTGTCACCCTAACGCAATCCCTGAAATGCTCTTCCTTAATCAACTGTCAATCTAGTTGTCCTGCCTGTTGCTGATTGGGAAAATGCTTCTCTGACCTTCTGGAAAACTTTCCCGGCCTCTAGAACTGAAAAATGTCTTCCTCTTAAGCTGGATCGAATTGCTCTTCTGATGCTCTGCACTACCTCTGCGCAGCCTCCTTGAGAAAAAATTTTGCCTTCTCTTTCTAAATCTCTGAGTGAAGAGCCACGCATCCACTTTGGTGGAGTTGCTCCAAGGTCTGGTTGTCTTGACAAAACTTTGTAGAGTTTTCTTTTCTTATGCATAGGAGTAAGAATAGGCCTAGAGATAGCAAAGGTAGATATATTTCAAAATCATTTCCTGAGATATTTGGTCCCACCAAAACACACCCCACTAATCCAGCGAATCGTTACGCATGTATCAGAAGCGAGGGGGGAGACACCAATAACAAAGTGGCATTGGTAGAAGAAATTCCACTCGAAGGAGGGACTGAACAAACACAAATTGTGCCTCAGCAAGAACAAATTGTTTTGGGAACCACAGTAGAGATAACATTGGTGCTAATTCCACAAGTCGAATTAGCAGCAGGACAACCTCACAGGGACTTGGGGTTTGGCAACATTAAGATCGACCCAGTTGAATCTTCTTCCAACTGCATTATTACAACAAAACCTCCCCCAGAACTTGCCGTGAACATGGCTAACAGAGGAGGAGAAAATAGGAACCATGGGGAAGACCGTGATGAAGATGGCACACAACATACTCTATTTGGAGGGAACAATGAGGGACCAAGAGGTGGCCCTGAAGAAAATGAGGAAGATGCAGAAAACAACTTTTGGATTTCCTATCATGGTCATGACCAGAAATGTTACCATGAAAAATATACCATTGGCATCTCTTCCACTCTTTCGAGGTATGTCTTCCAAATAACTAGATGCTTCTTATTTGAATTTGATATTTTAAGCAGAAGTTATAATTATTATGACGATGCGCATAAACTTAGATTATTCCCTGCCACCTTAAAAGACTCAACCCTTAGATGGTTTATGAGCCTGGGAGAGCACACTATTTACTCCTAGGATGACATGAAATCTGTCTTCCTTAAAAAGTATCAAGACTACTGTAAAAGTAGGGATGTGAATGACACTTTTAGGATGCAACAGATGGAGGATGAAAGCCTAGAGGAATATCTAGAGAGATTCCTTTACAACTATCATAAATCACGAGGGGGTAACCTAGATGAAAGAACCATTAGGACTGTCTTCCTAAAGGGATTAAGGGAAGAATGTATTGAGGCACTTAATCTCCTGAGTGTCGGTGATATCTATAAGAAACCCTTTGCTGAAATAGCTGAATTATGTTGAACCTACTCTATAAGTCAGGCCAAAGTAGGCATAAATACTTCGGGAGAACTCGCGGGATTATGTGCCTAAAAACTTGAAATCTGCATCAAAAGCTGTCACAAGGGTCGAGTTGGGAAATCTTCTAGAAAACTTTAAAACAGACATTTTAAACACCATTAGTGACCAGCTAGATACTTTGAAAATAAAAAGGAAACAAGAAAAGGAGAAAGTTGCCATGGCAATCTTATGTCCTAAATGTAGGCGCAAACACATGGAAAGGGAGTGCCCAATATGGTTGAAGTATGTGGAATCTGTGCATTAGAACATGCCACTGAAAAATGGCCATCCATTCCCGGTTTACAAGCCATTTACAAAGGAGGTATGGCAGCTAATGATCCATCTCAAGCAAACAAAAAGCCTTTATGGAGAGGGCCAAATCAAATGTATCAAGATCCTAATCCACAAGGCTTCATTCAAAACCAGCCATGAAATTTTCAACCATCATCTCCCCCTTGGGCTACTCAACCACCACAAAATTTTCCTTGGAACCAGGGATGGAGGGGAAATTTTTATGGGAATACATTTCAACCTCAGAATCAGCCATATCAGCAATATCAAGACACATCTAATATGCCCTACACAAACACCACCCCTCCATTTCAGCAAGGGTATAACCCAACCTATTATCAGCAACCCTCGCTGCCCTCACCCCCATTACATCAACTCCTCCCCTCATGCTCTAATTCACCCCCACAGCAGGCACAACAAACTTTTAATCCACCTCGCCCTACCTTGTCGCCTGCCCAACCCATCGCTAACCCCAATAATAAACCTCCTCTACCTATGAAAAATATGGACATGCAGCCTTTTCCTACATATGTTATTACTGTTGTCCCTATTAATGAAATTCAATTAAGATCAGGAAAAACAATCAGCAAGCCAAAACCAGCTGTAATCATTCAAGAGGAGGATCCTCAAGCAGAACTTGAGGATAAAATTCACCAACAAACAGAAAATCAAAAAGATGAAGAACCAAAAGAACCAAGGGAGCCTCCATATCCGGAAAGATTGACTGTTAAGAAGGTAGAAACTCCCATGGAATATGATATTGAATCTGAATTAAGGAATGTTTGTATCAAAATACCCCTATTACAAGCTATTAGAGACATTCCTATTTACACAAAAATCATCAAAGATCTCTGCATCAAGAATCCAAGAAGGAAAGCACATAAAAATCAGAATGTTAAAATAATGAGTCAAATGATAGAGATGATATATGATTTTCCACATAAGTATAATGACCCTGGGAACCCCGTAGTTACAATAGAAATCAATGGAACTCTCTTACCAAACACCCTTATAGATTTAGGAGCAGCCATTAATGCTATGACAGTCAATACTATGGCACTATTACAACTACAAGGAATTAGGCCTACACCTATAGTACTGGAATTGGCAGATAAATCCATTGTCAAACCTATGGGGATCCTAGAAGACATCGTGGTGACAATATCCTACTAGCAATATCCAATTGATTTTATTGTGATCTCTCCAAAAACTTCTAAACCCGAACATCCAGTAGTTTTAGGACGACCTTGGTTGGCCACTGCTGATGCAGTCATTGGGTGTAGAAATGGAGAAATGAATATATTTCTAATGGATCACACAATCAGACTTTGACTATTTTTCCACCTGCCCAAATGGCTGTTGAAGTACCCCTCTGGGTGGAAAGTCCTTATGGGGACGAAGACTGTATTTTTCCCTTACTACTTTTGGAACAATCACGAGGACTACAGGAACAATCAGAGAATCATGTTTTACAGCAGTTTTTGTATGATATTACTTGCATTAATTATCCTATTTCTTTTAATGGCTATCGGCATGTTTTCAGTGATGAGTTTCAAGAAACTTGTCACCCATCTGTATTTGCAACATTCACTATGGAAGCACTGGAAGGAAGCAATGAAGTAAGTACCGAGCCTATTGAAAGTGATGGAGGGAAGACATTGTACATTGGCAATGATTTAATTGCAAAACAGAAGCACAAGTGTTGAGCATGGTTCAAAAGCAGTGCGGAGCATTCGCCTGGGATTACTTAGACATGAAAGGTATTCATCCAGACACATGTGTACACCATATCTATACAAATGATGAAATTAGACCTGTTAGGCAGCCTCAAAGGTGCATGAACCCAACTCTAAAAGAGATTGTTAAAGATGAATTGCAGAAACTCTTGAGTGCAGATTTCATCTATCCTATTTCTGACAGTAAATGGGTATCACCTTTGGTGGTAGTCCCAAAGAAAAATGGGAAATGGCGAATCTGCATAGACTATAGAGAGCTGAATAAGGCAACCCGTGGGATTATTTTCCTTTACCATTCATTGATCAAGTACTTGATACATTGTCAGGGAAAAAGTACTATTCTTTTCTAGATGGGTATAGCGGATATAACCAAATTCAAATAGCCCCAGAAGATCAAGAGAAGACCACCTTTACCTGCCCATGGGGCACCTACGCCTATCGTGTTCTTCCTTTTGCTTTATGTAATGCTCCAGCCACTTTTCAGCAAGCTGTTTTGGCAATTTTTTCTGATTTGATCCATGACTGTGTAGAAGTCTATATGGACGACTTCACAGTATATGGGGATAATTTTGATCAAGCCTTGGAAAACTTGGAAAAAGTGTTGATCTGTTGTCAAGAAGCTCATTTGGCCCTTAGTAGTATTAGATGTAAAATGATGCAAACTAAAGGGATTGTCTTGGGGCATCATGTATCGCAAGAAGGGATAAAATTTGACCCCGCGAAAATAGAGGTAATATTACATATTTTGATTCCCACAACACAGAAAGAGGTAAGGAGTTTCTTGGGAGATGCAAGGTACTATAGATGATTCATTGAAAATTTTACCAAAATTGCAGCACCAATGTTTAAATTGCTTTCTAAATATGTTGAATTTTTATGGGACACTAACTGTCAAAATGATTTTCAGGAACTGAAGGATAAATTGACAACTACTCCGATATTGAGAGGGCCTAATTGGTCTCTCCCATTTCACATTTGCACAGATGCATCTGACACTACCCTAGGAGTTGTGTTGGGTCAAAGGGAGGATCACTCTCCTTACGCTATATGTTTTGTTAGCAAGAACCTCTCACCTGCAAAGTTAAACTATACAATCACTGAAAAGGAATTGTTAGTAGTTGTTCATGCTATTAGCAAGTCTAGACATTATATTACCGGTTATGAGACTTTTGTCCATACCGACCATTCTGCCATTGAACTTTTAATGAATAAACCTATTACTAATGGGAGAATCACTAGATGGTTGCTTTTAATGCAAGAATTTAACATTACTGTGATTGACAGGACTGGAAAAAACAATTTGGCTGTTGAATTCTTATCCCAAATGAACATTGCTCAAGAAATAATTTTGGCACCAATTCCGGATGATTTTCTAGATGAGGATTTGTTTGCAATATCAACTCTTACTCCCTGGTTCACCGACATGGCTAATTACCTGGTAACAAGGAAGTTTCGACAAAATATTTCTACGAAGGAAAAATATAATATTGTTCAACGAAGTGCAAATTATTCTTGGATAGAATGGGGACTTATTCCATACAAGACCTGATTTGATTATGAGAAGGTGTGTACGGGAAGATGAGATGTTCAATGTATTGAAGGCTTGCCACAACGAGCCTTGTGGAGGGCATTTTGCAGATAAAAGAACATCTTACAAAGTCCTCCATGCAGGATATTATTGGCCCACGCTTTTCAAAGATGCCAAAAAGTCTGTTTCAAGTTGTGATGCCTGTCAACAAATGGGGAGGCCAGTTCCTGCAGATGAGATGCCTCTTTGAACACAGATATCAATAGAACCTTTCGAGAAATGGGCATTGGATTTTGTGGAACCCATCTCTCTCATGTCCAAGAAGAAGAGATACATATTGATTATTTATGTAAAAGGATAATCTGGAGTCCTCTTTGAACATTTCAAACTCCCAAAAATTGAAAGTTCCGAGCAGCGACTGCTCCAGGCTCGTAAAATTAAATGGAACAGTGGTAGTTTAGGGATCCCCCGAGTACAGAATTATTCTTTTCCGGGCTCAAAGGAATATTTACGAAAAAGAAACCCCCTTGGAGTCTACTTTGGGTTATTCAGACTCCCTAAACATGAAAGCCTCGAGCACATGGCTAGTTCAAGCTTGATAAACTATTGATGTGGCAGTGGCTAGGGATCTAGTGAAGTACAAAATTATTCTTTTTGGGACTCAGCAGAATAAGTACGGAAAAGAACCATTTTGGAGTCTTCTTTAGGACATTTCAGACTCTCTAAATGTGAAATGCTCCAGGCAATAATCATGCCAGACCTGGTCAAAATCCATGGGATGGTGTTTCAGAATCTGTTGAGTTTTCTTGAGTGATGGGGTAGCATCGGATGTGCTCTAGCTCCCAAAATTTGTGGAGGGACTAGACTACATGAGATCTCCAATACCCAAAAACGGATTTGGGAAATTTCATCCGGTTTGGGAGATAATTAATTAATTAATAATTTTAATTATGGACCCTAAGTCTAACTTAAGAAAAATAAATTATTAAAGGTAATTAATTAAAACATGTGATGAAATTGTCTTAAGTCACACGGATCAAGCTTTCTTTTAATCTTAGTCATTGATTCAAGATATGATCACGGTCGTTGGTTTCCCAGCGAGAAAAGTATAAAGGAAAGGCTTGGGGTCATTTGGAGAAGACACACAGACGCAGAGCACTGAAACTAAGTTGGAATTCTAGGTCGTGGTTTGCTAAGAATTTCCAGAAGTGTTTCAGCTACAGAGAAGGGTAGTTTAGGCAAAGGGGATGGTCTGATCCTAGTGCCTAGAATAAGCAAGAGGCAGAGAGCACCTTCCAGAGGCAGCTCAGATAAGCAGAGGTAGCAACAGCAGAGAGGGCAGTAGTTGTGCAGCGCAGAGGCAGCTTCAGCAACACAGGTGCTATGCAGTCCTTTCAAGGGTAGCACTAGTCAGCCGCGGACCCATCTAGGTTACGCAAAGACCCTTAGGAGCAGCGTAAGGTCTCCATCACCCATTCTGGGGTTACGCAGCCCTCTCCATGCCAGCGCAGAGGCACGCAGAGGCTGCAGAGGCTGACGCGGGGGCTTAAGGGACATCGCTAGGGTTTATAGGGCCAAGATCTGGTCGAGTCTTGTAAATCCCGTTTGAGTGTGTGGATCAGTCAACGTTTTGGCTTCAGAACAACAGGTTAGCTGCAGATCTATATTTTTCTTTGTCGAGTTTACCAGTGTGGTACCCAGATTTGCTATATTCAGAAAACTACATAATAATACAAACCTTCCAACAGCCAGAAGACCGGTTTTCCCACATTGGGTTTTACCGGGGACTATTGTCCAAAAAATAATGTGTCACTTGGTCTAGTGTGCATGTACTTCTTTGTTTTACATCTGAATCGATGAAAGTGTGTTATGTGTTTACTTTGATGTTCATCTGAAGATTTCAGCATTAATAACTTGTTTAAGTAGGAGAAGTATAACCAATCTAACAATAGATTTTTGCATAAATATCAGTCAGAAATTTTCACATGGTATCAGAGCGATTGCAGATCTAGCAGTCAGTCACCAAAAGAAGACTGAAGAATCTTGCTGCAGAAAGCAACAGCAGCAGCAGAAACCCGGATCTGAATGGACATCGCAGTTTCAGAGGGAGCAGAGTCACACAGAGACAAAGTGACACAGTCTTACACTATCTCCATGCAGGCCCACGTACTTACTATGCAGAGGCAGCGCTGGGACGCAGATCTGAAGTTGTCTGATTCAGAAGTGCCGGAAGCAAAGCTGCAGAACTTCAGAAGATGTTGGTGGGGTTAAATCTCTGAAGTTTTCAGAATTTAGCCTAAGCACTAGAGACAAAGAGCGAGAGGAGATAAGCTTCTGTTAGGTCCCTATATTACTAGTATAGTCCCTTATTGTTATTAGTGTAACCCCCTTATTGTTATTATTGTACCCTTGTAACCCCCATTTTGTTATTATTGTGCCCTTAAATTATTATTGTTAGGTCGGCAAGGATTACATTGTGGCCCACTAGGATTACATTATGGCCCCATGGACTCCTATATATAGAAAGGAGGTTTTGTGAATTGTATCATCCAAGAATTGTCCATTTATGTAATGTATTGGAGGTTGCCCCCTCGAAGTGGCTTATTTCTAAGGCGTTCATATCTCTTTTCTTCTATTTTTGGAGCTGGTTACACAACATTTGGTATCAGAGGTTTGGGATTCTAGGGTTTCGCTGCTCCAAACAGGTCATCGTGGAATTTTCGCTATAACGTTTTTTCTACGAAGCTTCAGAAGCTGAAATTTCAAGGGTGCGAAGCTGAAATCTTGAGGAAGGTTGTCTAAAAATTTCAGATCTTGGTTCGCAATATTTGAGGTGATATCATCTGTGGAAGTTAGGTATTTTTTCAGGCTCATAAACAGGTCATCGTGGAATTTGCGCTATAAATTTTTTTGTACGAAGGTTCAGAGTCTGAAATTCATATGGTGCGAAGCTGAAATCTTGAGGAAATTTGTCAAAAAATTTCATAGCTTGGTTCGCAATATTTTTGGAGATATGATCTGTGGAAGGTAGTGCTTTTTCAGGCTCCTGAATTGCATCTCAAAGAGGTGATCGTGGGAAAACTTCAATAACTCTCTCTCTGGGCATTGGATTGAAGTGCCGTAAAAAATGGTCGCAAGTACACTGAGGCCGCAAGTACACTGACCGTAGTTTCTTGGCTATCAATTTTTAGACAAAGGAGGAAACAGCTGACACGTGCAAGTCGTACAAGTTCGCTCTATCGAACCAGTCCATAATTAGGTCATTGTGGGAGATTGACACAACTTTGTCTTGAAGAATCCAAACTGTGTCGCACTCCGTGGTATTCAAAGATAATTCGTAGGGCTACGCTGCATCGTATGTCGATATTGAAGTGCTACAATCACAGAGATAATCCAATTTCAATATTGAGCGCCTCAAAAGCAAGAAAAAGGTGTGTATTTTTTTCCGAATTGCATAAGTCTTGTTTGAAGAATCAATTTGAATTGATTCAAAGGGCATATTGTAGAATAGATATCAGTATTGGGTTCTAAAAGATGCCTAGTAAAAATAATTCAACACCCATTAAGCCTTCAGAAGGCTCTACTATGACTCATGAAGATGAAGAATTGCAACATGATCTATCAAAATTACAAGAGCAAGTGCAACAAATTTCACTCTCTCAAAGAGCAACAAAAAATGAAATGGAAGTTTTGAAGAAAGGCGTGGAAGTGAAGATGGACGGTTTGAAGAAAGGAATGGATGGCATGGAAGATGGCATGGAAGTTAAGATGGATGACATGAAAGACAACATGGAAAACATGAAGAATGATCTAAAAGCATACATCGAAGGTTTGACAAAGTTGATACAAGAAATGTTTCCTAATGGTGAAAAGATAGTAGAAGAACCTCATGATGAGAACAAAATAAATGTTAATCGTGATTTCATAAACTCTAATGTTGGCTGGAAGAACCACCATATTCCAAAAATGGATATGAGGAAGTTTGATGGAAAGGATCCTGTAACATGGATACTACAGATGGAGCAATATTTTGATCTCAATAATGTGAAAAAACACACAAAAGGTACGCATTGCAACTTTACATTTAGAACAAAATACATTTGTATGGTATCGATGGCTTTGCTCTCGTAAAAAAATTGTCACTTGGTCAATTTTTACGGAAGAAATGATAGCACATTATGAGGATACAAAGAGCAACACCTTCTTTAGCCAATTGGTAAATCTCAAACAAAAGGGTTTAGTGGGGCAGCACATTGAGGAGTTCCAAAAATTGAATATAAGGGTAACTGATATTCCAGAGGAACACAGGATCGATCTCTTCATAGGCACTTTAAAGGATAACATGCAACATGAAGTTCGCGTTTTGGAACCAGATTCATTGGAGAAGGCATTCAGGTTGGCAAGAAAAGTTGAATGTAAAATAATGGCGACAAGGAAGCCTACCATTCAATTCTATAAAGAAGGAAGTGTTGCTACGCCTAGATTTCCACAACCTACAAGGTTGACACCACAAAAATTGGAAGAAAAGAGAGCAAAAGGGCTTTGCTATAGTTGTGATAGCAAATATACTAAAGGTCATAAGTGTGCTGAGAAGAAATTATTTTACATAGATTGTGAAGATGAAGAAGAAAATGAACAAGAAGAGGATATACACCAGGAACCAGCCCTAGAAGAGGAAGAAATGAATCCGACCATATCGTGTAATGCACTGGCAGGAATTACCACTCCTCAAACTCTCAAGATAGAAGGACATATCAAGAAAAAAAAGGTAATAGTGTTGATTGATTCAGGTAGCACCCATAATTTTATTCATTGTAAGGTAGCCAAGGAATTAAATTGTTTCCTATACCCAGCACCAGAATGTCAAGTGATGATTGCAAATGGAGGAACTATAAATTTCTCTGGAAAATGCCATAATATTAAGCTAACCATGGGGGAATATGTATTGACTAGTCCAATGCTTTCCATTCCTATGGAGGTGCTGATGTTGTACTAGGAGTACAATGGTTACAATCTTTGGGGACGGTAGCTTTTAATTTTCAAGAACTTTTCTTGAAATTTTTTTCAAAAGGAAAGGAAGTCAAATTACGGGGTATTGAAGGGAAGCCAGGAAGGATAATAAGCTCTAATGTCATGAAAAAGCTTCTAAAGAAAGAACAACGAGGCGTAATTGCACAATTATGCTCACTAGAAGTTCCGACATCAAAATCATCTATTTCTGCATATCTCCAACAAGTCTTGGACAATCATTTCAAGGTGTTTGAAACTCCCAAAGGACTCCCACCTATTCGTGATCATAATCATGCTATTCATTTGATTCCAGGAAGTGTTCCTCCAAACATCAGGCCTTATAGATATCCTTACTTCCAAAAGAGCGAAATTGAACGTATGATTGCAGAAATGTTAGAGGTGGGTATAATTCAACCTAGTCAAAGTTCTTTCTCCGCTCCTGTAGTATTGGTACACAAGAAGGATGGATCATGGCGAATGTGTCCGGATTATAGGGAGCTCAATAAGCTCACCATTAAAGACAAATTTCCCATTCCTGTGATTGATGAATTATTGGATGAATTACATTGAGCAATTTATTTTACCAAGTTGGATCTTCATTCAGGATATCATCAAATTAGAATGAAGACTCAAGATATTCCAAAAACAGCATTTCGAACTCATGAGGGTCATTATGAATTTTTGGTCATGCCTTTTGGCCTTACCAATGCACCTTCTACATTTCAAGGGTTGATGAATTCCATTTTCAAACCTTTCCTTAGAAAATTTGTGCTAGTATTTTTTGATGATATACTAATCTATAGCAGGTCTTGGAAGGATCATGTTGAACATGTTGACAGGGTGCTCAAACTATTGTAGGAGAAACAATTATATGCAAAAACATCCAAATGTTTTTTTAGAGTACAAGAGGTGGAATATCTGGGTCATATTGTATCTCACGAGGGTGTTAAAGTAAACCCTAACAAAATTAAAGCCATTAAAGAATGAAAAGTCCCCACAACCATAAAGCAGTTGAGAGGATTTCTCAGGTTAATAGGGTATTATCGCAAGTTTGTCAAAAATTATGGGAGAATAGCAACACCTCTAACAACATTATTGAAGAAAGATGCATTTTCATGGACTCCTGAAGCAACTAAAGCCTTTGAACATCTTAAAGAGGCAATGTGCCTAGCACCGGTCTTAGCTACGCCAGACTTTACAAAAACCTTTATTGTGGAATGTGATGCCTCGGGAAATGGAATTGGTGTTGTTTTAATGCGGGAAGGAAGACCCATTGCTTTTGAAAGTCGTCCAATCAAAGGAAAGTATTTACAGAAACCTATTTATGAGAAGGAAATGTTAGCAATCTTGCATGCAGTAAAGAAATGGAGAACTTACCTAATGGGAAGACACTTCAAGGTAAAAACTAACCATGATAGTCTTGAACACTTTTTGGAACAAAGACTATCTTCAGAAGAGCAGCAAAAATGGGTCACAAAGATGTTGGGTTATGATTTTGAAATAATCTACAAAAAAGGAAAGCTTAATGTTGTTGCAGATGCACTCTCAAGAAAGAATGAAGAGGTGGAAGCATTGCTTTGTGCCATTTCTATTGTCCAACCAGATTGGATAACTGAAGCAAGAGATGAATGGAAGAAGGACAAAGATGTATAGACACTCATTCAAAAGTTGCAGCAAGATCCTAGTACATCTGATACATTTAGTTGGAAAAATGATTCCTTATGGTACAAAGATCGCTTATATCTTTGTAAGAATTCCCAACTAAAACAAAAGATTCTTTTGGAATTGCACACTTCTCCTTTAGGAGGACACTCGGGATTTTAAAAAACTTACCACAGGGTGAAGAAAGAATTTTTTTGGGATGGCCTTAAATCTGATATTCAAAAGTTTGTGGCGGAATGTTTGGTTTTCCAGCAGAATAAAGTGGAGACAATTAAGACCCAGGGACTTCTACAACCTTTATCCATTCCAAGTCAACGTTGGGAGGAGATTTCAATGGATTTTATCACAGGTTTACCTAAGTCCGAAGGAAAGAATGTCATCATGGTGGTAGTTGATAGACTTACCAAGTATGCACACTTTGTGCATTATCTCATCCATTTAAAGCAAGTACAGTTGCTACTACATTTATGGATAGAATTCAAAAGCTACATGGAAGCCCAAGGGTTATTGTGAGCGACAGAGATCCCATTTTTACTGGAAATTGTTGGACGAAGTTATTTTCTTGTTTGGGTACTCAATTAGGTCATAGCTCATCTTATCATCCTCAATCTGATGGTCAAACTGAGATAGTAAATAAATGTCTGGAAGGATATCTTTGTTGTTTTGTATCTGATAAACAAACACAATGGGTCAAGTGGTTACCTCTCGCTGAATGGTGGTATAACACTTCCTTCCATACTGCAGCAAAAATGTCCCCATTTATGGCACTTTATGGATATCATCCACCATCCATCACATCATCTTTAAGGGAAAATTCGAAGGTTCAAGCAGTGGAAGATCACATCGAGCATCAGCAAGAAGTTCTCCAACTCTTAAAGGATAACCTGAATTTGGTACAAAATCGAATGAAACAACAGGCAGATCAACATCGCAGCAAGAGAAGTTTTGATGTAGGATATTGGGTATTTTTACGGCTACAACGATATAAACAAATGTCCCTCAAGCAAGCAAAGAAGGATAATAAATTATCGCCAAAGTACTATGGTCCTTACAAGGTGTGGCAAAAGATTGGTACTATGGCATACAAATTGGAGCTTCCTGCTTCTTCGCGAGTACATCCAGTTTTCCATGTTTCATGCTTAAAGAAGGTTATAGGTGAAAATATTCCAATTCAAACAATATTGCCAGAACTTGATGAGGAAGGAAAAATCATATTGGAACCTGAAGCGGTCACGGAAACAAGAACTCGACAACTATGGAATCGATCAATTTCAGAGCATCTCATCAAGTGAGGAACTTACTCACTGAAGATTCTACATGGGAGGATGAGAAGTTTATACAGAAGCACCTAGAGCTACTCAAGTGTTGAGGACAACACTTTTTTGAAGGAAAGGGGCATGTTAGGTCCCTATATTACTAGTATAGTCCCTTATTGTTTTTAGTGTAACCCCCTTATTGTTATTATTGTACCCTTGTAACCCCCATTTTGTTATTATTGTGCACTTAAATTATTATTGTTAGGTCGGCTAGGATTACATTGTGGCCCACTAGGATTACATTATGGCCACATGGACTCCTATATATAGAAAGGAGGTTTTGTAAATTGTATCATCCAAGAATTGTCCATTTACGTAATGTATTGGAGGTTGCCCCCTCGAAGTGGCTTATTTCTAAGGCGTTGATATCTCTTTTCTTCTATTTTTGGAGCTGGTTACACAACAGCTTCTCAAAGGGTTTCTAGCCAAAGAAACCTGCAGATCGATCAATGGATCGAATAGAGTTGTTTTTTTGATTGATTTGACGGATTTCCAAGGGAGGAAATCAGTTGTCAGAGGGAGCAAAGGATGCTTATTTCGCCAAGGACCCTAGATCCAGATCTCTAGCGTAGAGAGGAGGAGCTCCAACAGATTTTCTGAGCAGATGGCACCTCATGGACTACGTGATCAAGATAGGTTGGATGGTCTGTCCAACATTGTCGTCTGGAACGCCAGAATCCTGGTAGTCTTGGAGGCATATCGTCTAAGAGACCATGCAGAATAAGTCCTGGCCACGCCGACCGATGCAGATCTCTTGAAGAAGCATGAGGAAGCTGCGGCACATGCCAAGCGGCTCATAATGGAAGGATTTAAGGACCATATTGTTCCACATATAGCTGAGAAGAAAACAACTAATGAGATGTGGAAGGCCTTAACAGCCCTATACGAGGGGAAGTTTGTCCAGAGGAAGATACTTCTGGAGACTCAGCTGCAGTCATTCATGATGACCAAGGGGGAAGAGATGGAGCACTTTCTCTTCAAATTACAGACGATCAGAGATCAGTTGACTTCCACAGGAGCAAAGGTGGAGGACGATGTGATGGTAAGGACCGCACTCAATGCAGTCACAGAAGAGGGGGAAACCTTTGTCCAAAGTGTCTTGGGAAGAGCAGACCTTCCCAACTGGGACAACTTGTGGGCAATCATGCGTCAAGAAGAACTCCGTAGATTCACCAAGAAGCAGTACAGCTCGGGATCTAGTAAAGTGCAGAAGGAAGATGAAGATGATGTAGCCTTGGCATCAAAGAGGTAGCAAGGGAAGAAGAAGCGTGATCTTTCCAAGATCAAATGTTTCCAGTGCGACGAACTAGGACATTTCGCCAGCAATTGTCCATAAAAGAAGAAGGACAAGGAAGCTTCTACTTCCAAGGATGTTGTGGCGGACGATAGATCAAAAGACGATGCAGCCATGAGCACTCATGAACCACAAAAGTGGGGCGACATGGATCTGTAGAGCAGCTACAGAAAAAGGGCGAGATCCTTGAGCGTCTCATCTCTTGGATCACATCCGAGCTACGAGAGCCTTAAGACAATAGCGGGACAAGTGGAGCAGTTGGTGCAGAGAATCACGGATGAAGCAAAGGTGGATCTGAAGGCTGGAAGGAGCAGCGTAGTGCAAATGCAGCAGCAACGTAGGGGATGATGCGACTTCAACAATGCAGAGCAGAGCTGCAGCAACGTGGAGGCTTCAAGAGGACAACGCAGCGGAGAAGCAGCATGAGAGATTTCAACACAAGGGGTTGATGTGACTTCAGCAGTGCAGAGAGAGTCTACTTACGCAGTGCAGAGTTGTAGCTGTGCATCATCCTCCAGATGACTGCACAGATCAGCAGCCAATGGCGCTTCAATGATGAGGATGCAGTCCAACTGACTTGTCCGTCAAAGGTTAGGCAGGAGATTCAGTTGTTTCTCTCAGCAACTAAAAATGTAGTGCAGCAGATGGCAGCACGAATGCAGCAGATTGAGAGGGAGTTGCAGTACAGATGTAGCAGTAGCGGTGGCAGCGTCATGGGCAGCGTTACAGAATGGCAGCAACAGCACATTGATGAAGGGCAGCAGGTCCAGCATCAGTGCAGAGATCCACACCAAAGATCAGTGCAGAGCTTCAGGGTGAAGCAAAGTTTGTACTAGAGAACATTACTCGCTAAGAGGGAGTGTTGAGTTTTCTTGAGTGATAGGGTATCATCGGATGTGCTCTAGCTCCCAAAATTTGTGGAGGGACTAGAGTACATGAGATTTCCAATACCCAGAAAGGGATTTAGGAAATTTCATCAAGTTTGGGAGATAATTAATTAATTAATAATTTTAATTATAGACCCTAAGTTAGACTTAGGAATATTAAATTATTAAAGGTAATTAATTAAAACATGTGATGAAATTGTCTTAAGTCTCACGGATCAAGATTTCTTTTAATCTTATCCATTGATTCAAGATCTGATCATGGTCGTTTCCCAACAAGAAAAGTATAAAGGAAAGGCTTGGGGTCATTTGGAGAAGACACACAGAGGCAGAGCACTGAAGCTAAGCTGGAATTCTAGGGCATGGTTTGCTAAGAATTTCTCGAAGTGTTTCAGCTACAGAGAGGGGTAGTTTAGGCAAAGGGGATGGTCTGATCCCAGTGCCTAGAATCAGCAAGAGGCAGAGAGTAGCTTCCAGAGGCAACGCAGAGAAGCAGAGGCAGCACTAACAGAGAGGGCAGCTGTTGCGCAATGCAGGGGCAGCCTCCACTATGCAGGTGCTACGTAGTCCCTTCAGGGGCAGCGCTGGTCAGTCGAGAACCCATCTGGGTTACACGGAGACCCTTAGGGGCAGCGTAGGGTCTGCGTCACCCATTCTGGGGTTACGCAACCCTCTCTAGGCCAGTGTAGGGTCTGCGTCACCCATTCTAGGGTTACGCAGCGCTCTCCAGGCCAGCATAGAGGCTGCAAAGGCTGACGCAGGGGCTTCAGGGGAAGCGCTGGCGTTTCTAGGACCAAGATCTGGGTGAGTCTTGCAAATCCCTTTTGAGGGTGTGGATCAGTCAACACTTTGGCTTCAGAACAGCAAGTTAGCTACAGATCTAAATTTTTCTCTGTCGGGTTTACCAATGTGGTACCCAGATTTGTTGTATTCAAAAAACTACTTAATAATACAAACCCTCCAGCAGCCAAAAGATCGGTTTTCCCACATTAGGTTTTTCCGGGGACTATTGTCCAGAAAATCTTGTATCACTTTGTCTATGTGTGCATGTACTTTTATGTTTTAGATCTGAATCAGTGAAAATCTGTTATGTGTTTAATTCGATGTTAATCTGAAGATTTCAGCATTAATAACTTGTTTAAGTAGGAGAAGTATAGCCAGATCTAACAGTAGATTTCTGCATAAGTATCATTCAGAAATTTTCACATGGTATCAAAGCGATTGCAAAACTGGCAAAGTCACCTGTAGAAGACTGAAGAATCTTGTTGTAGAAAGCAGTTGTAGTAGCAGAAAGCCAAATCTGAAGGGACAACGCAATTTCAAAGGGAGCAGAGTCACACGGAGCTAGGGTGACGCAGTCTTACGTTGTCTCCACGCAGGCCCACGTACTTACTGCGCAGAGGCAGTGCTGGGACTGTCTACTCACGTAGAGGCCAGCCAGGGTGACGCAGATCTGAAGCTATCTGATTCAGAAGTGCCGAAAGCAGAGCTGCAGAACTTCAGAAGGTGTTGGTGGGGTTAAATCTTTGAATTTTTCATAATTTAGCCTAAGCACTGAGACAAAGAGCAGGAGGAGATCAGCTACTCAGAGGGTTTCTAGCCAAAGAAACCTGCAGATCGATCAGTGGATCGAAGAGAGTTGTTTCGTTTATTGATTTGGAGGATTTTCGAGGGAGGAAATCAGTTGTCAGAGGGAGCAAAGGGTGCTTATTTTGCCAAGTACCCTAGATCCAAATCTCTAGCATAGAGAGGAGGAGCTCCGACAGATTTTTTGAGCAGATGACACCTCATGGACTACGTGATCAAGATAGGTTGGATGGCTTGTTCAACTTTGCAGTCTGGAAGGCCAGAATGCTGGTAGTCTTGGAGGCATATCATCTAAGAGACCATGCAGAACAAGTCTTGGCCATGTCGACCAATGCAGATCTCCTGAAGAAGTATGAGGAAGCTGCGGCACATGCCAAGCGGCTCATAATGGATGGAGTTAAGGACCATATTGTTCCACATATAGTTGAGAAGAAAATAGCTAATGAGATGTGGAAGGCCTTAACAGCCCTATATGAGGGGAAGACCGTCCAAAAGAAGATGCTTCTGGAAACTCAGCTGCAATCATTCATGATGACCAAGGGGGAAGAGATGGAGCACTTTCTCTTCATATTACAGACGATCAGAGATCAGTTGACTGCCACAGGAGCAAAGGTGGAGGACAATGTGATGGTAAGGACTGCACTCAATGCGGTCACAGAAGAGTGGGAAACCTTTGTCCAAAGTATCTTGGGCAGACCAGACCTTCTCGACTCGAACAACTTGTGGGCAATCATGCGCCAAGAAGAACTTCGCCGATGCACTGAGAATCTAGTAAAGTGAAGAAGGAAGATGAAGATGATGTAGCCTTGGCATCAAAGAGGCAGCAAGGGAAGAAGAAGCGTGGTCTTTCCAAGATCAAATGTTTCCAGTGTGGCGAACTAGGACATTTCGCCAGCAATTGTCCACAGAAGAAGAAGGACAAGGAAGCTTCTACTTCCAAGGCTGATATGGCAGACGATGGGTCAGAAGATGATGCAGCCATGAGCGCTCATGAACCACGAAAGTGGGGCGACATGGATCTGTAGAGCAGCTATAGAAAAATAGAAAAGGGCGGGATCCCTGAGTAGCTCATCTCTTGGATCACATCCGAGCTACGGGAGCCTTAAGACAGTAGCGGGACAAGTGGAGCAGTTGGTGCAAAGAATCACGGATGAAGCAGAGGCAGATCTAGATGCTAGAAGGAGCAGCGCAGTGCAGATGCAGCAGCAGCGTAGGGGTTGATGTGACTTCAGCAAAACAGAGCAGAGCTGCAGCAGCGTGGAGGCTTTAGGAGGACAGCGCAGCGCAGCAGCAGCATGAGAGATTTCAGCACAAGGGGTTGATGTGACTTCAACAGTGCAGAGGGAAACTACTTACGCAATGCAGAGCTATAGCTGTGCATCATCCTCCAGATGACAGCATAGATCAACAGCCAATGGAGCTTCAATGATGAGGATGCAGCCCAACTGACTTGTCTCTCAAAGATTGGGCAGGAGATTCAGTTTTTTCTCTCAGCAACTGAAGATGCAGTGCAGCAGATGGCAGCACGGATGTAGTAGATTGAGAGGGAGTTGCAGTACAAATGTAGCAGTGGCGGTGGCAGCGTCATGGGTAGTAGTATAGAATGGCAGCAGTAGCATAGTAATGAAGGGCAGTGGGTCCAAAATCAGTGCAAAGATCCACACCAGAGATCAGTGCAGAGCTTCAGGGTGAAGCAGAGTTTGTACTAGAGCACATTCCCCACTAAGAGGGAGTGTTGAGTTTTCTTGAGTAATGGGGTAGCATCGGATGTGCTCTAGCTCCCAAAATTTGTGGAGGGACAAGAGTACATGAGATTTCCAATACCTAGAAAGGGATTTGGGAAATTTCATCCAATTTGGGAGATAATTAATTAATTAATAATTTTAATTATGGACCCTAAGTCTAACTTAGGAAAATTAAATTATTAAATGTAATTAATTAAAACATGTGATGAAATTGTCTTAAGTCACACGGATCAAGCTTTCTTTTAATCTTAGCCATTGATTCAATATCTGATCATGGTCGTTGGTTTCCCAACGAGAAAAATATAAAGGAAAGGCTTGGGGTCATTTAGAGAAGACACACAGAGGCAGAGCACTGAAGCTAAGCTGGAATTCTAGGGTGTGGTTTGCTAAGAATTTCTAGAAGTGTTTCAGCTGCAGAAGGGTAGTTTAGGCAAAGTGGATGGTCTGATCCTATTGCCTAGAATCAACAAGAAGTAGAGAGCAGCTTCCAGAGGCAGCAGCAACAGAGAGGGAAGCAGCTGCGCAGCGCAGGGGCAGCTTCAGCTACGCAGTCCCTTTAGGGGCAATGCTGGTCAGCCGGGGACCCATCTGGGTTACGCAGAGACCCTCAGGGGCAGCATAGGGTTTGCGTCACCCATTCTGGGGTTACGTAGCCCTCTCCAACCCAGCACAAAGGCACGCAGAGGCTGATGCAGGGGCTTCAGGGGCAACCTTGGGGTTTCTAGGGACAAGATCTGGCTAAGTCTTGTAAATCCCTTTTGAGGGTGTAGATCAGTCAACGTTTTGGCTTTAGAACAACAGGTTAGTTGCAGATCTCTATTTTTCTCTGTCGGGTTTACTAGTGTGGTACCCAGATTTGTTGTATTCAAAAAACTACTTAATAATACAAACCCTCCAGCAGCCAGAAGACCGATTTTCCCGCATTGGGTTTTTCCGGGGACTATTGTCCAGAAAATCTTGTGTCACTTTGTCTGTGTGCATGTACTTTTCTGTTTTTGATCTGAATCGGTGAAAGTTTGTTATGTGTTTACTTCGATCTTAATTTGAAGATTTCAGCATTAAAGTAGAAGTATAACCAGATCTAACAGTAGATTTCTGCATAAGTATCATTCAAAAATTTTCACAAAATCTACAGGATGATTTGAAGGCAAAGTTTACAGTCAGTGGCGTGAAAATATTCTAGAAAAGGAGTTTTGTTTCCAGTTCAGTTCAAGTTGATTATGTACTTAACTGGGCATTGTCACAAATCATGGAGCTCCAGAATGTGGAAATTTCCACGACAAAGACTACATGCAAATTTTAGTAACAAATATGGATTGCAAGACAGAATCTTTCACAATTGTTCTTAAGTATTGCTATGCTTTGTTTAAAATTAAAATCAACATTGCTATCCTTGTCTTCAGGATGCAACATTTTTATGAGTTAGAACCAAGGTATGTAATTATTTATTTACTTAAGCTAAATTAGAAGCATATTATTATAGGCTATGTAACGATTTATCTCCACTATCTACTATCATCCTACCATCTTCTCCTATGTCAATTAATTCTCATTTACCCCCACTTCCACTCTAATCATAACGACGCATATTAATCCCCAATTTACCCTTCCATGACTATTTTCCTATCATTTTGAATTATGACAAACTAATGGCCATCATGACAATCAATTCCCATTCCCTTCATCGTCGCCATTCCATCCATTCCCTCACTGGTACGGATTTTGTTGAGCACTGATTCATCATTTCCCTGTACATACAGGTCGTTAATCTTTTGAAACGAGTCTTTTTACGAATTCCTCAAGGTCGAGGATCAATATGGTAATTCTCTGCTCAGGGTGTTAAGAAAGTCGACTATGAGTGTTATTTATGCAATTAAACTTCTCGAGACCTGTCTTTATTTAGGCATGGGGGCCGATAGGCACGAGCCCACCTTTGTGCAATTTTCCAAATGTCCGAAGTATGAAAGGTGTAGGGAACTATTAGAAGAAAAATCTTGGATCGGGTTTCTGGAGTGTAAAAACTCTGGTAAACTTGAATAAGTATATATTATTATTGATAAAAGATGAAAGATGATTACAATGGGGAATCACGGAGGCTTTAAATATAGCCTTGTGGTGTCTCTTGGTGAAGAGGCATGATCTTTGATCATGCCCTTTCACTTAATAAAGCCTAAGATAACTATATATAATTAATAACTAATAAAATATACATAATATTGCCCCTCTCTTAAAGATACTTTGTCCTCAAAGCATACATAATGAAGGACATCGTTGACGAATGCCTGGGTTTCTCGAGCGGCGAGCTCTTGCTTCCCACATTTTAAAAAGATAGTGGAGCATCTTCTCGAGTTCAATCTTTTGGTGATGTGGATAGCGACAAGATTTGATATTAACAGGGTCAGGTCCTTTCTTGACTTCTATTGGATGTTCATGTTCCTTATTAGGAGGTATTTTTATTGGCAGGTCTTGGAAGACTTTTTCGTGTTTCCTAACTATTCCTTGTTCTTTTGGTGATTTTTCGTGATTCCTTTTTAGATTTAGAGGTAAGTTACCAACAATTGTCGTCTGATGCAACTTCTCCTCATCATCAAACGCTTCCTTCTTAACAACCATATATGCTTCATCACTGAAGGCCTCAACAGCTTCTGGCACTGTATCAGTGGCTTCGGATGTGTTTGTCTCTTCACATTTTTCTTTCAATTCTGAGAATGAAACATTTTGTTGTTTATAAGCATCTGTATTTTCATTGTTTCTTTCATTTTCAATGACTATGTTTGTTGTTGCATCTGTGATAGCAGTCACGTTGAATACCAACATTGTTTCTTTTTGTGCCATTGGATTTTCATTTATATAAACGTTCCCAATAACTTCTGTTGCTGCATTACTAGCTTTATTAGTGGATTGAGTTGCATTTTCTTCTCTTGGTTTCTCAACTCTATAATTTTCATGGTTGATTTCAAAGTCTCTGCTTCTAGGTATTTCAACACTATAGCTTTCATGTGAGCTGATTTCCAATTCAACCTCATTTACTTGCTCTTTTTCAAACATGTTATATTCATGATGATGATCTGAATTAGCTACATTGTTCAGTGGATTATGTTCAACATTTTGGACTATTGGTTTTTGCATTAGATTTAACCTGTCCATAATGGCATTAAATTCTGCATCATTTTGTCCTGATTGTCCTTAGCCTCCATACGTTTTAGCCATATTTGCCTTTTTATCTGATCGACCATTGTCATTGATGAAGACATACTCCTCATACTCCTTGTTAGGGCTTATCCCATTTTCCTTAAAAAGCTTTATTTTTTTGACAAGTTTCTTCACTTGAGATTTATCTTCTTTGGCGTATGTCATTCACCACTAGTACCTTCTCTTGTAATGTTGTCTTTGAAAATAGGATTTTTTTTTAATTAATTAATTTAATTTTTTTTTAAATAATAATAATAATAATATTTATTTTTATTATTATTATATTATTTGAATTTTATATATATATATATATAACTATGGGGAAATTTTTTTTTGTTAATTTTGAAAAATCACGTTGTTGAAAAGTCACGTTGTTTTGAAAAAGGGGGAATGGGTTTTAATACCATGGGCAATTACCATGGGCTCCCAAAACCACGAGCTTGTAAACCACGAGCAATTATTTCTCCTTATTTATTTTTCCTTTTTAATTTTTATTTGTCTTGGTATGCACGTATATGTACTTCTTTATATATCTCTTTTTTCTTTTTCTTTTTTTTTTTCTTTTTAATTTATTTCCCCCTTTATGTTAACTTTCCTTCTCTCTTTTGATTATTTTATTAATATATATATATATTTCTTCCTTTTTGTAAAACAAATATTTAACGTCCCTGAGCACTTGGTTTTTAAAAAAATCACAATTAGGAATTTTCTTGTAATTCCTTAATTGAGAGTAATCATGAATCATGCATAAACGAAGACTCAGGAAACCCTGATGGAGTGTAAAAACTCTAGTAAACTTGAATAAGTATATATTATTATTGATAAAAGATGAAAGATGATTACAATGGGGAATCACCGAGGCTTTAAATATAGCCTTGTGGTGTCCCTTGGTGAAGAGGCCCTTTCACTTAATAAAACCTAAGATAACTATATCTAATTAATAACTAATAAAATATACATAACAGTTTCTTAGGAAACTTCAGAATTATAACGACAAGTGGCCTTAGCCTTCTCACAAAGCATCAACGACGAAACTGTGGAGATAGGGAACCTAAAATTTAAGATTACAGAGGAATCTATCAGCAAAGCAATGGGGTTGTCTTTGATAGGTGACCAGTTCTTCAATAGAGGACACCTAGATGTAACAGAGTGTGCAAAATTCCTTAAGCCTGCATACCAAGCGTTGAGTTGGTCGAAAGGTTTGTTATGCAATTGTTTGGATGAGAAATGGTACCCATTGGTCACGATGTTGCAAAGGTTCATTACATGCGAGGGAAGGTATGTCGTTTTTGTTCTCTATCACATTAGGTTATTGTTACATTTCTCAGAGAGCCGAGAAGTTAATTTTCCTTACTTTTTGCATCAATGTCTACATAAAATGGCAAGAGGGGTACAGTCCGAAGGTAAAAACCCTAAGACTAGCACATATCACCAGAGTTTAATTAAGATGATTGTAATAGCAGAGTTCAGCAAAAGACAGAAGTCTTGGGAGGATTTCCTCATCGAGAATTTCCTGAGGGAGGAAACCCAAACAAAAAGTCGACAGCGACTCATCAATCCTGCGTTGAAACCTCCAAGTCTTAAGGCTGAGACTCCTTTGAGTTCTAGACTAGACCTGAGTCCAACAACCAAGTCCACTACCCCTGTGGAAGGAAGCTCTGTTGACAAACCTCGGGAGGCAACACTAAGTCCTAATATCTCGAATGAGCATGCAACCCCAATTTCAGAGGAAAATAATAAATAGAGGAGAACTAAGAAAGACAAACCTGGACATAGAGAAATGCCTCCCAAGAAAGCACAGGCCAACAAACAGAGAGAGCCTTCCCCAGGGATTGTCGAACCCATAGTTAAAGCTACTGAACAACGAGATGAGAAGGTTAGAACTACCCTTAAAAGGAAGCGGAAGCTTTTCCAGGGTGATTTAGGATCAGCAACTGTGTCATCTACTCCCCTTCAACAAGCAACAGAAACCCTGATTGTCTCTCAAAATCGGCGTCATACCAGGAGCATGTGTAGGAAAGGGTTATTGATTTCGGGTAGTCGCATTCAAGAACAAATCGATGTTTTATCTTCTCCAAATTTGGGCATTGAGGAAACCATTGCGATGGATAAAGAAAAAGAAGCTCCCCTATTTGAAGGAAACATCTTGCAGGAGATTGATCAAGATCTGATGAGTAGTTCCCTGCCTGAAAACCTTCTCGGCATAAATGCAAGCAAGAAACAGGGATCTAGCTCCAACAGGAACAACATTGGCTCTGCTCAAAAAGGAAGTAACTCCCAGTAACCCACCATGCCAGTCTCTATCCATACTGAAGAAGACATGCATCGGTTTGTGGCTAAACTGCAAAAGGAGAATATCAAACTGAAAGAAAGGGCTCGTAAGTATAAGGTCTTGTTTCGCTATGTTCGGGATGTCAATAATGAGTATAGAGATAAGAACCTTTCGTTAGTATCTCAGAATGATGCATTGAAGCTAAGGAACAAACAGCTAGTTCGTTGGAAGTTGGCTCAAATAAGGCCTGTCAGAAGACTTAATGTTCAGAAGCTAGCCTTGAATTTTCAGAAAACTTCAGTAACAGTTAACCATGGCTGGGAGGTTTTGGTTAAAGCAGCGGGAGTTTGAAACATTGACCTCTCCTATTTGGTTTTGATACCTAGTGGCAGATGCATGAGGGCATGCATTCGTATAGGCATGGGGGGATGTTGGTTCCCACTTTTGTACCTCTATGCACCCCTTTCTTTACTATTTTTACCTACATCTACTATCCTTTTACCCCTTTTTTGTACTGCACCATCACCATCAAACCCTGATATTTTGTAACCAGAGGTAAAACACTTACTTAGCACTATTTTCATTGTTTTTTATTAAGTTTAGGTAGATTAGTAAGATCATGCTTATTGGGTTATTTTTAACTAGTCATTAACTAGACTTGTAGACTTGGAAGTCTGTTGACAGGTAGTCGAAATCTCAGCACTTGGATGCGTACCACATGGAGACGGGCAGCTCATTATCCAAAGGATTGTCCACCATTTTGTACCCAACTCTGTCTCACGATTTTGTACTAAACTTAGCAACCGGTGTTCAAGTGACATCTCGGGCAATCGAGGTTGAACAACTCTCCATGATTCTGTACTTAATCCAACAGCAAGTATTTGATTGATACCTTGGGTAATCAAGGATGAACGTCTTCATGCTTAAAAAGGAGAGAAGTTTTCCTAAAATCAGAATGCAACCCAGTTAATCCGATCCACCTGGAGGATCGTTTGCGAGAAAGATCATACAGCCTATAATAGTTCTAATGTTTAAACTATTTACTTTGTATAGTTAAGTTGTTAAGTTTAGCCTCCATCAGTTGACCTTTTAAGGCCCGATGCGTTTGGTATCTGTTTAGTTAGAGAGGTGAATGATAGACCAAGGATTAATGTGATTAAGTTTTAGAATGAACTGAAGGAATATATGTACGTGAACTTCTGTTTTGAAATTTAATATAGTTTGATTCCACCATGAATTCTCTATAAGTATTATGGTTTTGCTCAATTTCTAGGAATTGGTTTAACTTGAAACTTGCTCCAAGTGTGGCAAGGGCCCACCACCACTTGGACACAAGCTCCTTCATTTGCTTAAGTCTTAGAATTTACATTACAGTGTGGATTGGTTTTCGAATTGTATATCTAGATTCATAGGCGAATTGTGTCTTATATTCAGAACTCTATGTTGGTGATCTGAAGGTCGAACACTTCTTCTTTGATGTCATAGAGTTATTGAGATCTCGTTAAAGGTTTCCATTCTGAAGTCGAATGATTCTTGTATAAAACAATTGGAAATACCTGTAGAGAATACCCTAGGACTAATTGTTATGCACTGAGAACGAGAAGGTTAATACTCTGTTTCAAACTAGACGTGTTGCAATATAATTGATGAAGCAATTCGATGAGAAATGGGATTTAGTTAAGGATTCTTTGAAGGTATGATTGCTACTGTCAAGAACAGAACTTGTGATTCCTTCTTCAATGTTGCCAGTGTATGAGTATGAGTGGTGTGAGGTATGTTAAGTAGATTGATACAGTCTTAGTTTGAAGTTTATCCTAGCAAACAGAATTCTTTTTAATTAGAGGTTTTCTCACTTTTCCATAGCATAATTACCTCTTTGTAGACACAGGCCTGAACATGACTTTGATTGTAGAAATCTTAGATTGATGTTGATTGATTTAGTTTCCATTTCACTTACGCAAGTTTTGATTATCAATTTCATGAGTGTGACCAGTAAGCTTATATTCGAATGATTCATTTCGATGAGGTTAAAGGTCTTGAATTCAAGATTCTTTTTGAGTTAGTTGAAGAAGACTGAATCTTGTAGGTTGGAATTGCTATCATAGAAGTTTACTTCCCAGCAAGTGAATGGTGTGATTAAAAGTTTACTTTCCAGCAAGTGACTGGTGTGATTAGAAGTTTATTTCTAGCAAGAGAAAGATGCAACGAGAGGATTCTTTTCTAGCAGTTGAATGGTGTGTTCCTGTTGCAAATGAATGGTGTGTTCCTTTATCAATAGTAATTAAAAGGTTCTCTTACAATCAGTAAATAGTGTGTTCTTTCATAGAAACAAGTGTGAGTCGAAATATAGAATTCTGAGTAACAAAACAGTTTCTTTGATTGGGTATTTGTTTATAATTGCGAGTGTGTTCTTGAATTAAGTTAATTTATTTTAAGTTTCAAATTGAATAGAAATTAGAATAAATAGGCTTCTTCATTTCAGCATCTTTGTGCTTATAAAAAAGAAGAATTGAACATTATGTACTTAATTGCAAACCTGAATCAACATGCAGTGTGACTTAATGATTACAATCCTCGGTTGATAATTCAATTTAAGGGATTTTAAACAACAAATAAAACTCCTAACAACATGTCCTTCTCTTTAGGGGCTAGTAACACCTAACAGGGTTGTTCATTAACTACTCCTACCTAGGGAGGTAACACCATTACATGTTTAAAGCGCCAAATTTGGAAGGGAAACCCACTATGAAGGCTCAATCCTGCTCTTGATTAACAAGCTTATTCACTCAATTTCACTAATGAATTATTGTATCTGAAGGTGAGGAGACGCATTGGATCTTATACAGGATTGGAAAGTGGTTTCTGTTAGTTTTTGTAGCATCGAATGTGTTCTAGGCTCTAGCCACGAAATTTTGTGGAGGGGCTAGAACACAAGAGGTCTCCAAAACCCATAAATCGTTTCTAGAAATTCCACCTAAAAGTGTCTCAAATGGATTATTAATCGTTTTTTAAGAATATTTCCTAAGTCTAAACTTACGGAATATGGATCGACAGGGAATCAAACTGGGCCATCTATTATGTTTTATTCTTGGTCGTTGATGCTCCAACAGAAGATTATAAGAAGAATTCGATGGGTAGATGGAGATCACACCGGTGCATTTACCTAGTTGCCCAGGCAGTTTGATTTTCTTAGTGGTTGTGATTCAGCAAAGGATAGAGCCAGAGGCTGAGTAGCAGGTGAGAGAGGAGCGCAACAATATTCCAAGAGGAAGGTTTCCATCTCCTTGAAGACTCAGTGAGAGGAAGGTCGAATTCCACAGAAGCTCTGCACAGTCACTACGCAGAGAGTGACGCAGAAGCTCTAGCATGAGGATAGGGAGCCCATCTCGGGGGCATAAATTTGCAGTGGATTGTGAGAAAATTCTCACAAAAATTTTGCTAGTATTTTCCTTTGATTAGATTGCCAGTAGAGCATCTAAATTATTGTATTCAGATTTGTTGTTGAAGAATAATAATAAAACTCTCATCTGTTGCATCGGTTTTCCCGCATTGGGTTTTTCTGGGGACATTTGTCCAAAAATAATTGTGTTAAAATTCTTGTGTGTGTGCTAGAATTTCTCAGTTTCTAGTATTTTATTTTCCACAGTATTTTTATTGTGAAAATTGCAGTTGTCATTTTATTCATTGTTTGTCGTAGCAAATACACTGCTTAATTAAATTTACAGTTAGAAGAATAATTTCCAATTGCTGCAATAGATGGAATTTTCACATGGTATTAGAGCTTAAATGATCAACCAAGAAACTTGGAAGAAGAGGAATGAATTTCGTTGATCAGTATGACCAGCAGACCGAAATTCTAGAGGCAGTGCAATTCATTGACAGGCAGGCCGAGTTGCTGAGGGCAAAAATTCGATTTTCTAGTTGTTGGCTAGAAGAAAAATCGAAGTTGCTTAAATTAGAATTCCAACAGTCAGAGGGAGCAGTTGCAACTCAGTTTTTTTTCTAACCAGACTCCTTGGTTGGACGCAGAGAATTTTTAGCACAATCAACGTCGAGAGGAAAGAGAAATAGCACACTAAATTCTTTAATATGACCATGGACGGAGTTAACATTCAAGAAGCTTCAGATTTGTCTTCTAGGTTGGGGAACGCGTTTGCTTGCTTGTCAGGATCAGCTTCACCGGGTGTCTGGTATATAGACAGTGGAGCATCGACTCATATGACAGGAGTTAGAGAATATTTCTCTAGCTACAAGGAGGAGCAGATGGACTTCCAGATTACTATGGGCAACAGAACGAAATGTACTCCAGTAGGGAGAGGTATTGTAGATTTTCAGAGTGATTCAAGAGCCAACACCAACGCTACAAATGTATTGCATGTGCCAGGATTGGCTATGAACCTGATTTCATTATCCCGGTTGCATGATAAGGGGTATGATGTCCACTTTGTAGAAAAGAATGTGTATGTCAAACACTCAAGCTGGAAGAAGTTAAGAAAAATTGGAGCTCGAAGCAATAGATTGTACAGGTTACAGCTCGACTCTCCAATGGCACTAATAGGCAATGACAGTAGCAGTGGGAAGGAGTTGAATGATTTATGGCATAGGAGAATGGAACATCTACACCATGGAGCAATCAAGATGCTCAAAGAAACTGTAACAGGGGTTCTAGAACTTAGTACAGAACACGATGATGTGTTCAGAGGATGCATACTTGGGAAGTATGCTAAGGCAACATTCCAAAGAAGCGACAACATAGCAAATGGCATGTTAGGACTTATACATTAGGATGTTGTGGTGATGTCCACCAAAGCTCTTAGTGGTGTTGAATAGTTCGTCACCTTTATTGATGATCATTCCAAAAAAACTTGGATCTACTTCTTGAAGACAAAAGATGATGTCTTTCATCGTTTCAAAGAGTTTAAAGCTTTGATGGAGAATACGACAGGGAAGATCAAGGTGCTTCGCTCACATAATGGTGGAGAATACATTGATAAAAACTTCACGGACTTTTGCGCGAAGGAAGGCATCAAAAGATAATGGACAACTCCATATAATCCTCAGTAGAATGAGGTAGCGGAGCGAAAAAATAGAACTATAGTTGGAGCTGCAAAGGCCATGTTATATGACCAAGATTTGCCCAAATTTTTATGGGCAAAGGCATGTAACACGGCGATGTATATTCAGAACAAAACCCCTCATAGAGCATTGGGGAAGAAAATGCCAGAAGGAGTCTTCACAGGGAGGAAGCCAAAGGTTAGTCACTTGAGGATTTTTGGTAGTGTGGCTTATTGCCACGTGCCAGATGAAAAACGTACCAAATTGGATCAGACTGCAGAGAAGGGGTTTCTCATCGGGTATAGTGAGACCTCAAAGACATACAAGATCTACATTCTTAGCAGTAGAAAGATTGTAGTGAGACGAGACGTAAAGTTCATGGAGGACTGAGCTTTTAGGAGATCTCGTGAGAGGCCTGCAAGTGATCAAAATCAGTCAGTAGAAGCTCCTTTAGTCCATCAGCAGGGGCAACTAGTGGGACCGGCAAGAGGACAGTCACAGGGATCGAGTACAGTGACTACAACCAGTATTTCCTTAGGGGTAGGAAGATTCGAGGAGTTTTTAGCAGACAGAGCAACGGGGATAGGAGGAGGAGGAGCTGGTTGAACCTCCCAACACCAGTGGGAGAGCCAGTAGAGAAGTTCGTCAGACATTGAGAGATGTAGAGGAGTTTATTAGAACTCCTAGGACGGAAAAAATACAACGTAGACAGCCTAACAGGTATCAAGCTTTGGTAGCTCAGGTTGTAGAACCTTCCAGCTTTCAAGAAGTCGTACAACATCAAGTGTAGGTAGATGCCATGGTAGAAGAGTATAGCTCTATCATGACAAACGATGTTTGGGAGGTAATGCCAAGGTCGGAAGACAGATCAGTTGTAGGTTCTAGATGGATCTACAAGATCAAGTACGTTGCAGATGGCAGTGTGGAGAAGTACAAGGCGAGGTTCGTGGCAAAGGCGTATGCATATAAAGAAGGAATATATTACGAGGAGACTTTCGCCCCAGTTGCCAGGTACACTTCTATCAGGTCAGTTATATCCCTAGTAGCTCAAATGGGATGGCAGATTCACCAGATGAACGTCAAGATAACATACTTGAATGTGGTGATAGAGGAAGAAGTGTACATAGAACAGCCAAAGGACTTTGAGACTCATGAGAGGTGCACTCATGTGTGCAGACTGAAGAAAGCTCTATATGGGCTCAAGCAGGCTCCCAAGGTGTGGTATGGTCGGATTGACAATTACTTGCAGAAAATGGGATTCGTCAAGAGCGATGCAGATCCCAACCTCTACTATTTGATGGTAGAGGGTGATCCACTCATTCTAGTTTTGTATGTGGATGATCTCTTCTTGATAGGATCATCAAGGCTCATGGAAGATTGCAAGAGGAACTTGGCAGCAGAGTTTGACATGAAGGATCTGGGGTTGATGCACTATTTTCTGGGATTAGAAGTGTGGCAGAAGAATGGGGAGATCTTCCTTGGACAAGGAAGATATGCTGCAAATATTCTGAAGAGGTTCAAAATGCATGAATGCAGACTCATGACTACACCCATGATCACAAATTGGAAGAAGATAGATGCATCGGATGAAAAGCATGTCGATCCCACCTTGTATAGACAACTCATTGGGTCCCTCATGTATCTGGTCAACACAAGGCGAGACATTTTGTTAATTTTGGACAACTAGGTCCAAACTCCATGTTGTGACGCTCAGATGAAGATGCCAATATTTTTATTGGACTCCTCTTTCGGAGAGGTGCAAGATCGATCTAAAGATCATCTTAATCAGATGAGCAAAACATTTGTTTTGAATTTATTCAAAATATGTGCAGATCGGCCTTAAGGTTTTGTGCCCCAGGAGTTGTGTCACACACCCTCATTGATGGATATATATTGGTCAACGTTGGAGGACATTTTCACTCATCTCATCCTCACACATTTCTCTCTCCTCATCTGGTTGGTTCGATGACCTTGGAGGCTTTTCTCTTCACACGTAGGAAAGTTTCAACAGCAACACATTTTTGTTTTCGGCCTAGGGTTTCTGCAGCGGCGTTGACTTTGGTCAACACAAGGTCAAACGAACCTGAAACTATCCCAAAATTTCGATTTTCCAAATCTGCATTTTTTGGCACTATTACCGAGGCTAGACGTTGACTTTGACTTCACTGCATTGACCTAGCTGTTGCTGCTGTTTGCATTGACCGTTAACTTTTGGTTGACTTTTGAGTTGACCGTTTTGGCTGTCCTAATTGCTGGTTGGCTAACCATATTAAGACTTTGTTGGTTGAAGCATCCTGCTGATCGTCGTAAAGCACCAACACACTTATATATTTATGGCTTGTCTTCTGTCGATCTACTGGTATGTTCTATCAACATTTTTACTTTATTGTTTATGTGATTGCTCACTGATATTGGGATAAAAAGTAAAGCTGCATCAAGCATAGAACATCTACAAAAATGTACATGGTATCAGAACTGAGGTGAAGACAAAGCCCTAGTTTGTAGCAATCACCAAAGAAGAGGATGGGTTCCTCAAACTACAATGGCTTTAACGCTGATGCCAAATTGATTGGGAAGGATGACTTCCATGCCTGGAAGATGACATTGGACCTTAATTTGGAAGACCAAGATGTCATGGACTATGTGCAGGGTAAGATCCAAGAGCCTCCATCCACTGCAACCGTTGTTGCCAAAACAAAGTATAAGGGGGAAATCAAAGCAAAGTTTATGATCAGGGACTCAATTCATAAGAGTCTGGTTGCCTACATCTCTGAGCTAGGAACATCCAAGGAGATGTATGATAAGTTGGTCAACATGTTCAAGGCCAACAATGCGAATCAAGTCCTATTCTTCAAGAATCAATTGAAGAATTTGAAGAAAGGCAGGGATGAGTCTGTTCAATCATATTTTCTGAAGCTGACCGGGATCGGGAATAATCTGCTGGCTATTGGGGAGACAATAGCTGATCAAGAGATGGTTCTCACCGCACTTGGAGGTCTCTCATCCGAATGGCATGTGCTCAACACTACCATTCTCAATAACAATGTGATACCTGACTTTGACGAAATACTATCGAGATGCATACAAGAAGAGACAAGGATGAAGGAATATGAAAATGAAGGAAATGTTGCCTATGTTGCTCATTCTAGAAAGAAGAACTTTGGTGGTACAAGGAACAAAGGAAAAGCAGGGGCCCAAGGAAAGAAGGGCAAGTGTTACACTTGTCACAAGCCAGGTCACTATGCTAGAGAATGCCCTTTCAAGAAGGATTCTCCCGATGATGATGACAACAACAACAACCGGAGGAATGGCAATCAAAGGAACAACAGGTTCAAGGGGAAGAGGAAGGCTCCCCCCGACAGAAATGGTCAACCTTTCAAAAGGTCGAGAAATTCCAGGTATGAGGAATCAAATGTTGTTGATAAAAGAAATGAATTCATTCTTGTATCTTCTCTCTCTGCTGCATGATGCATCTCCACCCGACACTATGGATGTCTGGTTGATAGATAGTGGTGCCTCAAGGCACATCACTGGGTTCAAGGAAGCACTTTCTGATATGGTTGAGAAGGATACTAATCTGGAAATTATCCTTGGAGATAATGCCACATATCCTGTGAAAGGGACAGGGACTGTGACCCTCCACTTGTCTCAAGGTCAAGTCCTTTGCTTGCAGGATGTACTCTATGTACCTGATTTGAAGAACCTTGTGTCTATTTTAGCCATGGAAAACAAAGGTTTCAATGTGGCATTCATTGATGGGAAGGTGTGTATCTGGAAGAAGAATTTCAAGGAAGCTATCACGATTGGGTTTAGAGTTGATACACTCTACCAGGTTGGAGGAAGTCCACTGGGAGCAATGACGTGTGATACTATCCGATAGACTGAACTATGGCACCAAAGGTTTGGACACCTTCACTACAAGGCCCTTCCCGAAGCAAGGAAGGTGGTGACGGGGATGCTTGAGTTCTCAAATAATCATGAAGGTGTATGTCAGGGTTGTGCTGAAGGAAAGCATACAAGGGGACCTTTCCCCTCAAGTGTCACAAAGACATCTGATGTCTTGCAATTGATACATTCTGATCTGTCTGGGACACTGCCCGTGACATCCTTGGGAGGATGTTCTTATTATATGACATTCATAGATGAATTCTCTCGAAAACCTGGATATACTTCTTGAAAAAGAAGGATGAGGCATTCATGTGGTTTCATACCTTCAAAGCCTTGGTGGAAAATCAGACAAGGAAGAAGATCAAGATACTGAGGACCGATAATGGAACTAAATATGAGACAAACGAGTTCAAGAACTTTTGCAGAGAAGCTGGCATCAAGAGGGAGACCACAATTGTCTATACTCCTGAGCAAAATGGCATTGCTGAACGAAAGAATAGGACCATTGTGGAAGTTGCCCGTGCCATGCTATGTGACCAAGGTCTACCGAAGTTTCTGTAGGGAGAAGCTGTGAACACTGATGTGTACATACAAAATCGATGCCCGCATTCTGCTCTGGACTCCAAAACTCCCGAAGAGGTTTTCTCTGGTAAGAAACCTGACGTCTCACATTTTAGAGTTTTTGGATGTCCGGCTTATTTTCATGTGCCAAAAGAGACGAGGAGCAAGCTGGATGCTTCTGAGAAGAAGGGAATGTTTGTGGGCTACAACGAAACTTCGAAGGCCTATAGAGTCTATGTGCTTGGTCAAAGGGAAGTGGAGATATGCCACAATGTCACCTTTGACGAAGATGCTTCACTGAGGAAAGTAGTCAATCTTCCGAGATCTGAGGAAGATCATGAAGTAAGGCCTGGAAATCAAGAAGAACCGAAGGATGAGACGATGCCCGATGTTGAAGGACCAATGGACCCGATTGATCCACCTCCTACGATGGGAAAGAGACCATCATGGCTCAAGGACACTCTTGAGGATGCTGAGGGACATATGGCCCCAAGGGGGACATTCCGTGAAAGCAAGAAGCTGAATAGATACCAAGGGTATCTAGCAGCCATGAGTACTATTGTACAATTTGAGCCTGGATCTTTTGAGGAAGCCGTAAAGCATCAAGTCTAGAAGGATGCTATGCACGAAGAATATGAGTCCATTATGAAGAATGATGTTTGGGATGTGGTTCCAAGACCGAAGGACAAAGCAGTTGTCACCTCGAAATGGCTCTACAAGATCAAGCATGGATCTGATGGGAGTGCTAAAAAGTTCAAGGCAAGATTCGTTGCCCGTGACTCCTCTCAAAAAGAAGGCATAGACTATGATGATATATTTGCACTTGTGGCCCGATATACCACCATCCAATCTATCATAGCCCTTGCTGCTACGCAAGGATGGAGTCTTCATCAAATGGATGTGAAGACTGCATTTCTGCATGGTGCAATAAAGGAAGAGGTGTATGTGGAGCAACCTCTGGGGTTCGAAGTCCAGGATCGGGACACCCATGTCTACAGGTTGAAGAAAGCCCTCTATGGGTTGAAGCAAGCATCCAGAGCTTGGTACGAGAGGATAGATAGCTACCTGATGAAGTTGGGCTTCACTCGTAGTAATGCTGATCCGAACCTTTACTTCAAGGTTAATAGAGAAAAGCCTCTCATTCTGGTGTTGTATGTGGACGACCTCTTCCTGACAGGTGTTGACCCTCTCATTCATCAATGCAAGAGGGAGCTCGCTGCTGAGTTTGAGATGAAGGACATAGGACTGATGCATTACTTCCTAGGCATGGAGCTCTGGCAAAGACCTAGCGAGATTTTCCTTTCTCAAGGAAAAAATAATGTGAAGCTTCTGGAAAGATTTGGTATGGTGGACTATAAGTTTGTGTCGACACCGATGGAGCTCAACTTTAAGAAGTTGAGTGGCAACGTTGTTGGGCCCATACTAGCAAATCCTACTGAGTATCGTCAAGTCGTAGGGGCCCTGATGTTCTTAGTGAACACCCGTCTTGACATATGTTTTGCAGTGAACAATTTAAGTCAACATATGGTTGAGCCTCATCACATTCACTGGGTTGGTGCCAAGAATTTGTTGAGATATCTTTGGGGCACGATAAACCATGGGTTGAGAATCGAGATACACTGCCAGGAGTGTGACACACCATGGATATACTGATATTGATTGGGCTAACAATGTGGTGGATCGTAAGAGCACATCGGGATGCTACTTCACACTTGGCTCTGCTTCGATATCATGGATGAGTAGGAAGCAGAAGTCGGTGGCTTTGAGCACCACAGAGGCCGAATACATTGCAGCAAGTATGGCCTGTTGTGAAGCAGTTTGGTTGCGAAATCTCTTCAGTGAGTTGTTCGGGCATGTGCTAGATACCATTGTGATACTCTGTGATAACCAGAGAGGGATTCGGTTGTCCGAGAATCCCGTGTTCCATGATCGATCCAAGCATATTGATATCAGGTACCACTTTATCCGAGATATGGTACAGCGAGACGTCGTAAGGCTCGATCATATAGGAAATAATGAGCAGGTCGTGGATATTCTCACAAAGCCCCTGGGGAAGGTCAAGTTCCTAACCTTTCGTGAGAATCTTGGTATCGTGGAACGACCCTATGCTGAGGGTCCTGTTGGATGATGAGCTCTAGGAGCTCTAGGGGGCTTTGGGGATAGCTTCTCGAAGCTATAAGCAACCACAGGGCTAGGCTTGCCGAACCTTGTTGGTGTGCTTCTGCCCCACCGTTATGATGATTGAGTTGGTTCACCTCTCATTATCTGTGCCCCGTATGCATCCTACCCATTGAGTTCAGGGCTCATGGGAAGTACCTCTCATTTGGCCAGTGATGTGGGAAAATCTAAAGACTAGTAGCAAAGACTGATGGACGCATCAGAGATTGTCGTACTCTCTATCTAGGATGGCACGGTCCAACCACTTGATCTGGGATCAAGTATAGTGAGGTTTCGGACCTCCAACTGACTTTGGGTCAAGTAAACCAACTTCGGGTTGGTATGAGACTCTTTTTGAGTCCTATAGAGGTTTCAAACCTCTAGGTTGAATCAGTCAACCGGGAATGATATCTTTGTGACTAACCCACTTCTGTTCTGAAATAAAGAAGCCAGCAAAGCAAGTTACAGCGAGATGACACACGATGTTTGGATTGCACAGGTGGATGGAGTTCTCCCTAGTTGAGAGGGAGTGTTAATTTTGGACAACTAGGTCCAAACTCCATGTTGTGTTGCTCAGATGAAGATGCCAATATTTTTATTGGACTCCTCTTTCGCAGAGGTGCAAGATCGATCTAAAGATCATCTTAATCCAATGAGCAAAACATTTATTTTGAATTTATTCAAAATATGTGCAGGTCGGCCTTTAAGGTTTTGTGCCCCAACAGTTGTCACACACCCTCATTGATGGATATATATTAGTCAACGTTGGAGGACATTTTCACACACCTCACCCTCACACATTTCTCTCTCCTCATCTGATTGGTTCGATGACCTTGGAGGCTCTTCTCTTCACACGTGGGAAAATTTCAGGAGCAGCACATTTTTGTTTTCGACCTAGGGTTTCTGCAACAGCATTGACTTTGGTCAACGCAAGGTCAAACGGACTTGAAAATTTCCCAGAATTTCGATTTTCCAAATCCGCATTTTTTGGCACTATTCCCGAGGCTAGACGTTGACTTTGACTTGGCTACGTTGACCTAGCTATTGTTGTTGTTTGTGTTGATCGTTGACTAACAGCATTGACTTTTGGTTGACTTTTGAGTTGACCGTTTTGGCTATCCTAGAGGGTTGTGTGACATTGCTGGTTGGCTGACCATATTGAGACTTTGTTGGTTGAAGCATCCTGTTGATCACCGTAACACACCAACACATATTTTTGGCTTGTCTTCTGTCGATCTACTGGTATGTTCTATCAACATTTTTACTTTATTGTTTATGTGATTGTTGACTGATATTGGGATAAAAAGTAAAGTTGCATCAAGCATAGAACATCTACAAAAATTTACGCATTTGTTTCGCAGTCAATACCCTAAGTCAGTGCATGGTAGAGCCAAAGAGGGTACATTGGGCAGCAGCAAGACACATTCTGAGGTATGTGTGTGGCACAATCGAGTATGAGTTGAGATATACTCGAGGGAATGACGTCAAACTATGTGGATTCACAAATGCAGATTGGGCAAGCAGTTCAGTGGGCAGAAAAAGTACCTCTCAGTACTACTTCAGCGTTGGATCAAGGATGGTTTCTTAGTGTAGAAAGAAGCAGAGGTCAGTAGCACTGAGCTCTGCAGAAGCAGAGTATATGGCAACCAGCACAGCTACGTGTGTTACACAGCAATTTGTCACCGTCCCTACAATCCCCATCCCGCACATTGGAGGGCTCATTCCGTGACCTGTGGGCAGAGAGAAGACTTGAAAATACTTTCATTGCATCCCTCTGAAAATGAGCTTTAATTGCCCTAAAGGCATCTCCCTGCAAAAAACCCTAAAAATAGCTCTTTTTCCATTGGCGCGGTTTCATAGTTCAGCCCTCACGCCAAGAGGGAAAATCCGCCAAAGAGGGCGCGCCAATTGGCGCTCTGTCATAGAGCCGCACCCGCGCCAACCATATTAAGAGGTGTTTTTTTAAAAATAAGAGGCGGAAGTTTCATCCTAACAAATTCCTGGACTGATATCTATCTTGAGTTGGGTGGTTTGGCTACGGATTTCCATAGAGAGGAAGTGGTTTGCCACCTCTCATGGAAGCTTCCTTGATGATAGGGCCAATCCCACAATTATAGGGATCCCAACTCCCCTTCCTCCTTCTATAAAAGCTTGCCCATTTCCATTGCAAGCTAGTTCCAGAATCTCCAAAATTCCCAAGAGCTTTCATGCTGCAAAAGCCTTCTTGATTCCCTAAGGCCAAATCCAAGCAAGGAGACTATTGCTAAGTATCCGGAGAGAGAGGCTTGTCCCATCCTTAACAGGCTTTATCGAGACATGTTCTGCTGACGACCCGCCAAAGGAGAATTCGGCGTCGAAGCTTTGGTTGTATTCTTCTTTTTGACTCATTAATATTAAGCGACTATTGGTTATGGTTCCACTCTTGTTCTTAATCATGTTCATGAGTTGTGTCCTCTTCGACTAACATATAGTTGTATGTACTAGATTTTACGCTTGCGTTTGTTTTGTTTCTCGCATGTACAGGTGTCCGATCACGGAGATCGTGAGGATTGTGATCTGCCAGGGCAAAGGAACGGGAGCACCACCTCTTCTACAAACGACAGCGTTGGATTCCAGGTAAGCCTTGATCGCAAGTCAGTTTATTTACAATTAGGAACCTACACTGTAGCGTGTTTGATTGTTGCTAGACCCGATCTGGGCTAGTAGGGATCGCCTCTGTCCGCAGAGGGGATTTACCTCCTCAACAACGTGCGAAGCTATATGGCTTAGGAAGTTGCTAGTAAGCTTGTTCAAGCAGAGGATTGAAGCGACCAATGTCAACTGTGATAATCAAAGTTGCTCTATGAGAAACCAGTGTTTCATGACAAGTCGAAGCACATAGATATTTGATTCCATTTCATCAAAGATTGTGTACAGCATGGAGCAGTCCAGCTATAATATGTTCCCACAAGAGAGTAGGTTGCTGACATACTCACAAAAGCTCTAAGGAGAGCTAAGTTCGTCTATTTTAGGGAACAAATGGGTATGGTGGAGAATCTATTTCAGTAGCAGGGACGAGCTACTTTGGTTGACTCTCAATTGTGGATGTTGCAATTGCAACAACAACAGACGAGAGGGAGTTGCAGTGCAGATGCAGTGTTGGCAGCAGTTCAGCAGGGTCAACAGCAACACAGATGCGGCTCACATCAGAGTTGCGCAGAGGTTAGTGGGCAGTATGGCCAGACATCAGCAGCATGACATGAGATGGTGCAGAGAGGGTGTTGTGGCAACAGGTGCAATGCTAGAACACATTCCGCGCTAAGAGGGAGAGTTAGTTTTGTAGCATTGGATGTATTCTAGCCACGAAATTTTGTGGAGAGGCTAGAATATAGGAGATCTCCAAAACCCATAAATTGTTTCTGGAAATTCCACCTAGAAGTGTCTCAATTAGACTATTAACCGTTTTTTAAGAATATTTCCTTAGTCTAGACTCTAAACTTAGGGAATATGGTTAATTAATCAATATTAATTGAGATAAGGTGAGAATCATCTAGAAACTCACACGGATCGACAGGGAATTAATTTTGGCCATTGATTATGTTTGAACCTTGGTCGTTGGTGCTCCAACAGAAGATTATAAGAAGTCAATAGGTAGATGGAGATCACACCAGTGCAGTTACTCAGTTTCCCAGGCAGTTCGATTTTCTCAGCAATTGTGATTCAACAGAGAGGATAGAGATAGAAGGTGAGTAGCAGGTGAGAGAGGAGGGCAGCAGTATTCCAAGAGGAAGGTTTCCAACTCCTGGAAGAGTCAGCAAGAGAAAGGTCGAATTCCACAGAAATTCTGCGTAGCCACTGTGCAGAAAGTGACGCAAAAGCTCCAGCGTGAGTATACCGAGTCCATCTCGGGGGTAGAAATTTGCGGTGGAGTGTGAGAAAATTCTCACAAAAATTCTTCCTATATTTTCCTCTGATTAGATTGCCAGTAGAGCATCTAAATTATTGTACTCAGATTTGTTGTTGAAGAATAATAATAAAGCCCTTATCTTTTGCACTAATTTTCCCGCATTGGGTTTTTCCGGGGACATTTGTCCAAAAATAACTGTGTTAAAATTCATGTGTTATAGAATTTCTCAATTTCGAGTATTTTATTTTCCGCAGTATTTTTATTGTGAAAATTACAGTTGTGATTTTATTCATTGTTTGTCGTAGCAAATAAGCTGCTTGATTAAATTTATAGTTAGAATAATAATTTGGAGTTGCTGCAATAGATGGAATTTTCATAGTTTCATCATGGGTTGGGAAACTTCACTGGGGCCCAAACCCACCACAGGATCATGTGATAGAACATTATCGCATGCCATGGGCTACCTCGGTACTTTCAACAACTTGTTCATTGCCCCACATTATATGTGAGATGACGCACTTGGACCAGCGATGCCCCCAGTCGGCTGAGGGCTCAACATTGTGGCTCAATATTGTATACAAGTTTTAGCAGCTGATTTGAGGCACAAAGGAGGTTTGTCTCATCCTTGAGACATGGGAGGGCGAGCACCATCTTCCGTGCCCTCATTTGGAGCATTCTACAAGCTTATTTTACACCAGGAGACCCATGAGGCTAGGACACATGCATTCTCCAAGACCCAGAAATCGTTATGGGAAATTCCACCCGGAGAAGGTTTAATTAAAATAATTAATTAATTTTAATGGATGCCTAAGTCTAAACTTAGGAAATTAAAATAATTAAAGGGTATTAAATTATTAATTAAACTGGGTGTGAGTCTTCTAGAAAAAGACGAAGATGATTATATAGCAAAGGCATTGGGTTTTTCCGAGGACATTTGTCCAAAAATAACGGTGTTGATCGTGTGTTTATTTCTCTCCTACGCTGTATTTTGTTTCCGCAACATTTTTATATTTGTGTAGGTTGCAGTGTGATGTATTCAGTGTTTTTCGTAGATAAATTGCAAATAAATTGTTAAGTAAAGATTAACACTTAGGTGAATATTTTCCAGTTGCTACAATAGGATTCCAGATGTAGGAATTTTTACATTGTGCCCCAGGGAAACTTTGGAGCACCACATGATGTTTTACTTGGAGATCAAGGGGCCACTCCCTTGACCATCATTCATGGAACCCTCTTCTTCATCATGGCACCTTGAAGACTCAATTAGACCTTCCAACAGCGTTCCTACACCATTGCTTCATCATTTCAGCTTCATTTTGGACGGCTTATTCTACACTTTATGAGCTATTTGGTGGGCTTGTCACCAAATTTATGTTATTTTGCACATTAAAATAATTTTAGGGCCATCTTAGGCTAATTCGAATTAGAAGAGGCTCACATAAATAAAGTTAAGCCCATAGTGTTCAAAACTAGAATCGGTGACTGGACCAATCCAACTAATAAACCAGGTTTCAAATCGGAACCGGTCAAACCGAGACCAGTTAGATCTCAATGAACAGATTTTTAAAAAAACACATGAAATAATTAATTTTTAATGAAAAAAAACTATTTTTAAAATTTAAAACCATGATTCTAAACCAATAGACACAAAATATGCAAAGTTTGATCATATATACACCATGTAAAGGTGAATATATCAAAATGGCACTGGGTGCAATACATATCAGTAACAAAATATATAATCAATGAGGTTCTAAATGGCCTCTAGGGTCCAAAAACAAATCCTACAAGCTATGGGGCCACTAGCCTACTACAAGTCTACATATATGATATTAGTGACCAACATTATCACTTGAATCTTCTCATCATGATCAAACTCAGTTGGTTGAGTCTCGACTCCCAAAATTTGCAATTGCTTGAGTCACAAACTTCTCTTTTGGTTCAGTGACTTGAGTCTCAAACTTTTGAAGGTATTTTGCCCTAATATGTCGTATTACTTCATTTGGTGCTCTACATGGCTTTACATGGTCTCCTATCCCAACCAAGTGTTGCTTGAACCTATTAATACCCCCTCCTTCAATAGATTTTTTGCAATATTTGCAGATCATTTTGCCATTAATCATATCACAATGAACCTATTTAGTATCCTTGGCTTTTGGAGGCATGGTGGCTACTACTTAACTCAAACTCTATGTTGTTCCCCTACTCCAGCAAAAACTCAAGTTTCAACACTCTCCAAACTCATAATGAAGCTCAAAAAAACTCCAAATGAGATGTGTGAGGCAAATGAGAGGGGAGACTTTCCTTTAATTGGCTTGGAGAGGTTGTATTTGGAGGGAAACAACCCTTAATTTCCCTCAAAACCACCTCAAAAGCCAAAAAAACGTGTCTAGTGAGTCCGCAGCCGACCTTTCAGTGATTCACAAGTTTATGATGAAATTGGTTGGTTTATGGGAAAATCGATCGGTTCTGTCATAAACTGGTTGGTTTATGCCCCTTTTGACTAAAAAACTGGCGAGGAGGGTAGTTCGACCCAGTTTTTCTACAGGTCCAATGGCTTTGGTTAATGAACCAATTGGTTTGACTGGATTCCAGTTTAAACAAACCAGTTTTGAATACTCATTTGCATTAAACATCATCATCACACTTGAATATCTCTGTATTGAGAATTTCGCACTTTTCTTTGGATGTTTATTGGAGCTCTTTTGATGCATTTCGATATATTCGGAAGTTGAAGTCTTGTTCTTTCTCGGAGCCACTATCTTGACCTTGGATTGGATATATCTCTTGTTATCTTGTAAGTGATTTTGTTGAATATTTTTCCATGTAATAATGTCTAATGTGTGGAAATTTTGCAACTAGCTAGTTCTTTTTCTGCCCTAATTATTGAATATCATTATAAAACTTGTTAGATTGAAAATTCATGTATGTTACTCACTGAGTGACAAGTAGATGAATGTTCCTAGTGGATTGAAATCTGATTTTCTTCCATAAAAGTCCATAGATCTTGGGTGGGTAATTGTTGAAAAGTAGGTGCTAAGACATCACTTTTTAAGTTTTTAGCCTCCTTGAAGACAACTTCGACCAAATTTCGAATCACAAACTCCATAGCCCAAGGACTAGAGACTGATCCAAGAAATTTGGTGATCACCCTCTCCTTTCCATTTATTTTTCTCTTCTCAAAATTTCAAAACCCTTTTTCTAGAAGGCTAGCTAGGGCACCCTACGAAATCCTTTGGAGGGCTTTCAAATTCGTCTTGATAGGGATCCACATTGATGTTTTCTCTAGAGGATCTCAAATTTTGAAGCAATTCTCATGGTGGAATCTCAAGATATTTGATGCCCTAGTAGTTTCCCTAAAAAGGTAAAGTAAGTAGTCCTTTGACAAGGTGGCTTTCTTGAGGGTAGTATGAGCCTAGTATTCATTTGAATAAATCATAAGAACCTGTTTCCTTTGTCTTACCTTGATCTAGAGAGTGCTTTGGAGGGAATTTCCTCCCACGATAATCCTAAAATCCCTAGGTCTAGCGTAAGCCCTAACTAGGTTTCTCAAGAATAGTGAAAGCGTACTTGAAGGTATATTGTATATAATCATCTTTCAAAGCTTCTTGAGAGGTCCTATTATCATATTAAGGGTCTTGACCATAGACATACTCATCATTGTTGAACATTCATAAACCCTAGGTCTTGACTCTCCTCTTAGGTCTTTCTTGGAGAGCCTTTAGATTCTCTTGAAGCATTGAGCCCTAATTAAGCCTCTCCTTGAATGGGTCTTGGAAATCACTTCATACCTTGTCATTGATCCTATCATTTCGGGTTATTTCCTTCATACCGAGACTCCTCCCATCGGTGCATGTCCATAAAGAGCAGGGGACACTTACTGAGGTGACAATGGGTCTTTGTCCCATTGTTGTCATTTAGTCTAGTAGTTGTCCCTTATGTACCCCTCCTAGGACCCTGGCTAGATTGTGTGGCAACATGGCTATTTTTTAATGATCTTTATGCTTTTGTCTAATGTATGGAATGAATTTATGATCTAGGTTTTGTTCTATTGTGCCCTATTATTGAATATCAATTATATGGAAGTTAGGTCTCATTATTGCATGCACTGCTTATTATATGATATGTGAATGGCATACCCCTTGGTGGTCTTGATTATAGTTCTCCCAAGTGACTTCAATCCCTCACTAAGGCAATAATTAGGGTTTGTGCTAGGGCATCAAATATCATTACTCCTTTGCAAGAATTGGCTAATTTATCACCTCCATAGACTCCATCAACCCAAGGAATAGGCATTGGCCAAATCTTGTTGGTGATCAAACCACCTTTTATCCATAAATTTGAATTTTCTTTCTCTTTCTAATTTAGCCCTCTTAAGGCCAAGCAACCATCTAGGGATTAGTGTGAATTGACTAAGAGTGGAGATTTTTGGTCTTGGAAAGTGTAAACATTGAGGATTATAGTGGTTTCCTCAAATTCATTCTCCTTGGTGGGAATTCATTCTAGCTTTATCCATAATCTCTCTTGCCCTATTTGTTTTCCTTAGGGTAAAACCCTAGTTTGGTTTTAGCTTCAACTTGGGGGCTTCTTGAGAGTTTCATGTGCCATAACCTTGTTAAAATACATTGTGGGAAACCCTTTCTTGGCAGCTTGACCTTGGATCACTCCAACTCTCAATCTATCCATCAAACCCTAGGTCTCGCCTTGCCTCAATTTGGCTTTTACTTGGAAAGTGAATTGCCCTCTCTTAATCTTTGGAGCCTTGTACCTAAAATTGTGCCTTTCTCTTAGAATCCTTTTAAGTCACCTCACACCTTAAAACCTAGAATACCTATTAGTCGACCTTTGTACCAAGACTTCTCCCACTGGTGAAAGTCCATAAAGAGAAGGGGGTGGTAGCTGGCTGCTGGGGGTAGTAGCTGTGGTGACAGTGGGCTACTATCTCATTGTTGTCACTTGGTCTAGTTCTTGCCTTGTAGGGTAGCCTTCTCCAAGGCTTGGTATATTTTGTGGCAATACACTGCATCATAGATAATTAAAAAATACAAGAGATAATGGATCATTGTTTTTTTACAATTGTTGACAAATTATGATACCAAGGATTCAACTAAATAGAGTTTTATCTGTACCCTATTTCAGAAAAATTCAAATCCATGTCATACTTGAAGGTGAAAATAAAAATAAAGCATAAGAATGCCCATATCTAAGGTAAAACTATGACACATTCAATTACATAAACCTAGAAGGACAGATTTCCCTGAGATTGAAACAAAACCTGAATATCAATAACACATGAGCGACACCAGAACAAATAAATATCATGAGTTACACAGAGGCTTGAGTTAAAAAATTTAAGCTAAAGCACAAAGAACAGAATTCCTTGCCTGTGACAAGAATGACAAGCATCACAGCAAAAGATATACTTCCACCATTAAACCACCCCTCCCTAATGCCCTGCAAATTTCAAATATAAATCCATAATAAGAGACAAAAGTTCAGAAGCAACATGTCTAACAAATTTAGCATAAAGAAGACAAATCATTCCTCAAAGATTCTTAAATCAATCAAAGGGGTATACAGTTCATAAAATAATAGTATCATGTGATAGATTGCAGAATGAAAACCAGAGAAGATAAGAGGTGCAATTAGCAGTAAAGGGTACCATTTAAAGAGTCATTTTAGTTAAATCTTCCCCACAATAGACAACAAATAATTGAATACTAGCATACCCAGTAACATGAGAGTATAACTCACTTCTGTTTTTATGCCTAAAGCAAGTGACAAGGCCGCACAAATCATCAAAATGACAAGTGTCGTGTCCTGAACAGCTTCCCACACAAAAACCTAAAAAAGGATATAAGTTCAGTTATGTAAATAACTTTAATGCCAATTTCAGACAGAATCATAAAAGCTTCTGTAGAGCAAATATACACTCTGGTTTATCGGAGAATGCTAAAGAAAACATTACAAAAAAATTGTGTACATCCTTTCGTGGATATGAGTTCTCTCCATATGCATTCCTTCGGCGTTGAATTTCTTCTGGATTTCCCTTGATACCCTTCTCAAGATCAGTATGTAATAGATTGGCTAATTGATTTACCTGTTAGCATTTCAGGTTGTCACAGCAATAACTAACTCAGCAGGAACATAAAGTATAAAATGATCAATTAATTGAAATGTGCAAATAAAATCAAAATATCAAATGTATCTTCAATCTTACCCCGCCCATCTGCTGTAGAGCATTAAAATCATGTTCTCTAACCACATTCGCAAGTGTTTTTAGTCCAATTCCAAAACCTTCTGGGGGAACTTCTATGGCTGTATTTCATTTTAAAAATATTAGTCGATGTGATTTAATCACAAATTGGAAAGGCATTGAACAACATTTGATATACACATAAAATTAAGCTACTATACAAATTAATCGATATTTTCTTTCACAGAGCAATTTGGGTTGAGCCATTATTATGGTCCTTGGCACTGCATTCGATCCATGTTTTTGTATGTTCTTCAAAAGATCCGTTGTAATTATGTTTTTCAAGGCTTATTAGGTTTGCAGATTCTTTTCAAATTTTGGCTATTAATGAGTTGTCTATGAAAGTTAGGGCTCAGGGATAATTGCTGAGGAAAGATGCTAAGGTTTAATCTACCACAGTCTGATCTCCTTGCAACTTATCTGCAGTCACATACAGGACTTCTCTTTTGCATGTGAGCAAATATGTTTTTTTATAATATAAGATTTTTTTTCCAAAAAATAGATAACTTTATGCCAATTACAAAATTACAGACAAAGCAAGAAATATGTTGAGATAGTGACAACTTAAAACCTGGATGAAAGACGTCAAACACAACGCTAGGTCTAGAAATGGGATCTTTGAATGTAATTATTCTTCATTCCACAATCCAAATTTGTCGAGGAGCCATATATCTTGCTATGATCAAAAAAATTATTGTGTAGAAAACTGTCAACAATATCTATTTGGGCATAATAAAAAATACAACAATGCCAATAATTTAAAACCAAGATATCAAAATCCCTGAGATTAATGCAAAGAAAATATGATATGCTGAACATGCATTATATTTATAAAAGCACCAAGGGGATCTTGCAAATTCCCTTAAGTTATATTTCATGATAGAAAGGAAAGGAATAAGCCGTCATCATACTTGGAAAATATAATTCCTAATTGTCCTGTGATGGAGTTATTTGTTTTGTTTAGAAGTTTGTTACATCTAAGAAAGATTTTAGATCATGTTTAGGTGTGTGATTGAGGTATTTTCTCAACTAATTGATTGTGTGGTTAAGATAGAATTTCTATCTTCAACCAATGATTGTTGTATTTATAGTGTGATTAATATAATGTAACATAAGTTTTGGTGTGCAATTGGTTTTCCTATTTGGTATTAGAAGCCGTACTCTAGGCCTTGGCCCTTTCAGGCCAACGGAATAGAAGAATAAAGTAATCGTGTGAGTGATTGAGTGTGGCCGCTGATTGACTGTGGCAATGTGTGTTTGACCCTCATCTTATTAGAAAAAAAAACAAAAGAACAGTGTTAGTTTTGGATTTGTGGAGTGACTGCCGGTCTCACATATACGACATTTGGGCAACCATTTCCCTTTCTTTAATCGTTGGAGTGGAGAGATGGTGACCCGTTTCAGCTGATCAGAGGAGGCTCTACCCAACAGATCATCGTTAGATCACATTTGCGTTAAGGAGATTGCAATTGGAATGTAACTGTAACAAGGAGACGTGAGAAGGTGCAAGAAGTATTGCTGTGTGTCATGTATGCCTTGATGCTGCAGAGATCCGGCGTTGGAGAGGAGAAAGAAGTGTTGGTGCATACACCTGTGCCATAAATCGGACCAGGGTTGCGGGGAAGCTTCAAACCCCCCTTGTTCCTGTTTCCGAAACACGCTCCGTGCGGGAGCGTTTTGGAAACGCTCGGAAACGCGCTCCCGAAAACGCTTCCTGAGGGGAGCGTTTTCGGGAGCGCGTTTTCGGGAGCGCTTAAAACGCTCCCTGCCTTTTCGGAAGCGTTTCAGGAAGCTCTCAGGAGCGAACGCTCCCTGAACGCTTCCGACGTTTGAGCGTTTTTTAAACGCCGAAAGCGATCGGGGAGCGTTCGCTCCCGAACGCTCCCCGGAACAAAAAACGCTTCCCACCGCGCGCAAATTTTTTTAAAAGAAAAATCGATTTCTTTATAAGGAGGGGGGGGTTTCATTTTGGTTTTTATTGTTTGTTGAGTGTTGAGAGAGAGAGCAAGAAGAGACAAGGAGAGCAAAGAGCAAGGCAACAGGAGGATTGCAAGAAAGAGGTAGGCCTTCTAATCCAATTTTGTATTTTCTAGGATAAATTTTCTTGAATGTTGCATTTTATTGGATTTAAAACTTAAAAAATGAATTGTTTTTTTCCTATGTTGCATTTCTTATTCCCATTTGGCATTTTTCCATTTGTTTTGCAAGCTAGAAACTTGAAACTTGAAACTTGTTTCCATCATGGCTATATGGCTAGGGATTTTCCTCATGTTGGTTCCTTTCTTTGTGATAATGGTGTTGGAGAGTGCTAGAAGAAAGAGGCAAATCAGAGAAGAGGAGGATGAAGAGGAGGGTTCCGGTGGATTTGAAGAAAATCCTGAAGAGGAGGAGGGTTATGCTGACGAGGAAGTGGGGAGTGGAGAACCTGAGGACACAGATTCCCCAACTAAACGAGACCAAACTCAGACACCTTTGTGGAAATATGTTCAGAAAATGGAAGGAGGGAAAGGTGGTGGAACCACTAAATTTATTTGCCCCCATTGCAATAAACAATACCATGGTTCATACACCTGTGCGAGAAGGCACCTTTGTGGGATAATGCCAGTGGATGGAACTAAAAATATTGGAATCAAAGTTTGTCCTTATGTGCCAGCACCACAGAGAGAGATATATAGGAAGGAAGAGGGGGCTGCCCTACAGAGATCATCTAAAAGTTCTAGGGGTTTCGTTGATTCAGGCCCAACACATCATGGACAAACAAGCTCAACTTCCACCCATGCCAGTGGTTTTGGAGGCAGTGGCACTAGATTAAGGCGTAGAACCATATCCGATTCCCTGGACAAAGGGTGTAGGAATGATGTGGATTCAAAAGTTTACCGGTTTCTATATGCATGTGGGGTGCCATTCAATGTTCTTCGCTCACCTTATTGGCATGAAATGGTTTCTGCCATTAATGATGCCCCTAAAGGATACAAAAGCCCTGGGTATGACAAGGCCAAAACCGTGGGTCTTGATCATGAAAGAGCTAAAATAAACAATTCTTTGGCTAGAATGACAAGTTCGTGGAATGAGCATGGGCTGTCCATTGTCTCTGATGGATGGACCAATGTAAAAGGAAAACCATTGATAAGTGTTTTGGCTGTGTCGGTTAGTGGTGCAATCTTCCTGGCAGCATATGATTATTCAGACAAATTCAAAACCGGCATTAACATTGCAAAACCATTACTTGATATAATTGAAAAGACCGGGCCATACAATGTCATACAGGTCATCACTGATAATGCTGCTAATTGTAAGGCAGCAGGAGCAATTATTGAGGATAAATACCCCAACATTTTTTGGTCTGGGTGTTTGGTTCACACAATGAACCTTTTGATGCATGATATCATCAAAATCAAACAACCTCAATTCAAATGGCTTGGTGATTTGTACAAGAGAGGTAAAAAAATGATAAAATTTATTACAAATCATAGCAATACCCATGGGCTTTTCCGTACTCACTCCAAATTGGAGTTGTTGAAGATAGCAAAAACTAGCTTTGCTAGCTATTACCTCACCTTCAAGCGCCTTTGGAAGGTAAGAGAGTCATTGGCTGCAATGGTATCAAGCCCACACTGGCAGCTATTAAAGGACAGGGCAGCAACAATAGTTGACAGGCAAGATTTCGAACATGTGGAGGAGACCGCCCTTGACCCTCTGTTTTGGGCACGTGTGAGGGAAATTTTGAATTCTACCAAGCCCATTTATAACATGATTCGGTTTGCAGATACTAATAAACCAGTGATTGGAGAGGTTTATGAGCAGATGGATAGCATGTTGGGGCAAATAAAAGATATTGTTAAGGATAATGATCCCATCTTGTATGCTATGATTCATGACTGTGTGTGTGCACAGTGGAATAAACTCAATGTTCCACTACATGCTTTGGCATATATCCTTACACCAAAATATTACTCTCAATCTTGGTTGGGCCAACCTGCACCTGGAGATGGGGTTAGGGTGAAACCTCACACAGATCCAGAGGTACAAGAGGGGTACATGAAGGCATTGGACAAGTTGGTACCTGACAGGGAAGAGTGTGCTAGATTGCGCCTTGAATTAGGCAAATACTTCAGTTGCACTGCTAACTTTGGTTCTTTCCATGCAATGGAAGACAGGGACAGATTTGATGCTCTCACATGGTGGGAAGCATATGGCGGCATGGGACTTTTGCCAAAGTTGGCTAAAAAGTTCTCTCACAGGTTGTGAACACTTCTTCTGCAGAGAGGTGTTGGAGCACCTACAGCTTTATACACAATGTGAGAAGAAACAGGCTGAATGAAAACCGAGTTGAAAGCTTGGTTTATGTGCATTATAACTTGAGGTTGTTGAGCCATTACTGTGATCGAGCAAATGAGGATCAATCATACAGAGTCTGGGACAACAACCCAGAGGATGATAATTTGGAGGACGGCACGTTACATCTAGAAGAATTGGAAGCAGAACTTTATAGGGATGATGATGAAGCATCAGCAGCACCGCCACACACAGGGCCAGTCCCACCATCTACTGGTAGCAGTGCGGGTGCCAGTGCCAGTGCCAGTGCCAATGCCACTCCTCGATATCACACTATTGTACCTTTGCAGATCCAGCCTCCACCTTCTAGTCGTGGTCGTGGTACTCCTGAGAGTACTAGACTAAGTAACCGGATACTCCTAAAATGCCCTCGTATCCCCAAATCCCCGTGTCGGACACCTCTACATATCAGATTCGGCCCCAATTCGAAGGACACGGCGTATCCATACAGGGTACGGTCGGGATACGACGTATCCGAAAGGGGACACGTCGTATCCCGACCGTACCCCGTCGGATACACCGTGGCCCGTCCTGTCGGGTATGACCGGACTCGCGGCAAGCAAAATCGCACGATTTTTTTTATAAAGTGCGGTTTTTCCTTGTTATTTTCTCATCCATTTCATTTGTGTTTCATTTGTGAAGTGAGAAGGAGAGCTAGTGTGAGCAAGGAGCAAGTGTGAGCAAGGAGAAAGTGTATTCTTTCGAAGAGATTCGAGCATCCGGTAAGTGCATTGTCCCTCTATATTTTGCATTTAGTTTGTTGTTAGTGTTTGCATGTGCATATGTTTTATATATTTAGTTGTTTTTGTTTATTTTTTACAGTATTTATGGCTCAATCAAAGGCAACAAGACAGGGGCAAAGAAAGGGGAAGAATGTCTCCATTGGAGATGCCCCTCCTGTCCCTCTTTCATCACAGTCTGCAAGTATTCCATCCATTGGAAGTGGGGCTACAACAGTAGCTTCAAATGTGCAGGGAAAACAAATTGTTGACCCCAAATACCCATTGTGGAAATATGCAACAAGAGAGGAAGGGGCAGCAAAAAAGGGAGGAGGAAATTGTAGCTAGAAATGCAATTTTTGCAATGGCACATATTTCCGTGTGAAAGCTTATTTGTTGGGTATTCCAGGTTGTGGCGTTAAATGTTGTACAGCAATTGAATTGCCAGATAAGAAGAAATTGGAGAAAGAGGCAAGTATTGGTGAGGCAAATGTGGCAGCAAAATCAAAAAAATCCAAGACTGATGACCCCCTTCCATTCTTGAGGAAAAGCAGCAGCAAGTTCCCTTTTGAGACTTCTAGCAGGGGAGAATTAGCAAAGAGAAAGGGAACTGCAGTTGGTCCAATGGACAAGATTTTCCAAAAAGAGAAAAGGGAAGAGCTTGACCTCACCATTGCATTTTTTTTCTATCAGAGCTTCATATCCTTTAATGTTGCACGGTCACCTCTATTTATTGAGATGTGTCGAGCTCTTTGTCATGGGGCTCCATCAGGGTATGTGCCTCCTGGGTCAGAGAAGCTCAGAACCACATTGTTGACAAAGGCAAAGAAAGAGGTGGACAAAATGCTTGAGCCTATTAAATCAGCATGGCCAACATCTGGGGTTAGCATTGTTTCTGATGGATGGACAGATCCAGCACGCCACCCACTCATTAACTTCATGGTGTCATCCACAAATGGTGCAGTTTTCTTGAAAGCAGTGGATGCATTTGGAGAGTACAAGGATGCACAATATATGGGTGAGTTATTTCTCAAAGTTATTGAAAGTGTAGGTGTGGATTGTTGTGTGCAAATCATTACAGATAATGGACCTGTTTGCAAGGCTGCTGGCATGATTGTGGAAGCAAAATATCCACAAGTATTTTGGACACCTTGCATTGTCTATTCATTGAACTTGGCACTGAAATCTATTGCTTCTGATGTGCTTTGGTGTAATATTCCCAATTAGCCTTGCTAATTGGAATATCTCATTTTTGTTTAATTTTGCCGCTTTAGTTGGAAATAATAAATAAAGTGAGAAATAAGAGGGGTCACCTCACTTTAGTCACCTCACTTTATAAAATAAAGTGTTTTCCTAGTTGATCAACGTCATAACTTAAAGAGGGGGCCTTGGGGGTCCACATGAGTATGATAGGGGAGGGCATGAAAATGACCCAAGGTAAATCGCGCAGTGTCAAAGGAGAGTTAAGTTTCTTGAGGGAGTTTGGCATTATAAAAGGAGAGGTTCTCACCTATTTGGATCATCCATGATTTTGATATTCTTATTGATAGCTAGACTTTGTCTGCTTCAGCACGCCGGTTGTTTAGTCGGTCTGCAACACTGCTTAGTGCACGAGTGTCTCCGGTCGGAGATCTCACCCTTAGCCTCGGGGGACTTCGAGTGCCTGCCCTGGTAAGGTTTTTCTGGTTTCACCCTTAGCGTCGGGGGACTTCGAGTGCCCGCCCTAGCAAGGTTTTTCAGTAGCAAAGCAGCAGCATTTCTGAAGCACATCTGAGGAGGAGGAAAGCCCTCTTGTGGCTGCGCAGAGCAAGAGAAGGGAGGACGCTGAATCTTTGAGGAGAAGGACGTTGTTTTATCTGAAGAGAGGACGCTGTTCCTTGCAGGAGAGGAAGGACGCTGTCCAAGGAGGACGCAGTTCCAGACTGGAAGAGAAAACGCTGTTTGAGGGGCAGAAGGACGCTGATCAAGCCCAGAGTGAGGACGCTGTCCATTCTTGGAGGTGAGGGTTGCAGATCTGAAGGTTTCTTGTCAGATCTAGCTTGGTAAAGGATAGATCTTACAGATCTAGTCCTGTATGTTGCAGATCTAGCCTTGTATATTGCAGATCTGAAGGTTTCTTGCCAGATCTAGCTTGGTGAAGAATAGATCTTACAGATCTAGTCCTGTATGTTGCAGATCTAGCCTTGTATGTTGCAGATCTGAGGGTTTTGCAGTAGATCCAGCTTGAGGAGTGACAGATCTGAGGAGATATTGACAGATCTAGTCCAGATCTGAAGGGGAAACACCAGATCTAGCCCTAGAGGCTGTAGATCTGAGGAGATAGTTCCAGATCTATCATAGATCTGAGGGATTGGCAAAGCAGATTGTTTTGGAGGACGCAGACGTAGAAAGGGAGGACGTGCAGCGCAGATAGGAGGCTTCGTATCCATCAAAGGGACGCATCTTCGAGGAGGCATCATTGTGAGGAGGCGACCGCCGTTTCCGTGATCCCGTAGCAGCCTTCATCTCACCGGAGAGTTGAGGGCTTATGCTTTATTCGTGCTTCGCGCCGTCACCGGGCAGAGATGCGTTTCCACTGAGAGGGCTCGCAGACTCGCCCAGCAATTGCTCATCTTCACCAGAGGCGTACCAGACGCCGTCCTCGCGTGCCCACTTTCGCTGGAGAGGGTCTCCACCTGCCTAGGGCAGGGATAGGTGCACTTACTCTGATTTATTGTACTCCTCTCTATGTACTTTCCGATTAATAAAATGGCTCAGATTTTGGTGTTACATGTGTCATGATTCAGTGATCTGGTTCAGTTTATATCTGTATTAGTGCATTTCTGTTTATTACTGGTTATTTCCCTTTGGGGATATTACAGTGGTATCAGAGCTTAATTCTGGCTCAGCCTGTGGTCTATGACATCAGAAAAGAAATCATACAGAGCAATAGCAGTTGCAATTCCAGAAACGCAGTTGGAAAAAGGGCCAAATAAAAAGGGTCAAATTTCGAAGTTGGGAATTAGGAAAAACGTTTTCTGGGTTTTTCTGGGTTTTGGGCGAGGATCACTTTCCCAAATTCCTAGAATTTTCCGAGTAGTTTTCAGTGGGTAAATCGAAGGTCAAAGTTAAGCAGCAGTATGGCAGGAGATGTGAGTCCAGCTCGATATGCAGCCGTTTTTGCAGATTGGCAGAGCCTAGGTCAGGCATTCATGGATGCTCTCCCCTTTGAGAGCTATCTCCAGTTTCGATGCGGTATCAAACCCCCTGAGCGGCACCAGCACAAGGGGCGCGGATACCACCGTGATGACCACCGTGCAGCTAGTGGATTTCATTTGCCGAGGTTTGATGGCTCATCAAATAGTTCGGCAAAGTCCAGGGTGGTAGAGCACTTTGACAGGAGGGATCCGGATCAGTATTTTGGTGAGTTGATCAAGCTCAAACAGACTGGGAGTGCAGAGACATACATTTCAGACTTCTTGAGGATTTCGGTGATGGTACCTGATTTATCTGCAGCTCGGATGGTTGGCTTGTTTGTGGAAGGGCTGTCAGAGCCACTTCGTAGCCTAGTCCTGTCGAACAGACCGGCTACCCTTCAGGATGCCATCAGCAGGACTCGGGACTTACAGGATGTCTTACACAGGACTCGGACACCTTATCCCCAGAGACGGGCCTTCCAGCCTAAGGGTAAGGACACGAGGGCTCCGCCTCCCAAGGCGAATCCTGGACGAGGGCAGTTTGATGATGAGGCCAGGAGAGAGCTGAGGAAGAAGCGGGTGTGCTTCACTTGCCGGGAGCCATGGGCACCAGGACACAGGTGTGCGGCAGGGAAAGCACACTTCATTGAGGTCTTCTCCGAGAGCAGTGGAGAAGAGGATGAGGAAACACAGGATTGCAGGGAGTTCGAGGATACACCTAGTGAGACACAGGACTCACCATCATTAGAGACCTCCTTGACCGTGCCGGTTGATATCGTAGTGGAGGAGGTAGAGCCTACCCCGGTAGAGCCATCCACTGAGGTGATGACTGGAGCCATGTCCGAGTCTTCAGGTGGTAGCGGCACACGACAGATGGGTGAGGTATCAGGAGATATATCCACTATCGATGAGGCACTAGGAGATACAGAGGTATTGGGCGATGATCGCAGACAGCGGTATCATCGGCTTCGGACGGACCTTCGAGTTTTGAGGGAGAAGGCCGCGTCAGTACGGGAGACCGTTTTGTTGCAGGACCAGGAGCTGGAGGATATGAGAGCGACTTGTGCCAAGTCAGCGGCCAAGTTGGTCCGCATTGGGGAACAGCTGGATTCCCTGATGGTACAACCAGAGGGCACGAGGGAGCGTCAGATCATTCCCCTTCAGGCATGTATGGATGGGACTAGCAGTATTGTTGGGTCATCTCTTCCCGTTGGAGAGAAAGAGGCAGAGCCACCTAGTCAGGTCTCATATGTCGACTCGGATAGTGGTATGAGGCGATCGGAGTTGCACAGGGTACAGCAGCCACGTGTTGAGATTGGATGGCGAGAGATTTTGAGTTGGTACTCGGGGGAGCAGGCTATGGATGAAGGGGAGGTCTCAAGGAGAGATCTCACTGGAGATGCACTTCGACACACCATGGGGTGCAATGACTTTCTTCCCTTCTCACAAGAGCAGATAGAAGATGGGGGACATCTTTGGATGGATAACATCTCTCATGCTTGTGTTGGACATCCCTTGAGCCATACACATCATGATGGGAGGTTTTTGCCTACCACCTATTTGATTCTTGATAGGGTCTCATTGATCCTTGAGAAGTTTATACTTCAAAATCCCATGAAGTGCAAAATCAGAAATTTGATTTGGGAGGATGGTAGCCCTCATGGGAGGAGTAACCGGATGAGGAGAAGGAAGCATCCACAAGTGATTGAGTGGATGGGGATGATGAGCAAGGAGCTAGGAGGCTACTTGCAGATCTGTGCTACCAGGCAGCAGGAGGCTTGGCTGCGCTGGTTACTCTTGAAAGAGTTTGGCCATCTCTTGGCAAACACTCTTCCTAAGAGTCGGAGGGTGGAGGAAAGATGGCTGGATACGTGCATCATTGAGCAGCATGGAGTATGTACGCATGGTGTTGCTATGATACTCATTATGTCTTCATCACATGAGTTGTATGATGGAAGTATGGGGAGGCAGCAAATTGTTTGGTTGCTTGGTTTGTTTCTGGGAGAGCAAGGGCAGATTTGCTCTCACACCTTGCATGATGTTGCAGGAAGAGGGGATGGCACTATCTCCTCGATCTTTGATGATGACAGGGAAGCACTTCCATCTTGGGGAGTACTCCACACTTGTTGCAGCAGTATTAGAGGAGTCTCTGACAGGGAGCATGTTAGAGAACAGAGTCTTGTATTGACAGGAGCTTATTTGCATGAGCCCCCAGCGTTGTCACCTTGGAGCAGAACATTATGGATGGAGTGTGCGCAGCAGAGATATGGTGGATCTATAACCCATAGGTCCCAGGATCACTACATATTTGTTGCACAAAGAGGAGGTAATGATGATAGAGACATCTATGGCATATTCTTCTTGACTTGGGTTTCCAAGCATGAGGAGGATTATCTTCTTGCAGCACATGGTTCATTCTTCTTCATAACATGCCAAAACACTATGGAGGACTCATTTATGGATCCATGTGCCATCTTACTTCCAGCATATGGTCATATTTGTATGGGAGGCTTGATTATGAGAGAGACACATGAGCTGAATGTGCCTTTGAGTATTTTCTGCACTACATGTTCTAATGGGAGCATGGGAGGAGGCATGGCCACCACTACTATGTATGCGTTCTCTTTTGATATGGGCCATGAGATAGATATTCATCCATTGTACAGCCATGGTCAAGTGTTTGGACCTATGTTGCTGTCATATTCAGCCATTTACTATCCATTAGTAGATGTGATGGATCTTGTACGTTGCTTGCCATGTGATTTTCTGAGGTTGCAGTGGATGAGACTGCGTTGTATCCTTGTGAGAGATTGTTTGCACTATGTATCCTCATATAGAACCTTCAACAAACATCTCATTAGGGTGATCCATGATGACCATGTCATATTCTTCATGGATGGTTTGTTTTGGGCCAGCTTGTTCTTCATTGATGGAGGAACCTTCTATGGTGGAATGTTTTTCACTTTGCCATTGGAGGGCAATGATTTTGCAGCCCAGGATCAGCATAGACTCTACACTTGTCATGAGTGGAGAGAAGGACAGCATGAGGTAAGCTATGGTGCTTGCCAAGTTCATATTTTCGGCCCACCTTCATTACCAGAGCTTGAGGTGGAAGGAGATTTTTGGGAGTTGCCTTGTTGGGAGGTGGCTCATTTGGTCTGGATGATTGCTTGGAGATGGAGGATCCACAGGAGGGAGATATTCCTCAATATATTTTCGACTCCATGCCTTGATGGGAGAGAGATGATGAGCTGGTGCACAGTCGATGGGACAACTTACACAGCCATAGATGCAGAGCAGCAGCGGTCATGTTCTTCAGTCATAGCTAGAGGCAGTGAGCAGTCCGAGCCATGGGGCTTGTACGATTATTGGCCACAGTGGCGATGGGATCCGGGAGGACTATTGATTGGCTGGTACCATGAGAGGCCAGTTTGGGATCCTGGCATTGAGATATCCCTTCATGTCGGGGTGATGCAGGAGACAGAGAGGTTTCAGTGGGACCCAGGCACATTTTGCAGTATCGGCAGGGAGCATCAGCTAGAGAGTAGGCTTGTTCCAGCGTTGCTTGAGAACAAGACATTTTTGCCGGATGAGGATGCCACGGGGGAGAGGAGCAGACTTTACAGCATCCATCACTTCAGTTGCTTGAGGACAAGCAACGTTTTGCCGGGGGAGACTGTAATATTCCCAATTAGCCTTGCTAATTGGAATATCTCATTTTTGTTTAATTTTGCCGCTTTAGTTGGAAATAATAAATAAAGTGAGAAATAAGAGGGGTCACCTCATTTTAGTCACCTCACTTTATAAAATAAAGTGTTTTCCTAGTTGATCAACGTTATAACTTAAAGAGGGGGCCTTGGGGGTCCACATGAGTATGATAGGGGAGGCATCAGGCTGACCCAAGGTAAACTGCGCAGGTCAAAGGAGAGTTAAGTTTTGGAGGGAATTTGGCATTATAAAAGGAGAGGTTCTCACCTCATTTGGATCATCCATGATTTTGATATTCTTATTGATAGCTAGACTTTGTCTGCTTCAGCACGCCGGTTGTTTAGTCGGTCTGCAACACTGCTTAGTGCACGAGTGTCTCCGGTCGGAGATCTCACCCTTAGCCTCGGGGGACTTCGAGTGCCTGCCCTGGTAAGGTTTTTCTGGTTTCACCCTTAGCTTCGGGGGACTTCGAGTGCCCGCCCTAGCAAGGTTTTTCAGTAGCAAAGCAGCAGCATTTCTGAAGCACATCTGAGGAGGAGAAAAGCCCTCTTGTGGCTGCGCAGAGCAAGAGAAGGGAGGACGCTGAATCTTTGAAGAGAAGGACGTTGTTTTATCTGAAGAGAGGACGCTGTCCCTTGCAGGAGAGGTAGGACGCTGTCCAAGAGGACGCAGTTCCAGGCCGGCAGAGAAAACGCTGTTTGAGGGGCAGAAGGACGCTGATCAAGCCCAGAGTGAGGACGCTGTCCATTCTTGGAGGTGAGGGTTGCAGATCTGAAGGTTTCTTGTCAGATCTAGCTTGGTAAAGGATAGATCTTACAGATCTAGTCCTGTATGTTGCAGATCTAGCCTTGTATATTGCAGATCTGAAGGTTTCTTGCCAGATCTAGCTTGGTGAATGATAGATCTTACAGATCTAGTCCTGTATGTTGCAGATCTAGCCTTGTATGTTGCAGATCTGAGGGTTTTGCAGTAGATCCACGAGTGATGTATCCGAGAGATATTGAGATCTAGTCCAACATCATGGAAACACGATCTAGCCCCAGAGGTCGTAGATCCGAGGAGATACCCGCATCCAGCATATCCGACGCCACGCAGATTGGCTTTGGAGGACGCAGATAGGAAAGGGAGGACGCAGCTGTGATAGGGAGGCTACTCAATCCATCGGGGGACGCAGATTCGAGGAGGATCATTGTGAGGAGGCTGGCTGGCTGCTTCAGGATCCCAGAGTGTCTTCACATCTGTCTGGAGAGTTGCGGGCTTGGTGCTTTATCTTCGAGCTCTGCGCTGTCACTGGCAGAGACAGCGCTTTTCCATTTGAGAGGGTTGCAGTCTTCAGCCCCAGCACAGTTCATCTTCAGCTTGCAGAGTAGCCAGGACGCTGTCCTTGTTGCAGCCACTTTTCTGTTGAGAGGGTCTCCACTTGCCTAGGGCAAGGATAGGTGCACTTACTCTAATTTATTGTACTCCTCTCTATGTACTTTCTGGTTAATAAAATGGCTCAGATTTTGGTGTTACATGTGTCATGATTCAGTGATCTGGTTCAGTTTATATCTGTATGAAAAGATTGCTGACATCGGTTATTCCCCTTTTGGGGGAGGTCATACCTGGATTGGAGCCTCTATTGAGGATGCACGACATATCCGCAACTTTGTAACAAACCATACAAGTGCCCTCACTATCTACAAGGAGTACAACAATCTATCATTGTTGAATATTGTAGATACACGGTTTGCCTCTTCATTCATCATGTTGAAGAGGTTGAGGGAGGTCAAGACCGCTCTTGGTTCTATGGTTATTTCAGAGTTTTGGTATTTTTGGAGAAAGACGGATCAAGCAGCCTCAAAGAAGTTGAAGGACATAGTGTTGGATGATATATGGTGGGAGAAGGTAGATATAATTATTTAGATCATGGAGCTTATAATTTCCTGGCTCAGATTTGCATATACATACCAACCCATCCTAGGAGAGGTTTATGAGGGATGGGATTCCATGATTGAGTCTGTGAGGACCATTATTTTACAGAGTTAGTGCCCAGAGTCTGAGACATCACCTGAGGCCTTCTTCACCGTCAAATAGGATATTCTTGTTAGAGGATGGGACAAGAATTGCACACCTTCACATTGTTTGGCTCACTCCTTGAACCCAAAATACTACAGCCATGAGTGGCTGAATGGTGGAACTTCCTACAGATTCCCCCTCACATGGATGCTGAAATCTCATAGGGGAGGAAAGATGAATTGAGGAGGATTTTTCAAGATAGGGCATCCCTTGATGAGGTGGAGGATGCCTTTGCATATTTTTCCACTGGCAGTGGGCGATTTGGAGGCTATGATTTGATTCGAGACAGGGGGGCTAAGAAGCCCCATTCTTGGTGGGAAACTCACGGGGCAGCAAGCCCTCCTCTACAACAGTTACCCATGAGGCTCCTCTCTCAGGTGACTTCATCCTCTTGTTGCGAGAGGAATTGGAGTACATATGGGAATTTGTATAGTGTGAAGAGGAGCTGGCTTGAGCAGTCCAGGGCAGAGACAATGGTGTATGTGCACACCAACCTTTGTCTCATCTACAGGAAGAGGGAGGAGTGGTTGAAGGGAAAGACAAAGATGTGGGATGTCTTTCCTGATGATATGGGTCTGGATAGGAGTGTTGAGTTGGCATTGGCCACTTGGATCTCAATGCGCCAGTGCTAGAGCCTGTTAGATTTGATGATGGATTAGAGGGGTCATCCTCCACACCAGACGATGCACAGATGATAGAGGAGGAGGATGCATCAGAGGCAGAGGAGAGCAGTGGTGAGCATGATGATTAGGATTTGGACAATGATGTTGATTATGAGGTTTGATGACTCTGACTCATTGAGGCTTCAGGCTTGTATTCTTGTAGACTGTAGTTGATTTTGTATTTTCTATTTCTATTTGCCATTGGCAGTGTCCTTATGTAACACATTTTGATTCTGATGACTTAATGAAAAAACTAAAGTATCTTACTATCTTCAATCTTGTCTTTCTGAGTCAATTTGATGATTGTATCATGTATGGTGTATCAATGTATCATTGTAATTTGTATTATACTATCAATGATGATGTATGACTCATGAGTATCTAATATCTATGTTTGAATCAATGAATTTTGTATGAATTTGTGCAAAAAATGTCTAATTTTTAATATATTAATATATATATATTTTAAAATATATGTATATTTTTAATAAAATAATATATAACGTAACGTATCCCTGAAGTATCCTGTTCCGGGGTCACTGTACCCGTATCCGATACTTCGAATCCCCGTATCCCCGTATCAGGTGACTTAGGTACTAGAAGACCAACATTTCCTCGTGGCTCACAAAATAGACATTGGTGTAAGTAAGGCCAAATCAGATAAAATTAATAGATTTGTTGTTTACTAGTCTTTTCTATTTGTTGTTGATAGTTGAATAAATGAAATTGTTGATTCTTTCTTTAATTTACATATTTAATGACAATTTAAGTTTGAAGTTTGAATTCTGAAAGGTGAAACTTTAAAGTTATTGGCATTTATAATACTGTTTAAAAGTCATTATGAATTATGAATTATGATGCTCATGAAAGTTATATGCTGATCAATGAATCAATGATGATAAATGTTGAGACATTGAATTTTAAAATCAATGAATCAATGATGATAAATTGATATATATCAATGATGATAATTGTTATATATCAATGATGATAAATGTATATTGAATTTTGAAATCAATGATGATAAATGTTATATATCAACATGATAAATGTATATTGAATTTCTTAGTCCAATGAATCAATGATGATAAATGTTATATATCAAATTATCAACGATGATAAATGTTATATATTGAATTTTGAAAGCTTGAAACCTTCAAATTGATGATTTGCGAGACTCAAGAGTCAATATGTTGTATGCTTCCAACTCGTGGGCGTGGTTGATGAAGATTATAACTTCTAGATGATTGATGTTATATGATTCAATCTATATTTTTATGTTTTTAATGTCTAATTCATCATTCTACATGTTTTTGTTGACATATATGCATCAAAATATTAAAAAAAAAAATATATATATATATAAACGCTCCGGACCAGAAGCTTCTAAAAATGGCACGCCCCGCTCCCGCTCCGCGTTTTCGCTCCCGCTCCCAAGTAACCTTGAATGGGACACCATACAGCTGAAGACTGCACAGGAGGAGATATGATCGAATTTGAAGGGGATTTGTGAGGATGACTGACTTATTTTCTCATACAGGATTACAGTTGTTTGGTGGTATAATACACAATGTGAGGCAATCGATGCCGCCATTAATGAGGTGAAAAGATTTTACATAAGCAAATGTAAAACCATGTGTATTGAAATTTATGCTGGCAGGAAACTCATCTTGCGTGGGAGCAAGTCAGCCTTCAACAAGAAGGTATGCAGAAATCATAATCGTTTAATGGTTTTGAATGGGAAGATTATGATTTGTTTGATTCTCTTGACATTATGGAAAATAAGTCACTTTTGAAGGACTTGAAATTTGGACCTGCAGATGGACAGCTTCTTTGCTATCACTACAATTATCACATCAAGGATGCCCTTAAACTCTCTCAGTCAGGATTGGCTATTTTACAGTGACAAATATTTTGAAGATGCAAACAGCTCTGAAGCACCTTCTCCAACAACGCAATTGACTTAGGAAAATTCAGAAGTGCAATTAATTGAAGACATAAAAAATATATTTTTTAAAATTTTGTATTGATGATGATGAACTTCTAAAATTAGATGAAAAAAGTCAGCAAATTGGTTTAATGGTCTAAAACGATTTATAGAAGGAATCAAGTGCAGGTAAAAGCTCGATATGGATGGTTGTCCAGATAGTTTGGCCGTTGTGGATCTAGGGAAGGATCCCTCATTTGTTGAAGACGTGGGAGTGGTCTTCTCATGAGGTTATGTGATAGCTTGGGACGTTGTTCAGTAATTGACATTGGTAGATCCGTGATTCGGGAGTTCGAGAGTGTAACTCAGGAATCTAGTTTGTCGACTACACCCTTACGAGGGTTATGAGACAGCTTGATGAGTTAGTAGCCTAGAAGATTTCGAATTGATGATGATGGAGGGGAGTTACAAGTATAGGCACATGTATAGTTGAGTGAACCACGTACATGAAGGACATCCTAGTAGACTGGTGGTTGCAGCGGTTGGTACCCATGCATTCCGGTAGATGGTTGTTACTTTATATAGACATCGACATATTCTTTTTAATCATATTTGTAGACACCAGAACCACATATAGACTTTGCTGATTGAAATCGAGAAAAGTAGTCACTAAGGGGGGGACTTGAAAAATATAATTCCTACTTGTCCTGTGATGGAGTTATTTGTTTTGTTTAGAAGTTTGTTACATCTAAGAAAGATCTTAGATCCTACTTAGGTGTGTGGTTGAAATATTTTCTCAACTAATTGATTGTGTGGTTAAGATAGAATTTCTATCTTCAACCAATGATTGATGTATTTATAGTGTGATTAATCTAATGTAACATAAGTTCGTGCAATTGGTTTTCCTATTATCATATCATTTGAATGCTAGATGCAAGCTCAAAAGTGGGCTGCAATTTCTACTTTTGACAAGAAGTTTTTTCCATTTAGTTAATTGAAAAACACTTAATATAGGTCCAATATACGGAGTTATGACCATGCTATAATACCAATTCAAGGCTTTCATTCAAAACCACACATAGTCAAATCAGTCATTTTGGCCATAAAGACTATAATATTTATAATCTTTCAATTTAGTTCTATTATGGCCCAAAAGAGACATAGATTATACGATAATCTGTTGTTATCCTGATCGTTCAACCAGTCGTTTTGGCCATAAAGACTATAATCATTATAATCTTTCAATTTAGTTCTATTATGGCCCAAACGAGAAATAGATTATACTATAATATGTTGTTATCCTGATTGTTCAACATATGTTCACCAATTTCATCTGTTTAGCATATATATTCTGTATTTAGTCAACTCCTGCAAATAAGGACTAAACTGTTTTAAAGCAAAAAGAAGGGAAATTTGCATACCCTTTTCTTTATTTTTCATACCCTCCTCCTCTTTATTTAGCTTTATAGCAGCTGTCTTGAAGAGATGGGCTGCCTGAAAACAAAAAGGAAGGAGTTAGGATTCAGTAATGCTGTATGCTTAAAATGGCATTTGTCTTTATAGAATAAACAACAAAAGCCACAATTACAGACCATGACTTACCCTTACAGCTTGAACATGGGCTCTGATCTTGCTTTTAATCTCTTCTCTCTCCTCTGCCCTCTTTAAATCTAATGTATACCTAAACCGGCGAGAAGCATTTAGAGCCAATGTTGCTTGCTGCATATGTGCATGATGAAGAATTGATTAGAAAAGTATGGAGCTGAGAAAAACCAACGGAAGTGCAAACATGTTAAATATTTAATGCTAAGATAATCAATTCTATGATTCTTACCAGTAACCATCAAATTACATTCTGCAATGTCTAGTTTGATATGCAGTTCAATGTTATTATCCTATAGAAGTCAGGGAACTATAGAAGTTAAAACCTATTCTACAGCCGCTGCTTAATGCAGAAGGCAAAGTCAGAAATAACTTATTTCTCAAAACATCTTGAATATATCATATTTTGTCTTGTCAAGCCTATGCTTCAATGCTGACGTCCTGGCAGGAGCATTGTTACAGAAATGTGTCTAACAGTCACATAATTTAAATAGTTATGAATATTGTTGACTAGTGAACAAGATAATATGTGTGTCTTTTCTTTTCTAGTTGAACAAAGTCAAAATATTCCTCAATAGGGAATGCACAATTGTCTGGACAACCGTTGCATAGATTGTCTACTCAGCTCACTAACCAGCTCACTGTCAACCAAAGATGAGGAAAAAGTTAAAAACCCAATGGATAGGAGCTAGGAAAAGTGGGGTGTGCTCCTGAGTTGATCAGGCACAAAGCAGATGCTCCCATAGAAATGGAAAAGGGAAGGGATTATCAGAAAAAGGGAATCAAGAGTAAAAAGGATAACAAAGAATCATAAAGCTTAACCACAAATAACTAAAAGTAAAACACAGCTGCACGATAAGCATTGATGTTCATGACTGTTATAACTTATAAGTCCTTCTTCAAGCTAGGCACCCAATAAAATTAATTTTGTAGTTTCTTTCAAACTGAAGAAAGCCAATTCAATAAACTAGCTACAGGAGTTATCCTATTAATAACTAAAATGGCTTCTTCTAAGGTGAAGATAAATTCAAACAAAGAATTCCATACAAAGCTGAACTTTTTGTTTGAACAGCTTCAATTCATTTTGACTGTCAAGGGAATAGAAACACAAAATAATGTAGAAGAAAGGCTGAGGCATAACAAGGAATTAGATCTTAGAACCTGTGGCTTCCCCTCTTCTTTGGACCTTATTCAAATGGGCCGTTCTTTCATCCATGACACTTGTGAAAGACATCAACCTCAAACTAGTCTGTTCTACCCTTATCATTTGGTTCCGGTCCTTTGAGGATTGTCTATGATATGTGAGAGTCAAGAAGATGATCATTTCTCTCCCCAACGAGATTTACCTAGATGTAGATCTTATGGGCTTACAAGTATAAGAAATTAGGAAGGCTAATGCACAATTGGTAGCAATCAGGAAAGAAAACAGATGGGTTGTGTTATCTAGGATCTTGGGGTAGTTATACATGACTCCTCTCGCCTACATTTTCACATCCTTCCCAGCCAAATGATACTCCCATCAGTTCAAGGGGGGACAACATCTATCTCCATTGCATGTCGGAACTGTAATAGTTCTACTTGTTCCTCTTTTGGTACTTTTCAAGATGTGCTCTCCATTTGGAACCTTAATCTTCCTCCTTAAGATGCATGAGAACCCTGAGAGAGCACTCAAACCTATTGCATGTTATCAACTTGTTTCAACATTCAGATATGAGACAGGAAAATATAGCGTGGTTCCTAGGTCCGTGGATGTGGCTTGCCTCATTCATAATCCTCTTCGAGCCAATGTTACCAATATCACAATAATATCGCAAGTATTTCAATATATCATGACTTTTAAAAGCCTTGATATTATCTCCTGAAAAAATCACGATGGCTTCTTATTGCAATATTTTTCACCATATTGTGGTTCGGTGGAGAATATCAACCTATTTGCACTAAGTGCCCTTTAAGACCTGATTTTTGTTTTTTTAAGCTCATTTTGAAAAATATAAGTAGGGGATTGAGAACAGAGGAGTTTGCCAGCATGTTTCATCAAGTTAGTTAGGGGAAATCCAATGTTTTCATCACCGTTTAGGAAGGTATTATGTGGTGGGGATTGATTCCGATCTACCATTCCTATATTCCCAGGCATGTATAAAAATATATGATTGCATTTTGTTTGTTTTTTGAGATCTAGTGTAGGGTTTGCAATCTCGATTCTCCATTAGCTTTGCCTCTTCTTGCCGATTTTTAATGGGAGATTTAATGGTAATTTAGGACTGAATTTTATGCAACACTCTTGTGTGTTGATTTCCATTTATTTTTGTGCCCTAGAGATAATCAATGCACTACAAAATAGCCAAAGGCATTAGACCTACTATAGGAATATGGTGAGTCAATTGACCCTATTACCACTTGAACTAACATCCTTATGAAACGTCCCAACACAAGTGTTAACTAGGGAAACAAAATGAGAAATGCACCATTGTCACCTTAGTATTATTTCCCCTTCACCTTAGGTCAGCTCCTAGAAGCCGAGGAGGGCATCCCTATTAATGAAAGTAAAGTTGCTTAAGTGAATTATAACTATGCAAGCTTATGAATTACTTTAAGAAAACCACAATATATGTAACAATACAATGCACAAGGATTCTAGTAAGTGATCAAATGCTTAAAAGTTAATAAGTTAAGAATAATAGCATAAACCATCAATATATCCACTTGGGAAAAGAAGGTTAGGGGCTACTGGACATCAATATATCTGCTTGAGAAAAGAGGGTTAGGAGCTAGTGGACATCAATATATCCGCTTGAGAAAAGAGGGTTAGGAGCTAGTGGATGTGTGTGCCAAATCTGATATGTAAGATAAGCCACGTACAATTTCAATTAGCAATTAAATTATCATCACTAACAAATAAAACTTCCAAGAAGCATGAACAACCTTTAAGCTACTTTTAGGGCAAAAGAGTGAAACAAACTAGCATAAATTAATGGTGCAAAGTGTGCTTTTATTACCAATTGATCATATGCTAAGAGAGAACAAGCTTAGGGTTGTCCTCAACTTCTAAATGTGTTATATGATGAAAAACCACAAAAAATTCAGATTTGAAGCATGCAAGAGACCATTCAAGAGAAAGATTGTACACTAGAAAACAAGAAATCTTGGACAATATCCCTAGGGAAAAAAATATACATGTACCAATAGGCCAACAAGTGCTAGAAACAAGCTCTAAATATGTATAACCAACGTTGTACAAAGCAGGGACAAAATGGGGACATTTTTTGGAAGCGGGGATGCGGAAGCGTCATTTTCCAGAAATCTAGGAAGCGAAGCATCTCAGAAGCGTCTACTATATATATATATATATATATATATAAGTTGCACGAAACGAGGAAACGGAAAGGAGTTTTTGAAGCGGGAAACGATACGAAACACGACCTCCCCAAATTTTGGAAACAGGGAAACGTGGTATATATATAATATATATATATTAGAATTTAAATTTATATTAGAATTTGGGACATTTAAGAAATGTTATGTGAAATCATAATTCGTGTGATGAGAGAATGAGGCGAACTGCCTTTTTATAAGTTTAGATAGCCATCTAGAAGCATCCAAAAGACAAAGTAAACAATTAAAAAAATATTAAAACACACGCAAACCCAAAAAAATAAAAAAACACAACTTAAGTCACTTTAAGTGGAAGGAAACGTGGCCGTATGGCCTGGAAACGCGTTTCCAGTCATACTGGCAATGTTTCGCGTACACAACTTAAGTCGCTTTAAGTGGAAGGAAACATGGTCATACGGCCTGGAAACGCATTTCTGGCCGTACTGGCAACATTGTACGATCGGAAACGCATATCCAGGTCGTACGATACGTAGAAACACATTTCCGTTTCGTTTTTTGGGTGAAACGAGGGTGGGACCCACGTTTCCTGCAACATATATATATATATATATATATATATATTTGCATTTTATATTAAAAAAAATATCCAAAACACCAAATTAGTTGTAGAAGATATGGAAACATGCATATTTGTACATGACTCAAGATAGATATGGCGTCCATTGTAGATTAATGATCAATTATTCGAAATCAACCATCTAGAATCTAGATTCTTCTCCTCTTGTCTAGCCTTTGCCTCTACCTCAATTGTCTAGGATATTACATTGCCCAATTTTGATCAAACTACCTAATGATTAATCCAAATTCCAAGCCTTAAAATATGGTAGAAAAAAGCTTAGCATGCTTGATCAATGATTTTGACTTGATTGAAAGGTATTTTTTTGCTAACGGCATGACAAAGGAGTTAAATAATTAACACCACCAACACTAGGGTACATATAGGGCTTGGTGCTCTTTATTAAATGTCAATCACATACCGTCATACATGATATAATCTAATGAAATGACACAATCCCATTGAACCTGAATTCCTGAAAACTGTTAAGTCCGCTGAATTTTGAATAGCATATGAAATTCTATTTTCTCCATATGAAGTCCAAGGAGGTTGGAACCACTCTCAAACATCCTGAGTCATTTCATGGTAATGTTAAAAATTTAAGTAAAAGTGGCATTCTCCTTTATCTTTAAGAATTTGACATTATCATGAGGGAGCATCTAGGAAGCATCTAAGGAGCATCAAGGGAGCACCTTTAGAGTGTCCAAGAAGCCCCAACCCAACTTAAGTCAAAGAAAAAAATATATATTTAGAACCTTGTGGAACCACCCATCTTCGTACAGATCCGACCTGGAAACGTCGCGTTGCTGTACGCCGATCTATCATATGAAATGCGGTTCCGGCGTACGGAAACGCAGATCGGGATAAACGGTTCTGAATTAGGCTAGAACCGTGTTTTTTAGCCCAATCCACGAATCTGTTTTTCATAAACGCAGTTCGAACAGCGGATCTTCCGCGTCTCCGTACAGGACGCGGATCGGGGGTTGGAGTCGGGGGAAGTTTCCTGCAACACTATGTATAACAATGAAGTAAAACAAGAACTTGTAAAATAGATGGTGAATTACCCAAGGGTTTCCAATGCTAGCACTTGGAATTAGTGTTGTTGACATTGACATTGGCAAAAATTTGGCAAGGGTGGAAAAAATCAAAAAATCATAGAAATAGGGAATATATCGGTAAAAATTGACAAACATTGGCTAAATTATCAATATATATACACACACACAAAAGTATTCATTTTTTTTTTTTAATTTTTTTAACATCTAAAGCAACAATAACATCAAATAAATGCATTGCCACATAAATATGAAAACAAAACTAATATATATGATGTATAAGATGTCTAGTTCTATATCACACATAATAAAATTAGATACATGAACTAGAGATTTCCTCTGCCCCTCTTATGGGCAAAAGTAATGCCTTTTTCCTCTCAAGTAAAAAGGTCGTGGGGATGGCATTGGACTCTAACATCCTCTAGAAGAAGAAGTAAGAGGTAGACATTGACATCCTCTACTAATGCCCATGCTACTCCTAAGTTCAATTCGTTATGCTTGAGTCCCTGAATGTGGTAGTGTCACCTCCTCCTCCTCCTCTACTTCTCTTCCCCCATACAACCTCCTTTGGTGCCTCCTCTAACCAATCAGGGATCAATTCCATGACAAACCTCTCGATCTCAATCCTCCATTCAACAATGGTGTCAATCCCATCCAATGGCATGGCATCCACATCAAGTGTTTTCTAAAGTTGCCTCACTTACAATCGAAAATTGTAGTAGACGTAGACCATGTCATTAAGACACTAGGAAATCAATACTCATTCCATGAAAACATGGTGATAGCAAAGGAAAATTGTGTCCACTTCCTTGGCTCAAGCAAATTCGACCTCCCCCTCCTTTGCTCTCCAAACCTTTCTTTTATTTGCAAAATGATTCAAAAAAACCAAAAAAATACATTTAAAGCACCCCTTCCCACAACTTGGCAATTTCTTGGATCATGTTTCAATTTTATCATGATTTTTAGGATATTATCACAATTTTTTCAACTAGAAAGAAATCATTGATTTTTTCTAGCAATAAAATTAGCATAGGGTAAAAATCACAACCACATGGTTTTTTCTCAATGTTCATAACATTGCTTGGAGTTCACCAATTTAATCTCCAAATGAAAGATATGAAGCTACAAGCACTTAAGAGATTAATTTCACCACTAAGTGTATTAGATAAACTTATAGAAACAATCTAGAAGTGAAATAGAGGCTAGGTATGAGTAAGAGTATGTTGAACTTATGCTTATACTAAAACGGGAGGTGAATCAGTATAAGATACTTTTTTTATTTTAAATGAGCATTCATCAATAATTCATTAACTTCAAAATATTAAATGCATGTCAACATAAATCACAGTACACAGAGTTTGATGTGGAAACTCTTGCAGGAGAAAACCATAAAAGTTTATCTTTATAAATGTTTGTAGGAAACAACCTATTGTTGCAAGTCTTGTAGGAACCAAGCTACTGGAGACACCAATCTCCTTGGCTACGCACCAAATTAGCAATACCTGTAAGGGCACCAACCTAAGGTCTTCATACACATAGAACTTTTGACTTCACCTACATGCTTCATGTTGAGAAATCTAGGGCATCAAGTATTAGGTGATTACTCTGAGAGATAATTGCTTGTGAATGCTTTTTACTTCTTAGATTATATTCTTCTCTTTAGATTATAATTTTTTTTTTCTTTCATCAAACAACTACCAATGCATAAAAATAAAGAGACAAGAGACACAGGATGTAGGTTATTCGCCAGGGCCAAAACCTCTCCACTTGAGAGGAAACCCAACAAAAATTCTTCTTCTTATAAAGACTCCAATTGATGAATACCAAGACCAAGACCCTTGACCTATTCAACCTCTCCAAGACCAAGGCACCAAGCTTCTTGTTTTGACCTCTATTTAAAGTCAAAGATAATCAACTGCCTGCTCCTTCTACTTCTGCCTTGGCTTCCTTGTCTTTGCTTCAGACCTGCATCTCCTCGGCCCTAATTCAAAGGCCTTAGCACATGTAGATGGCCTTCTTTTGCACCTTAATTTCCTTCGCTTAGGGTAGAGACCTTTCCTCGCTTTTCCTTCTTCTGCAATTCGGCTGCCTAGATGACTCAAGTATTTCAGGCCTTTTTCCTGTAGCAAACAGTTCTACAATCTTGCACGTGTGAAGTGATAAAACAACCTTGTCTTCTAGTCCTTCCTTCTTTGCTTGGGGAGAGGCTTCCTTAATGAGACTTCGCACTTCCTATTGCAGACTTTTTGTACCTTATACTTCAAGTTGTGATGACCGAAATTTTGCTTCTAAAATGATGTCGAGCACTCCTCTTTATAGTTGTTTCCTGTCAAAATAAGCCGACTTGAATTGGGTGTGAGCCGGCATGTCACTTAAGGAGATCATTTAATTCATCTTGAAGCCGACTTGCTAGGAGTTGCTTGTGCTTGTCTTGGAGGGTCTTTTGACTCTTTGAATGACTCATACAAAAATGTAACATACCCAAGAAAGGTCCTTCATACATGACATTGACTCAATTTGACTTTATGACCAATCCTAAGGACTCATAATGGGAGTCACACTAAAAATAAATTCCTTGCTCATGAAACCCATGAGACAAGCATTACAATAATGATTTTATTTTTCTTCTTTACATCAATTATATAAAATCATAATTACACATGTCATTATGAAGACCGAACCTAGTTACTTTTCAACACTCCCTCTTAACTAGGGAGATATTCATAATGGTATTTGGTCATTCTCAATCTGAAGAATTTCTCATAAGAAGAATCGGATTGGTAACCCATTTGTTTAGCATCATATCAACCAACATTGTCACATGGCAAGGCCTTGACTAATACCTCTATCTCTCCACTTGATTTGAGCACTATGTTGGCGAGACCAATGATACCCTCATCATTGTCTCTCTCGGAACATACCCCACGCGAGTTCTCAGGGTGTGTTCCACCAGGATTATTCTTATCTTGGATTCCCAGTCCTCAAAGAATATCGGTCCTCTACAACTACTCTTATCTTAGATGCCCTAATACATCCTCAAAGAGCATCGGATGCCAGATGTTTACCCAATCCTCCATTTTGTCTTCCCAAGTGAAGACAAGAATGATGTGTCTATCTCTCCCTATTAATTAGGGAGGACATATCTATTCCAATAAAGAAATGTACTCATTCCTACACAAGGAATGTTCCTAAGCTCCCTCTTGGCTTAGGAATTTCCAAGTTTCTTCCAAGTAAGAAACTCGTTTCCAAGCTCCCTCTTAATTAGGGACCTACAGCAGCTCCTCAGGTGGAGATGATGGGGCAACCAGCTGCTTGAAGAACTCCTCCTCACGATGTCATTAACTTCTATTCATTATCTACGAGTCTTCATGTTGGGACTTCTACATAGGGTACCGACCATCCATCAAGTTCATCCATGAGTCAACCATGTCATCATCGGAAAGTGATCCATTAGTCTATATTTGGCCTTCCTTCATGCCATGTTGCTCTCTTCATGCCATGTTTACTTAAGGATCTTTCATCCTACTACATGTGCATCGATGGTGGAAGACATCCATAGATTTTCCCTTGGAAGCTCTGCATAAATCCATCTAGATATTAAAATATAAAGGAATGAACATTAAAATCAACATTACCTTTGTGATGGTCTTTCATCACATCTTCTAGTTTGCATCAACATCCTGCATACATATCGACACATCTCCTAAAGATATATATTGTCAAGGGTCTCTTTCTTTTTCAGACTTCATCAGAGTCTTCATAGGAGATATCTTAGTCAAATCTTCTTGGTCTTTCGGATGTTGATGGCCTTTACCGTGGTTGAATATTCCATGATCCCTTCCTTGCTTTCTTCGCACATTACATTCCCAGGAACTTCCAATCAAAGTTCCTCAATTTTAACCACCTCGTACTTTAATTAACGACAGCTTATGTTGATTTCATCTATTGAATATGTGACCCATGCATTCCTACATTCTTGCATTCCTTTGAGGGGGAGATCCTTACTTTTGATCATGCTCTTAAGATAGAGCATTGGTCCATGTTACCTACAACCATATGACTTGACTCTTCAATATAGACTGTAAGCATACATACCTCATTTTTTTAGGTCATTCAGACTTCCTACAACAGCTTCCTTGATTGAAAGAGCCTCAATCACTTGATTTTCTTCACTTTTATGTCATCATACCATCATCCCATGAATTCCACAAGTTTGAAATTCTTGATGAAACACTTGCTTCCACTCATGATCGGAGAACCTTTCAATGAAGATTCCATCAGAGAATCTTGAGGATCTAAAGTATCCCCATCAACAGATGTTTCCATTTGACAGATATATGATGAACCTTGTACTAGATGACCTTGCCACTTGTGTTTCCAATGAGATTCCCAAGAGCTATATCCTGGACTTCCATATATTCTAACCGTCTTTCATGCTTCTCTATGATGATGTCCCGAGCTCTTGCTTTCAATGCTTCTATGATGCCTTGATGCATCCCATTTAGTGAATCATGATAGCCATATCTTACAACAGAAGACTTAGGAACTTGAAAAGAACTTATGTGAGGAAGACTATCTCAATATTGGAGATCTATTACTTCCTCCTTCTTGGACTTCTTTTTCAGCTTCCTCCACTTCCTCAGTGATATGAGCTTCTTCTCTTCTTCTTTTGTTATTGTCCTTCTTGAGCTTAGGAAAATCTCTCCTATAGTGCCCATATTCTTGACACCCATAGCATTGTATTTTATCCATGTTATTCTTCTTTTTCTGAGTACCGAACCTTCCAAATTGTCCCTTTCTTTTTGTCATAGCAGCATATGCCTGATCTTACTCACCTAATCCCACATCATATTTTTCCTTTAACCTGGATTCTCCAATCTTGCATAGGGACCATAGATCCTGGAATGGAGTAGCTTCTTTCTTTCCATAAATACTTGAAGTAAAGTTACCCCACTCCTCCGGTAGTGCGTTTAACACAACTGTAATCATTTCACTATCAAACATGACTTCTCCCAAGTCTTGTAGTTGATCCTGGATCTCAGAAATCCTCATAAAGTATGAGGCTATTACATCTTCCCTAAACATCTTCAACTTGTAGAGTTATTTCCTTAATGAGATGACTCCTCCAGCAGTGCTTACAAAATACAACTCTACCAGTGTGTCATAGATTTCTTTAGAAGTTACGAGTTTAGATACATATGGGATGAGGGGATATTTGATGGATTCAATGAGAATCCTTTGAGCCCTAATTTCCCCCTTCATATACTTTGCAAGTTCTTGCGCATCTTCTTCTCCTAGTTTCGTGATAGATCCTTTGACATGATCCATGACCTAATTTTCAATGAGATTTAGATTTTTCCTTTTCTTCCATGCAAGGTAGTTTGAAGCCCCAACCAATTTGTTGCTTTCCTTGCAAAAAGACATTTTGACAAATTCAGATAAGGTCATATACTTACTTAATAGGATGCTCCTTTCTCCTTGATGCTTCCTTGATGTTGATGATGATATAGAGAACAGAAAACTTCTCTTTGTTGAATATAGCAATGTTCCACGGGGTCGCGTCCCCCAGGGTCGGGTGCGCGCACCTCTCGCACCCCTCGCACCCGGGACGGGGAGTCTCCTGGGGGTGCGTTTCCCCGCGCACCCTTTTTGGGGAGTCGCGGGGAGTCGCGTCCCCCAGTGTGGGGGACGCGACTCCCCAAAAAGGGTGCTTCAAAAAAAAAAAAATTGTAAGTATAAAAAAAATTTACTATTCATTATTCAATGATTCATTTCATTTCTAGCTCTTCGACCTCCAGCTGACCTCTGCTACTTCGACCTTGACCTCTCTGTGTCCTTGATGTTGATTTTATTTTCAGTGCTAATTAATAAATTATCTATTTTTACTTTTCAGTTGTTGACCTCACATTGATTCCTAACTCTTGACTCTTAACTATTTTTGAGTTTGAAACTTTGAGTTATATAAATTTACTATTTACTATTTAGTGTTCAAAGTTCAAACTTAGTATCTACTATCTACTTCTAGTATGTTTTGCTTTCAATTTCGATTCTAGAATGATGAATGATGAAATTAATTTTTAAATCATTGTAGATTGTAGAATGATGAATGATGAATGATATGGAATCATGGATCAATGTATTTGAAGATTTCATTATTGAATTTATTTATTGAATGATCAATGATTATGGATGAATATTAGAATAATGAGTATGTCGTATGAATGATGTATGTATCAAAATGAAAGATGAGGATGGATCAATGTATGTCATTATTCAATTCAATTATGAATTTAAATTTTATCATGTGTAGATCAAATTTCAATTTTCAATGTATTTACTATTGGTATTATTATTATATATATATATATATAACAATGAATATGAACTTGAATTTTATATATATATATATATACCCCGACGACTCCCCGCACCCCCGAAATTTCCCTAAAATTTCAGGGTACTCCCACACGTCCCCCCTGTGCGTCTCCCCGCACCGGAGTCTTGGTGGAACATTGAAATATAGTTTTCTTCAATAATGATCCTCGATCTCACGGAGAGGGAGATCCCTTTTGATGGTGAAGTCTTGTTGATGAGGATCAATGATGACTTCTTGGTGATGTCTACAATGGTAAGGAACTTGTTTCAATGAGAGAGAGTCTTGCTGACTCCACCTTTTTTATCTAGCTTCCTTTGACTTCAAGATGATCTTTGCTTTGATCCATTCCTTGAGATTTAATCCTTGAGTATCCCTTGATAAGATGCCCTTCCTTGTCTTAGTCACCTTAGCTCTGATACCATGTTGAGAAATTTAGGGCATCAAATATTAGGTGATTTCTCTGAGAGATAACTGCTTGTGAATGCTTTTTACTTCTTAGATTAGATTCTTCTCTTTAGATTTTATTGCGTTCTTTCATCAAACAGTTACCAATGCATAAAAAATAAAGAGACAAGAGACACAGGATGTAGGCTATTCGCCAGGGCCAAAACCTCTCCACTTGAGAGGAAAATCCGCACAAATTCTTCTTCTTATAGGGACTCCAATTGACGACTACCGAGACCAAGACCATTGACCTATTCAACCTCTCCAAGACCAAGACACCAAGCTTCTTATTTTGACCTCTATTTAAAGTCAAAGATAATCAACTGCCTGCTTCTTCTACTTCTACCTCAGCTTCCTTACAGATCTCGGATTCCTTGTCTTTGCTTCAGTCATGCAGCTCCTCGGCCCTCATTCAAAGGCCTTAGTACATGTAGATGGCCTTCTTTTGCACCTTAATTTCCTTCGCTTAGGGTAGAGACCTTTCCTGGCCTTTCCTTCTTCTGCAATTATGTTGCCTAGATGATTGAAGTATTTCAGTCCTTTTTCTTGTAGCAAACAGTCCTGCAATATTGCATGTGTGAAGTGATAAAACAACCTTGTCTTCTAGTCCTTCCTTCTTCGCTTGGGGAGAGGCTTCCTTAATGAGACTTTGCACTTCCTATTGCAGACTTTCTGTACCTCGCACTTCAAATTGTGATGATCGAAATTATGCTTCTGAAATGGTGTTGAGCACTCCTATTTATAGTTGTTTCCGGTCAAAATAAGTCGACTTGACTTGGGTGTGAGCCGATATGTCACTTGAGGAGATCATTTAATTCATCTTGAAGCCGACTTGCTAAGAGTTGCTTGTGCTTGTCTTGGAGGGTCTTTTGACTCTTTGAATGACTTATACAAAAATGAAACATACCCAAGAAGGGTCCTTCATACATGACATTGACTCAATTTGAATTTATGACCAATCCTAAGGACTCACAATGGGAGTCACACTAAAAATAAATTCCTTGCTCATGAAACCCATGAGACAAGCATTACAATAATGATTTTATTTTTCTTATTTACATCAATTACATAAAATCATAATTACATGTCATTATGAAGACCGAACCTAGTTACTTTTCAACACTTCATACTTATTTCACAACATCATCATTCCCTTAACTTGCATTCTTGTGACTCTCCTTGCTTCATACCCTAGACATAGCTTCAAACTCTAGTAGATTTAGCCTTCATGCCCTAGCAAACCTCATAGTATCGTTCCCCAAAATATAATCCTATATTAGTGCACTTCACGACATCACAATCCCAAAACAACACACTTCACAGCATCACAAACCTTAGTCCTTCATAGCGCACCTTTAAACCCCAAGAATACTCCTCAGCTCCTCTTGCACACCTTAGATCTCTTTTGCACACTTGTACTTGATTTTCTTGCTTGGATACACTTCAAATGTGTTCATCTATCCTTTACTTACAGTGTTTTTGTGTTCACTTATGGGGCTTGTTACCCACCAAAATAGGTAACCCCATAGGAAGAAACTTTCTCCTACATTTGGATATCCAGCCAACTAGCATTCCTTGATATTCACTTCTCAATGATGATATGCCATGTGCCTCCGCCATCCGCATCATCCAACATACCTCTCACCATCTGAAATTTCCTCTTGGATCAAGGTGAGGTACTATTCAAAAGGTATTTTGATCATTTTGGAATTGGGTTCTTATACTTGTTTTCTTTGGGTGTTTAGTATGGATAAAGGGGTGATCTGAAAGCTTGATCGATATTGACTATAAATTTATTCTCTCACCTTACCAGGGAGTTAATATTTAGCCCTAGTCTAGTGGGACCTTCCCTATTATTGTGGAGATGTGATCTATTTTTCTTGGAGACTAGCTCATATTGTGGAGAGATCTTTTTGGAATGTTAAAGGATTTGTTCATGCATTTCTTATAAGTACTCTTATTGTTGATTATCTTTTGAATAATTATTACATGGAACGGTTGTTGATAGGGTTTCTATGTGCTATTTTTATTGAATATCTTTCTATGGAATCTTGGAAAAGTGTTGCATGTATTAACTAATAGAATGTATGGCAATCCCTTGAATGAATCTTCATGTTAAGCTCTCTTCATGATTTTATCCCCTCATAAAGTGATAGCTAGGTCTTTGAAAGCTAGGGTTTTTCTTATCCTTACTCCACACTAGGGTTTGATATTTCCATTTGTAGGTATCCCTTAGACTCCATCACCCAAGGATCAAGCAGTGGCCATGCACATAAATGATCACACCCCAGAAAAAAAAGAAAAATAAAAAAAATTTAACCTTTTTCTCTCTCTTTCCCACACATTTTCGGCCCTTCAAGGCAAGTCATTAGGCTAGGGCTAGGGTCAAATTCCTAGGAGTGTACACATGGTTTGAGCCTCATTGCATCAAAATCCACATTTTTCCACAGTAAACTCTCCCCTCTTAGGGCTAATGTCGTAAGCCCTAGCTGATTATTCCGTAGGGTAAACCCTAACCTAACCCTAGGCATCAACTTACGACTTCTTAAAGGCTTATTGCTCCAATTATTTATCATACCTATCTTTACCAAGCCTTTTCTTGTTCTTATGCGCCTTGGTAAGCCTTTGTCCTTACCTAGTCATTAAACCCTTGGTCCCAATTGCCCTAGATAGTTCTCTTGGAGGGCATGCTTGCCTTGTCTTTGTTGAATTCAGCCATGTCCTTATGTTGAGTGCCATTCCTAAGCCTATCCTTTGACAACTCTAAGCCATAGACTTTGAATACCTATTATGTGACCAATACAGGGAAGCTTCCCTTGTGGTGAAAGTCCACTAAAGAGCGGGAGGTGGTGAGTTGTGGCGACAGTGGGCTTCCACCTCATAGTGTTGCCCCTTGGTCTAGCTCTTGTCTTATGAGCCCTTTGCAAGACCTGGTAGATTTTATGGAAACATCTTCTGGTGCTATTTTCAAGGAGGATTTGAGTCAACCCTCTGCAAAATCTAAAGTCTAAGCACTTCATTTCCTTGATTGAGCTTATCCCATAGACAAGGATATATTTGCTCATTTAGAGACTCATTTGAAGAATGAAGATTTAGTTCTTCATTGAGCTTCAAAGGTAAAATGCTTGTAGGGTGAAGCAAGCATCTATAAGGAACTTTGAATTCACCCTGGTGACTACCCATTTGGTTATTATGCAAGACTCAAGGAAATGTCTCCTTAGGATTTGCATGAGATGACCCTTGCTTTGGATGTCAAGGAAATTCCTAGATATCCAAACCATTGTAATACAAATTCTATGACAAATGTCCCAAAATTTGATGGTGATCCTTCTTCATCTATGGATAATGTTGCAAAATTCATCAAGTGTGCTTTAGGGATCAATATGGTTCAAGAGGATCCTCTCATGAGGTTGTTCATTAATTCTCTTGGGGCTAATCAAAGAGAGTGGCTTAAATATTATTGTATGCCTAAAAGCATGTAATATTCCCAATTTTTCCACAAGATAATTGGAATATTAGAGTTCTTAATTTTCTTATTTAATTAAGTAAATAAAAGGGTGGAGGGACCCATAATCCTCAAAGATTAATAAGATCCACCTTTTGATGTGTAAATGTGGATTAATTAAACATAGATCTACATAATGGAGTAGTGGAGCAGCTCCTAATGTAAAAGGAGTGGAGATCATGTCTCATTAATGAGATAGATCATAGAGGTTGAAGCAGTCAACTGAGATCATGGAGGGAATCTAATGTAAGATCATAGAGAATTCATGATGAAGTGATGGAGAAAGTAGTGCATTTAATGCACACATGATGGAGAGGGTGCACATTGCATGCAGACATGATGGAGGACTTGGAGAGATGGCGCAGTCAAACATGGAGACATATGTCCACATGCACAGCGCATTTTAGAGGTGGGCCAAGGCATGGGAAGGCTCATAAACTATATAATGGAGATGAAGGCAAGATTGGAGGCAGGATTTAGTTTTATGATTTGTGATATGTTTAGATCTGGAGATGTCTTTTGACATTCCATGCAGTCTTATGCTATTTGGCTAAGTCTGCAGTGCTGTTTAGCACAGGGTGTTCCTGAGCGGGAATCCCACCCTTACCCACAGGGGAGGTGTGTGCCTACTCTGGGAAGGTATTATGAGCTGCTATTTCATCATCAGGCATTGGTGCCATATTGTTTCTACTCTCTGCAGAACATCTACATTCAGGAATTGTGTTATTTCTGAAGATCAATTTGGGAGGAGAAGGTTGTCTTTAGTGTTTCAGCTAGAGAACTGGTGAAGGATTATTCCTATCACCTTGGGCTTCAATATCAGCAATCCTCGGGCTTCATTTCATATCTGGCATCAGGCAAAATATTATTGACCTCCTATCAGCAGCAATCCCATCAAGGATTGCGCAGTCCATCATTGCAGATCAAGAGGAGGAAGGAAGTTTCTAGCATTTCAGCTAGGAATCCTGTGAGGGATCATCCCCTCACCTTGCCATCACCATTTCCATCAGCCTGGAGCTTATTTGCTGCATTTTACATTAGGCTTGAGTCTCTCTCTTTTGTACAGCGCAATTTCTTCAGCAGCTGCATATTCAGTTGCTGCATTTTGAGGAGGAAGAAGAGACAAGATCTCAAGCTTCTAGCTTGGAGATCTGAAGAAGGGATCAGCCCTTCAAGCTTAGATTTGGTTGTATAACATATTGCAGCCATCTTTGGATCAGATCTAGCTTCAGATCTGCATAACCCAACAGTGAAGTGATCAAACCCTAGGAGGGTGATTTTCCAAACTCATAGATCTGGAAAATCCTTTCTGGGTTATCTTGGGTTTACATCACATTGGCCAGATCTTGAATCTTAGCATCATCAGAGCTCCTGAGCTCCATAGATCTGCATTTCCCTTTCAGCCAGCAGTCACATGTTCATTATCCGCTGAAGGGACAACACAGTATTGCTTCTCGCAGCTCTCCAGTTACGCAGTGCTTGTTGTAGCATGATTGCAGGGTCATTCTAGGCCATCTCTTTGGCTAGAGTACCTTTATTTTGTACACTGTTGTAACTGAATCATCTCCTTGAATAAAATGGCTAAGCTATTCTGTCTATATCTATGTTGATCATAAACTTACATGTACATTTTATGTGTTACAAATATTGTGTTTGTGTATCAATGCATTATTCCATTTTGGGATATTACAAAGCATCTCTTCCATTAAGATACTTATTGAAAAGTTTCTTAAGCATTGGGGGCCATGGTGTCATTTTGACGATATACTTAAAGATTTATCCATAGCCCTCCAAGATGGATGCCTCCTTAATCATGTTGAAGAAATTGAAAAAGAACACCACGACTAAGAGAAAGAGTCCCTTTTGGATCATCAAGATGAACACATTGAAAATGACCTTGAAGATGACACCAGGGAGAGGAGCATGGTTAGGATCCTACTAAAGATGATACTTTGACAAGTGAAGTTGAGGCGAGCTCCACCCATTTCATGAATGTTAAGTTTGATGATACACTTTCCGAAGGCCATAGAAAGGGTGATCCCATAAATTCCCTGAAGATTAACATTGATTATTTTATGTATATGGAAGAGGGGAAGTGGGATATGAGTAGCCATCATTTGGATAGGTATCCAATTAATGACACCAATGATGATGTTAACAACAATCTTATCCTGCCTCGCACTTCATATAATTGGGAGGATATGATTGTTGATGTATTTGAGCCATCCTTAGATCTTCCTTTTGTCGTCCCTCAATCATATTCAGATTCCATGACTTGTGAACATGATGAGCCAACTTCGGTTGCCCCTTTTGTATCTGATTCTTATGATGAGTAGCCTGTTTGTCGAGACCTTACCCCCAAGTCATCTCCTTCCTCATGCAACTCACAACATGTCTTAAATGACATCAATGAGAATTGTACACCAAATATAGCTATTGAGCAAGAATTCCTAAAATTGTTTATTGATTATTCCATATTCAGGTTGCAAGAGAGGACCCAATGGTGTAACCTAAATTTCTTATTTCCCTTTTCAACCTTGACGGATTTGACTCCTCTCGAAGATCCATGGTCATTTTGCTTTCTCACTACCCACACTCATTGCTCTAATCCGGTTGTTGAGTATTATGAGACAGTAGTCATTGATTGCGATATTGCTTTGTTTGATCTCTTAATTAAGCATAGGGGTAACGGGTGTAATATTGACTTGATGATATGTTGGCTTCATTGGTTGTATGACTAGGTCAACATGTCATATATTACAATGTTACTCTGGGTTGCATTGCATGTTGTGTCAGCATCCTAACTGTTGCATTCTTCATATTGTTATGTTGTATTGTAGATTAGATTGTAGTAACTTTGAGTTTACTTACTATACAGATTTCATTTTATCATATAAAACCAAGGTGATAACCAACACCCAGTGCACATGCTTCCAATCAAGTTGATTTGAATGTGCGGGTAACAGGTTTGTGAGCCCAAAGATTTTTGGAGTTATCATGAACTCCCTGTTTAAGAATGTGGATCTATGTGCTGTAGCCTGTACAGTGAGCTCATGTCCCCGAGTTGGAGCCAGATGTTAGCCATCAAAATGGGTAACCCCATAGGAAGAAACTTTCTCCTACATTTGTGTGCAAAACTTGAGGAAAGGTTTGCACCTCGAGATTACCTCTCAACATTTGTAGATCTGGGGTTAAGATGGATCTAGGGTGGTATATTTAAATTTGGCTATATATATATATATATATATATTAAATGACAAAAAGAGTTTGACGTCATGGCATTTGTGCATGTGTTTGACTTGAGAATCATCTTAGCATCATAAATTGTCTTGCTGATTTTATTTATTATTTCAAAAAATTTAGCTACATAGACCATAATTTCATCCATTTAAGCCCTAAATCTACATGCTTTTTATTTGTTTCAAGGACTAAATGGCTACTGCTATAACTTGTTTCACTACTGTGATTTTAATTTACCATTTTGCAAACAAGTTTTGCAACAGCCATTAGTCTTTTCTTGATTTGTAGTGTTTGGGAATAACCTTGCATTGAATATTAAGTTATTAACTTCATAAACCTTCCAAACAGCCTTAGATCCACATTTACTCAAATCTTGAAATTGATTTGAATAACCACGTTATACTCACCTTGTTTGATATGTTGTGTTGGTGGTAATTTATGTAGGCACTTCGGGGGCTTTAGATTTTATTGTGTTTTACCTTGGGATCCTAAGCCCTACTAGGGAGGCCTCCCTTATGTTGGATTCATCCTTCACTAAACAAAGGAAGTTGTTACCAAAGTGATAGTGGTAACACTTCTGATGTTCTATTAAGTCTTCGCAACTTGTGAAGGCTTTGCACTAAGGTGCTAAATTTTGTGATAACAAGACTCGTAACGAAAAAATAAACCACAATGAACTAATGACAGTAGCATCAACAAAGCTTGTCCTCTTTAAGGAATATAGAGAAGGACTAATGTGCTTCTACCATTCAAACAGGCTTCCCTCTTTCAAGCAATGTTGTTGCATCCAAGAAGCTAAGGGAGTGACTGAGTGTGCCCTATATCATCGTAAAAGCTATGAGAAACATCACAAGCAAATAGACTATGATGATCAATATTCATAAGCAACGTGTGTTGATCTCCCAAGCGACTATGAGAACACGTTCCATCTCTTAAATACAAAGCTACATTTAGCCCCATGCTTCACTAGAGCAAAATCGAAAAGTGTTCTCAATCCTTCTAATAAACATGTTCAACGTTTTGTTGAAAATGAAATTGTACATTATCTGTTCTTAAGCTTAGTATAATTAAACTCAAAACCAGAGAAATTTTGATTTGTTTAGATCAAATTGATCTATAAGTCGATGTTTATGAGTTTATCCAATTAAGTGCGAATTGATTTAGAATGATCAGTTAATTAGGTATTGAATATGGATAAATTTTGATAAGATTATGTTTATGAGCTAGTTTATTAAGTTTCAACTAATGTTGCACAAGTGTTTGGAACGCCCACTGTTGGGAACGCAGGTATATGTGTTTAAAACAGATAGAAGCTTTAAACTCAAACTTGCAAAATAACAGTAAATTATAAGCAGTTATAAGAATTCAAAGCAGGTAGACAAAAAAACAAACCGTACTTCCAACGACTCCAACTACCAACCAGCAAACCTTTTTATCTCCAACGGTATGAGCTGTTGTTTACGACTAAGGTAGAAAGAGGTTTCGAAGACTTGTTTGGTTGTTGGTTCCTCGTGGTACAGCCCTTTTCCACGGTTCCACCCTCTGGCAACCATGTGACCAAACAAAGGGGAAGGCGTTTAAAAACAGAACGAGAACACAACTGGAAAACAGGGGAATGTCTCTTGCCATGACCATGTACCCTAAAAACTCAGCCCTTGCTGTTACAGCTACTATAGAAGGCAGAATGGAAAGTATACAATGGATAGGATCCCCACGGAACGCTGAACGGAAAACCCACGATCTGATAATTAAAGACACAACTAGATTCCTTCCAGATTCCTAAGAAATCAAGGACACCATTGGCCATGTTCTGCGAGACATGGTCATACCACATTTGTGGAGGAACCACATCTACATCAGTGCCATTCAGTAGCGGATCTGAGACATGGCCACATTCAGGGTTTTAAGCTACCTAAATTAACGAACTACAAAAAGATTTCAAAAGACAATGGATCCGGATCACTTAGTTTCGTGCAGCAAGATGAGAAACGATCTCGAAGATCAATTCGACAAATGTTAGTACATTCAAATGTGCTTCCTAAAGTTTCCTGCTGGTAACTGGTTGTCGTAAAAGACTGGATTCACATAACAGTTTCTTTTTTTTATTTATTTTTAGAATCAACGGTGAATGGGAAAATCTCAAATCGGAAGTGAACAAATTCAAAAGTAAAATGGGAAACGCAAGATTGAAAGTGAACACATTCAAAAGTAAACAGTAAACGTAAAAAGTGAAAAGTAGAGTCCATCGCCGGAAAAATGTCAAATCGGAAGTGAACAAATTCAAAAGTAAAATGGGAAACGCAAGATTGGAAGTGAACACATTCAAAAGTAAACAGTAAACGTAAAAAGTGAAAAGTAGAGTCCATCGCCTTTCTATTGCCGAAGGATTTGACCTCGCGACAGCCGGAGCTCGCCGTGAATTGCCAACTCTGCACTGACCTTAAAATTGAAATTCAAATCGAATTTGCCGTGAATTGCCAACTCTGCACTGACCGTAAAATTGAAATTCAAATCGAATTTGCCGTGAATTGCCAACTCTGCACTGACCGTAAAATTGAAATTCAAATCGAATTTACCGTGAATCGCCAACAGAAAACGGTGCATGTGACCGTGAAAAAATTGCATCCGTATACACCGAGGAGTTGGAATAAGAGGAAGAAAAATAATATTAATGCCTTCGGAAGAGAATCAAATCCAAAATTAATTCCTTTTCGAAGCCACGGTACAAGGGTTTCCATGTCGCATTCAACGATCACAGTGAGATCCAAGATATCGCAGTCATGGTGACTATATGAATTATATTGGGAAAAAGGAATTTCATAACATTTATAGCATTTAAAAAATGCACAATTATTCATGTAAATATCGCTTTGATATGATTATTTTTATTTTACACATGTAATTGTAATTTTATATGTTGTATATAGTTGAATGATATATACACTTAATATACATATTGAGAGGAGTTCATGAAATTATTTTAAAAATAACTTGTTTTTATTTTTTTAAGTGGATTTTGAATATTTAATAAATTTAATGTTAAAATAAATCTACAATATTTGAATGGTGGATTTCTAAAGTTCTCATGTTGGGTTGAAATGTGTATGTTGAAATGTTTATTACTTTGTTTTTGTTTATATTTGAATGGTGGATTTCTAAAGTTTTCATGTTGTGTTGAAATGTTTATTACTTTGTTTTTGTTTATATTAGGTTATAAAATAAAATTTTAATTTTTATTATTTTAAGTTTAAAAATTATTGTGGGGGTAGATGGGTGATTTGATTTATGAAATTTTAAAAATCAGTGAAAAGTGTTTTAAAAAATTGAATTATGATTTTTTAATAGTGAAATTGTGGTAGCAATTTAAACTCAATCAATTGAACTAATATTTTATTTTTTATATTAAATTATTAAAAAATAAATTTTGTAATAATATTTATGATTAATTTTGACCAAAATTTATTATTATTATTATTATTTTACTACTACTTGTGTCTATTTTAGAATAGAATTTTTAAAATTTTAATTTAATTATCAATAATTATTACATGAATTATAGAGATTTAACTTCCACAAAATATTCTACAATACTCTTAATAATATATACAAATCAAATATCTTATCTCTAAAATAATTATGTTATTTTATCATTTTTAATTAAATTGATTAATTATATATATATATATATATATATATATATATATATATATATATATATATATATACAAAATGAGTTATGGTATTTTTGTGTATCTAGTATTGATAAGTCATGGTGTTGACCCATGAGATTGTAACAAAGCATATTTATAGATTAAAAATATTCATGATAAACTTATTAATAAGAATCTTATTGCATCTATTTTCAAATGTATATATGTTAAACTTATTTATAATTTTTTTTATTTATTATTAATAATAATTTAAAATAAAAATATAATTGAGTTAGTTCTTTTCTTTTCTTTTTTTATTTTTTTTTGGCAAAATGAGAAGTATTATGAAGTAAGTGTTTTGATGTTGATTATGGATTGATCCCTATAGGGATTTACCATGGCTAATTTTGACCTTAATTCAAGAAGTTTTGTTTCCCCTTAATCTTCTCTCTTCTTTACATATTTTCCTCAACACTCTCACATCATTATTCAAAAACTTCTTTGGTTCCTTATGATTAGTAGAGTGTCTTCCCTCAACCTTCTTACAAAGTTTAGAATAATCAAAATTAATACATTTAAATAATTTTAAAAATATATATATAAAACAAAAATGTTTTAATAAATTTAAATTATTCACTTAAATTGTTATATGTTTTTATTAAAATCAAATTTTTCACTTACATAATTATAGATATTTCATTATTATAAGAAAAAAGAGTATTTTTACCTAGGGAGCAGTTTAATTGGCCATTGCCATGATATGAAGTACTATGTAAATAACGAGATTCAAGGTTCAAATACTTGTGGGTCAAAAAAATAATAATAAAAATAATATTTACATTCTAATCATTTTAAAAATATTTTGTGGAAAGAACTTAGGTCGAGTGGTATGGTTGTTTCTTGTCAAGTTTTTGAAAATATGTTGTAAGCTAAAAAAATCGTATTTTTTTCTTAAATGAGATGAATTGGAAGAGACTAATATCACATATGTGAGATAATTTTATTAAGCATTATTGGGAAATATGAGAATAAATAGAATAAATAATTGTTACTAAATAATTGATAGATTTATCTTAATGTGGATTTGTTGTTGAATCAATTTTTTTTTTGTAAGCGTCGTTCCATTCAAGATTGTTATAGAACTTGAAGTTATGTAGCAGTGTCTCCCCTTGGCCATATGGGTTTGCCCAATTTGTGCCTACTACAACCAAATTACACACCTTCAATTAAGGTCTACCCATAACTTTGTCTTAAGTTACAACAAGTTCGATGCACAATTAGGTGCAATAACCTAGTTCATCCAACAAGAGGAATGCGTCCAGCTATAGCCTTGAAACTTTTTGGTAGTGCTTAACACTTGGTGAATATCAACATGTAGTCAATTCAAAGCAATGCAAGGGGCAATGTCATCCAACAGTGATAAAGAATGCACAACCTGTACAATTATGGGTGACACTCAAGGAAACGGCCAAAAACTTTATTATATGAAGAATGTTACATTGTATGATAAAGAGTGCAGCTAGCTACCTATGGCTAATTTACAAGCGACAATTACATAAGGCACAAGTGCCAACAAGAATTGTCGATCCAACCCCTAAGAAATCGCAAGGTTATCTCCTACAATTCCTATCTTCCTATTTGTCTCACTCAACCAATGCAATTTGCCCCATTATGCCTAACCTTGAACTTGGTACACCCTCAAAACTCTCTACACTCTTATGAATAACTTAACACATCTTGCTAATGCCTTAACACTTTGAGGCATCCTTCTTTTATATGAGTCTTGCCTTACACTTACAAGCCAATGAAGGGACCCAAGTGCCCACATAGTTGACTTGCTTCCCTTGGTGACTTGTTCATTGATCGTTCACATCCAATAAGTGCATCTAGTAGTGTACACTAGTCTACCCAAGTGCACCCAAGTTATCCAAAGTGTGTTTGGTTTTTCCATCCAACTTGTCCCAAGTCTTCTTAATCCATCTGACCAACTCATCTTAGTTAGCCCAATTTGCACAACTACACCCAAATTGTTCTCGAGTCCTCTCAACTATGCATGGATCTGTCCGATTAATATCTCAATACAACCAAGTTTGTCATGTGGATGTGTGCCTAATAAATGCATGCCCAATGGTGTACACCCAACAACTATATCCCACTGTTGTAATTCATGGATACTTGTGTCCAAAGGCACATTGACCATGAGTTGTCTTAACCCCCTAATATTGACTCCCTAACTATATTAGTTCGTATATAGTTTAGGCACACAAGTCATCAAACTCTCTATGTGACTATTATCCATCATAAGAAGTGCATGTCTATGGATAAGGTTATAAGTGGCAACCTTCTTTGTCATTTCTTGCTAAGTCCTCTTCCAGACTTATGTTGGTGCATCCAACTAATTGTGAGTAGCCAATGTCTATGGTGTGTCATGTCTATGCAGAGGAGCATTTGAATTGTTTGTGGTGCGCCTTGCTAATAAGGTTATAATCTAGGATGATCCCAAAAATGCTAAAAATTCAAAGGCCTCATATCTTAGCGAAACCAGCATCAAATTGTAGAGCTCGATGAGAGCTTTCTAACGACATGAACGACACCTCAATCTGACACTATATGTGCAAGTTATGCCCATCTGAAGTTTGTGACCAATAGCAAAAAAAAATGCATATGGACCTTAGGGTGCCATGTGGTACTCCCACGGGCTACCACATGGTAGCCTAGCCACTGCCGATGTGGTGGACACTTGCCAGCGATTGGGCATGACTAAGTATGACATGGCATGGTATGTGGCCCAATGACATAGGGCCACGTGACCCAATTAATGGTGTCATGTGGCACCCAATGGGTGGCCAAATTGGCCCCAACTAACCACTTAGTGGACGATTAATAATCTGATTGTTGGCAGTTACCAAAAATGTAGGGTCACGGGTCAACACCATTGGCGGTCAACACTAACTATAACATAGACAAGTGGCAACGGGTTAGCGGGTCACCAACTTGGCGGGCCCGCCAAATCCCCGATTATATATGGTTCAATGGCAACACACACACACACACATATATTAAAAGGGGTCAGGGGGTTGGAACCCACAACCACCCAAACCGCCAATGCCTATACATATATATGCCAACCAATCTGCCAGTTAGCAGAACCTTGGTAGGTCTATTGGCTAGGATATATAAAAACCATCACTATTCCATGTGACGTGGAGGAGGACCAGCGGGAGGCTGCAGAACCAATATAGTTTGAAACCCTACGCGCGAAGAAACCTTGTGGCACATTTTTCGAGATAGGGCATACTCTAGGGGAATATGCCCTAAAATATCCCAAGAATATTCCTATAAGGAATCTTTTGTGGAATCTTAAGATTCTTTGAAGGGCCAAAGTTGCAAGTGACAGAACATAGTCAAGCTTATACTCAAATTACTCAGAATTTCGAGAGGATTTCACTAGTGTGGTATGTTTCTGAATCTGAGCAGCGTATTTTCACGTCACTCCCACGATTAGAGGGATAATGATGTACTTTTCCATGCACTCATTTTTAATTGTGTTGAAATGAATGAAGAGACCTCGCCACTATTGAAGCAGGGCCTAGAGACATAGTCCACACTGGATTATTTTTATGGTCTCCTTTATGTTTCTTCTTCTTTATGTGTTTGCACATGTGGTTTTTACATACTCTTTTGTGCAATTATGGAAAACATGAATGAAGTAAAGATCTCGGATCATGCAAAACACCCAAAACGAACTTCTCTAAAACATCAACCCTATGTCATGTATGTTTGTGTCGATCACTAACCACAAAAGTGATCATATGGCAAAAACACCCAATAGTACTCAAACCAAGAACCTTACAATTCCCTTCTAATCAAAAAAAAAAAAAAAAAAGAGCAAGCAAAACCTTTATGCATTTCAAAATACATATGATTTATTTTCCTCTCTTTAATTTTTATAAAATAACCAAGTTCCTTGTACTTCCTTCTTTTATTAATCTTCACATTTTCACCCTTACCCTTTCAGTAATAATTATATTAAACTCTCTTATATTCGTTGTTTACTCATCCTCTAATCCTGTAATACGCCTACCTAGACTCTTTAATATAGTGTATTCGATCACCCTCCAATACAACTAAAAGCATTATAATGCCACTATGACAATATAATCAAAAAGGTAGTCTTTAGTGCAATTGTTTGAAGGTTTTTACAGTGATTTTTTACGGTGTAATTTCTCTAAATTCGGGCAGGAATTTATTGAAAAGAGAAGTGTAATTGCTAACTTTGCACAATCGAAGTGCCCTAGAGGTTTTTGAGAGTGTTGAATCCATATATAGAGTAAAAAAACCAGTTTGAATAACAAAAACTAAAATTTTACCTCAAAAATTTTCACCAAATTCCAACACCTAAAACTTCAAAAAATCGCACTAAAAACAACTCCACAACATATAACATATTGGCAATAGCATTATAATGCCACTGTGACAATGCAATCAAAATAAACTGACAGAACAAACTGGCAAGACAATCAAAATTAATTTGATGCCACTATGACAATGCAATCAAAATAAACTGACAGAACAAACTTGCAAGACAATCAAAATTAATTTGTCAGGGGAACATTATAGACCGATAGATTATACATACGGCCAAATGACTTAAAGACCACTGAAAAAGCCTCGTCACTTGGAAAAATGTAGATTTATCCTCCAATGAAAAACACTCAATATTCTATCCAACGTCCCGCCTCGCACTGGTAAAGAAATTAAATATGTGGAGACTTACCCTCCATTTTCTGAGGCTCTCCCATGGGGTTTTCTTGGGCGGGATATCAAATATATCGTCCCGCGCTTCGTCTTCGTCTTCACCGTTCTCGAATCGCTCGTAATTCTGCCGCGAAGGAGATCGTCTCGGGGACAATATCCGCGGGTTTCTGGAATCGCCGGAGCTCATGACGATCTTTTGCAGGCACTGGAAAGATGACGGCGGTCACAATAACACAAATGCTAACCACCTCCAATGTAAATAAAACGTTTTCCTTACTATTCAGTGAAATAAAAACTAATGCCGCCATTTTATTTTCGCACTCCCTTCCTACCTGTGATGTACAGGTCGCAGGTTCGATTCTCGCAGTAAAGCTTTAAGCATGACAAAACCCTTTTGTCTTCTCCCCCGCGATTGTGGGTGAACTCATATTCATAGATCCTTCGGCCTCTGCTATACTCGATCCAGTCGGCTTCTTCTCTGAAATTCCACTCACCTTGTCGCCTAAATAGAAAATTCTTCTAGTATAAAAAAAAGGTTCTTTCCATATGGAAAAGCATGGCCTCGAGCCCTGTTTCTGGTTAATGCAATGCATTGTTTTCGTACTTTGGGGAACAGGCCAAAAAAATCTCGACTTTTGCTTTTGCGAAGGTTCCAGGAAGAAGCCTGCTTTTCTTTTAGGGAGGCCTACGCAGCAAAAGTCATGAAGAGTTTAATCGAAGTGACAGGGATGACTCGGATGTGCAGCTCCTTCCATTGTTGCAGTGACAGTATCGATGAGTGGCCTTCGTCCTGACGGAAAGGAAAACGAATGGAATACGGAATCCTAAATTTATCCACTTGGTGGGCCATCTTATCCCCGATAAATTTTCATTGCTGAAAAATCATTGCTCGGTGCACAAAGGCCGTCCATGCACCATTGGGAAAGTGTAGGTCAATGTTGCATAGACATCGGAAGCAGTGGATATATACATGGAATTGATTATGTGCAGCAAATTGGTGATTTAATGTCTTTATTCAGCAGTCTTGAATAAGATGTGGGTGGTGTATATATCGTTGAACTAAAAAGATTAAAATAGTAATCAATCTTTATTTTGTTAGGTAACATAATCCATTAAATATCATGTGCGGTATGGGACGTTGTATATAATATTGGGTAGTGTAAATTTTCCAAATTTAATAATTGATATATTATTTTATAAATATTAATAATATATTATTGAATATTGATAATTGAAAATTATAGTCACTACATTACTTTGTATACTACATTACTTTGTATATAATTTATATGATAGGTAAGTAAAAATTATTATTTTTTTGTTAAAAGTTTATTTTCTTTGGATAGGTTAACGACCAACAACATGAATCACATGTATCTTGATACAATCAGTAGACCCATGGAGATTCAAACTAGGGTTCTTCTTTTTGCTTCTCATAGACTTGAAGTCGTCGCTGTGTATGAGGTCTCCACATTCGTGGCTTGTCTCTGCATATGGCCTCAAAGTTTTCTTGTGCCGTGTATGAGGTCTCCACATTTGTGGCTTGTCTCTGCATATGGCCTCAAAGTTTTCTTGTGCCGTGTATGAGGTCTCCACATTCGTGGCTTGTCTCTGCATATGGCCTCAAAGTTTTCTTGTGCTCGTTGTGTGGGATTTGGACGAATTTGGACACATTTGGGGGATTATTACATGCAGCGACTCTGCGAGGAACTCGTGGACAATGGAACATGTATGGCCAAAGGAAAGGAGTTCCTAAGTACTGCAGACACACCTTGGACAATTCGATCTCTTGTATTTGCACTCAGGGGCTTCACTCAATTAACCTCTAACATATCATGTGCGATAATAACATATTAAACAATACCCTTAATTTGAGTACATGTTGGAAAATGCCTCTAAAATCACATTATTTAACCCCCTACCAATATAAACCCAATAAACCTTCCCAATTTAAAAAGCCCCTACTTTCACTATGTATTGTAGGTATCCATTTTTTCATTAACATTTTTTATACCCCTTTATATTTTTGCATTAACTTTAAGCTCCATTTTTTATACCAGGAAATATAAAAACTCTCTACCCCCTATATATCCCCCAATATATTATGTCATTTTTTCCTCATTATATATCCCCCAATATGAACCCATGTGCTATAGTATTGCTCTCGCAGTGAAGCCCCTGTGTATTCGCATCTGGATACTCTGCCAAATGTTTCAATGGCAGTTATTCCAAGCTGCTCTGGACACAGAAAAAATGTATAATAGGCAGCTCGATTTCATCCTACTCATTGGAGCAACAACCCTTCCCAGCGACATAGACGCAGACACAATCTTTGGCAAATTTGAACATGTGGGTGATGCAAAAAGTGGCAGGAATGTCGAGGAGCCATCCCCAAGGTGAAGGAATCTAATCTCAAGGGAAAAAAGGTTTTTACCTGGGAAGATCTGATTACATGCAGCGCTCAAGGTGTTGCATACTCAGTTTCTTGCAAGGATCTAATATATGCAGGTTTTGTTGAGCCCCTTGGCGGTTGTCAAAGTGGATCCGCTCAGGGAACAAAGCTTGTAGAGAAAATCAAGGATCAAGGCAGGGGAAGTTGATTCCTCTAGAAGAAAATTTTTACAGCAATTAGAAGGTTTTATTGACCTTCAACTACCCTTGCAGCCCAGATTTGGCGGATCTCACTACTGGAAGAAGGGGCAACCACAGATCCATCGATTTTCATGAAGAGATGAGAAAAAATGATGGTCTTTATGTAGATCCATCAGTAAGATACGAGAAAACAGAGTTCCAAATTTTCGCACAACCACCTACAGGAAGATCGATCATCCTAAGGATACAAATGGATTCATGGGTGCGAGATCTGAAATGGGAGGTTTATATCAAAACTAGTATTCCAACTGAACTACAGAACCTGATCTATGCAGGCAAATCCATGCAAGATCAAAGGAGATTAAAAGACTATGGAGTAGAACCAAATTCCTCGATCATCATTAATCTACGACTGCGGGGGGGGATCGGCAAGAACAAATGTTCCTAAGGGCCTGGGTTTTGGCAAAGGACAATCCAATGGATCTACGTCATTCATAGACACCCTCAAAGGTAAGACTGCAACTTTAGGAAAGCCTGAACAAACTCTCAATACTCTGGGGCCCTATATAGTAGAGCAGATGAATTACATACAGGAAATGACAATAGATCTAGCAGAAACCAATACTATCTATTCAACCTATCAATTCCAGGCAATCATCTGCAGGTTCAACGACTTCTGGCCAAAACCAGTGGTTCTTTGTCAGTGGATATTTACGAATTGGTCGGTAAATTGTGAGATCCACTTATGATCAAAAGGTTTTTTACAGTAAATTGAATCATCTGAGATCAGAAATAAGGTATTACATGAGGATCCTTGGTTCTAGGGAAATGCAGGATTGTTTATCACCCCATGGTTCCCAAATTTTGATGCTAATATAATGACGGTCTCCAAAATTCTAGTATGGGTAAGACTGCATAACTTACCTCTTCACTTTTGGCATCTAAAATTATTGGAAGGAATCAGTAACAAGTTGGGGAGACACATCAAGTTGGATACATAAAGAACTGAAGAAGCAATTTATACCTTTGCAAAGATATGTGTTGAGGTAGATCTCAATAAAGGGCTACCTGATCGCATCATTTTGACACACAACAACCAGTGCTGGACCCAATTTCTGGATTATGAGAACACAACATTTAGATGTCGTCTCTGCTTCCAAACTGGACATCTACAAACTACATGCCCTTTAGCAAAGAAAGATCCCAAGAGGAAAAAGAAACTTGTCAAAAAGCCAAAGGGATGACAATTCCCAACACCACAACCGGATGAAGAAGAGGAAGAGGAGGAATTGGGATCTCCCAATGTTGAGGAAATCCCAAATCGACAGACTTCTTCAACAAATAAAGAATTGAGCCAGTAAAAAATAAGGGGATCAACCCCGCAAAATCCAAGAGCAGAAGGACTCTCGTGCCAAGAAATATCGAAGGAAAAGAGATAGTAGGATTCAAGCATCCTCATACATCGGGAAGTTCAAACTCAAACAAGGAACACCCAAGGAAAACATAAGAGAACCAATTAATGATTGTAACAACCACTCCTGTGAGTCAAGGAGGGTGGAGAAAAGTGGAAAAGAAAATGGGAGAAAAGGGTGACTAAGACTTTATGCTTATCCCCAATTTTTTTTATTTTTTATTTTTTTGCCTCCATGGGCACCAGATTTTTGAGTGGTGCAGCTTAGGAAACTTAAGGAATGCATTATGTGCATCTACTCATGTAACTTTTTATTTTCTTTTAATAGAAAGTTACGAATTTTCCATTGGAAAAAAAAAGGTTAACGACCCAAGACAAATTATAGTCACTATATTACTCTAACAGATATATTATATAGCTCAATTATAGACAATTCATATGATATATAAGCAATGTGTATATAGTTATCTAAATAGTGGGCCTAGAGTATGCCCTAAAACTATTTTTTCTTGGCTAAGAGCCTGTTTTCCTCGGACATAAGAAAACAAGTTAACAACCCAAGACCCAAAGGCATTTGGTAGGAGGGAAAGCTTGCCCCCTTACAAACTACTAGTGAGTAATTCCAGGTGGTGTGGTTTCCCTTGAATAACATTGATGAGTTATCCTTCATTCGCAAATAGTAGCCAGTGATGGTTGTCCTCACTACTAGTTTGAAAACTGAATTATGATAGGTTTTCTCACTATTTAAAGACAAATTTTATTTATATAACAAACAACATTTGTATAGTATTTTTTATAGAGTGATTCTATTATCTCTAAAAGTACTTAACAACCAATGTCAATTTTATCTTATAAGATCTACCCTTAAATCTTAAAAATTACAACACATACCATTCATTGTAGAATCCAAAAAATAACACCCTTAATGACCTGAATAACACCCTTATTAACCTTCCAAGAGTCCAGAGATAATGTTCCATCTTTGAAAAGCTTTGAATGAATTTAACCCAATTGTTCTTCCAGTGCTCAAAGCTTTGTATTTTGGAGGTGTATATGATACTTGGGCTCCCAGCGGTGGAGATATAAGAAAAAATACGAACCCAACTCTTAACCCAAGTGCTATATGAAGATTTGCGGATTCCCCCTACTTATTCCAAAACTTTTCAGGGTCCACCTCATAGTATCCAAGTTGAAAGTTACAACAATACAAGGTAGGGTGGGATCTATAATATTACAACAATGGTCGTTCGAGCTTTTCCTGGGAGTATGGCATGGGTTACTTCGGCATTGTAGCGCTTGGTACTCAGACATTGGCTTGAGGCATTTTCTCTACCCCTTCTAATGACCAAATAATTCACTCGTCAGTTCATATATGGATATGTATAGCTTCGATCCACTTACCTTCTACCTCTTCCCGTTCAGCCAGTTCAATAGCTTTCTTCATTGTTTTTCTGAATGAGACTCTCTTCTCTAACAGTAGGGCAATATACTCCACAAGAATATTAGGTTTTCTATAATCGAAATCACAACCATCAAGTTAATTATTAATTTTGTAACTAAATTATCTAACCACCTTAATCTATTGGTTAATCTACTATAATAAAAACTACCAAAAACTTCTAAAAGTTCTAAAGGACAACATTATTGGTGGCCTTCCCTCTACTAATAAACGAGATTGAAACATGTTGTTCCACGTCTTAAAAACTTCTTAAAAAACCATTCAATAATTAATGTTATCATCATTAAATAAAGGTATTCACTAATATTTTTCTCTTAATCGAAAATAATAGAGTAATAAACATACTAATCAAGTTGTGCTTCTTGTCCTACATAATGGGCTATACCCATGAGGAACCAATAAAGTTAAGTGAACAATCTCACTTGTAAAACTGAACTTAATCATATTCATAGCTTCAGAGTTCTATTGATTTCCATTTATGAATCATGGAATCGGGAAAAAAATATAATTCGAACTTTTCATATTTTACTCAATTTGAGCTCCAACCTAAGGTTCTCTAGAGCTCCTTAACTAAAAATTTATGTGAACCACTATGTACACTTATAGTGGTAACCATTCATCTATACATAGGATTGACCATCCATATGTGTATTTGTATATGGTGATCCCGACAATAACTAAGGTAAGCAATCATCACCAAAATAATGAGTTTTAAAAGAGAGATGTGGTAAATGATGCTAATGGAATATTTTACTAATTTTAGCTCTAACCTAAGGCTCGCTATATAGCTCTTGCCTTAATTAAAAAATTTCTCGAACCTCTATGTACACTCACACTCACAGTGGTAACCATTCATCTATACATAGGATTGACTATCTCTATGTGTATTTATATATGCTGATCCCCACAATAACTAAGATAAGCAATCATCATCCAAAAAAATTGAGTTGTAAAAAAGAGATGTGGTAAATGATGTTAATGGATTTGATTGGGGGTAAATTAGTAATGTTGTTATTTCAAAATAAATATTACATTTTCTAAAATATATGTGAGTTTTTTTTATATTTTTCAAAATGTATGTTACTTTATTGGTAAGTCAGTATATTTATGTGAGTTTTTTTATATATATATTTTTCAAAATGTATGTCACTTTATTGGTAAGTCAGTATATTTATGTGAGTTTTTTTATATTTTTCAAAATGTATGTCTCTTTATTTGTAAGTCAGTATATTTATGTAGTGTGTATTTAATGTTTTTGGAATGTATATTTAATTTGTATCTTTAAATAAAAGGTATAATATATTCTCATATAGATTTGAAGGTAAATCTTTTAATATTTCTGTTAAATAAACACTTTATAATTATTGTTATTTAATTAAATGATAGTGATTATAAATTTGCGAGAATTATTCACTTTATTATAATCAATTTTCATGATGGAAGGAAAAAAAACTTTCAATTATTATTTATTTGGTTTAATTTAAAATATTTCTTAAAAAAACTTAATCATCAATCCCCCTACACACACACACACATAACATTACAAAAATATATTTATTTATTTGGTTTAATTTATAATATTTCTTTAAAAATTTAATCATCAATCCACACACATATATATAACACTACAAAAACATTTTGATTGTAAATATGAATATTGAACAAGATATATATTTAACATATCATAATTAGTGCATAAAAAATGGTAATTAGTATGGCTACTTTATGTACTTCTGGGTACATTTCTCTATAACTATGTGCATTTAGGCTCTTCATTAAATAAAAATGATAATAAAGATTTTTAAGTTAAAAATTGAAGGAATAGTAACACTATCAAATCATTTTTCATTATGTATTATGTCACATAAATCATAATTAATTTACCAATAATACTGCCTCCACACAATTTTCACCTCACTCTATGTACCTTCTCCACTTTATGATTTTATTCCTTGCACAGTCTATGTACTTTGTCCACTTTATGACTTTATGTTCTTACCTTCATTTAGAGAGAACTCTTCCACCCAATTTCCACCTCAAAGTGCTATCAATATTGTCACTTAGTCAAAAGAGATATATTTCATTGTTTTTTCTAACCACTTATTCTCTTCAATTATTGAAATAAACCGGTACATGTTCATGTTTGTTTATGAATCTAATTATTGTACAATTTCACTACCTTTTTACAATTTATTTGGTGAAAAAACGTTGAATGCAATTTCAATGGCCCCCCTTCGATAATTCAATTGAATGCTTAAAATGAAAGTAACATTAAAACAAGATGAAAAAGTTCTAGATGACCTTATCAACTACTCATACAATTTACTTCAATGCAAAGGAATGTTGAATGTAGTTTCAAATGCTCCCCCTCATAAAATTTGATTAAATGGCTTTCAATAGATATAAAACCACTAAAAAAATAAAGGAACTTTCCAGAAATTTTCAAATTTTTTATAGTTTGCTTTCATGTCTTTATTATTGTGATAATATCGACTTGGTTATTGATGGGTACACCATTTGTAGATTAGATGGCCAAGTATTGTGAAACCCATCATATTTTCCTACAGTACGGGCATGTGATGAATCCTTTTTGAAGGCTTGAAGAACTCCTTTGTAAAGCTCATTCAATGTTTGGTTAGCTTTGCCAAAGTGGCCAAGGTGAATGAGAATATTCTTTGAAAATTGGTATTTTAGGAAAGGGTTTCCATGATAAAAATATATTGTGTATTTTGTGATTGTTTATGTGAGTTTTTTTATATTTTTCAAAATGTATGTCTCTTTATTTGTAAGTCAGTATATTTATGTAGTGTGTATTTAATGTTTTTGGAATGTATATTTAATTTGTATCTTTAAATAAAAGGTATAATATATTCTCATATAGATTTGAAGGTAAATCTTTTAATATTTCTGTTAAATAAACACTTTATAATTATTGTTATTTAATTAAATGATAGTGATTATAAATTTGCGAGAATTATTCACTTTATTATAATCAATTTTCATGATGGAAGGAAAAAAAACTTTCAATTATTATTTATTTGGTTTAATTTAAAATATTTCTTAAAAAAACTTAATCATCAATCCCCCTACAGACACACACACACACACATAACATTACAAAAATATATTTATTTATTTGGTTTAATTTATAATATTTCTTTAAAAAAATTTAATCATCAATCCACACACATATATATAACACTACAAAAACATTTTGATTGTAAATATGAATATTGAACAAGATATATATTCCAACATATCATAATTAGTGCACTAAAAAATGGTAATTAGTATGGCTACTTTATGTACTTCTGAGTACATTTCTCCTATAGCTATGTGCATTTTTGGCTCTTCAATAGAAAATAAAAATGATAATAAAGATTTTAAGTTAAAAATTGAAGGAATAGTAACACTATCAAAATCAACATTTTTTCGTATGTATTATATCTGTCACATAAATCATAATTAATTTACCAATAATACTGCCTCCACACAATTTTTCACCTCACTCTATGTACCTTCTCCACTTTATGATTTTATTCCTTGCACAGTCTATGTACTTTGCTCCACTTTATGACTTTATGTTCTTCCCTTCATTTAAGAACTCTTCCCCCCAATTTCCACCTCAAAGTGCTATGAGTGGTGTCACTTAGTCAAAGAGATGTATTTCATTGTTTTCTAACCACTTATTCTCTTCAATTATTGAAATAAACCGGCACATGTTCATGTTTGTTTATGAATCTAATTATTGTACAATTTCACTACCTTTTTACAATTTATTTGGTGAAAAAACGTTGAATGCAATTTCAATGGCCCCCCTTCGATAATTCAATTGAATGCTTAAAATGAAAGTAACATTAAAACAAGATGAAAAAGTTCTAGATGACCTTATCAACTACTCATACAATTTACTTCAATGCAAAGGAATGTTGAATGTAGTTTCAAATGCTCCCCCTAATAAAATTTGATTAAATGGCTTTCAATAGATATAAAACCACTAAAAAAAATAAAGGAACTTTCCAGAAATTTTCAATTTTTTTATAGTTTGCTTTCATGTCTTTATTATTGTGATAATATCGACTTGGTTATTGATGGGTACACCATTTGTAGATTAGATGGCCAAGTATTGTGAAACCCATCATATTTTCCTACTGTACGAGCATGTGATGAATCCTTTTTGAAGGCTTGAAGAACTCCTTTGTAAAGCTCATTCAATGTTTGGTTAGCTTTGCCAAAGTGGCCAAGGTGAATGAGAATATTCTTTGAAAATTGGTATTTTAGGAAAGGGTTTCCATGATAAAAATATATTGTGTATTTTGTGATTGTTTATGTGAGTTTTTTTATATTTTTCAAAATGTATGTCTCTTTATTTGTAAGTCAGTATATTTATGTAGTGTGTATTTAATGTTTTTGGAATGTATATTTAATTTGTATCTTTAAATAAAAGGTATAATATATTCTCATATAGATTTGAAGGTAAATCTTTTAATATTTATGTTAAATAAACACTTTATAATTATTGTTATTTAATTAAATGATAGTGATTATAAATTTGCGAGAATTATTCACTTTATTATAATCAATTTTCATGATGGAAGGAAAAAAAAAATTCAATTATTATTTATTTGGTTTAATATAAAATATTTCTTAAAAAAACTTAATCATCAATCCCCCTATACACACACACACACACACACACACATATAACATTACAAAAATATATTTATTTATTTGGTTTAATTTATAATATTTCTTTAAAAAAATTTAATCATCAATCCACACACACATATATAACACTACAAAAACATTTTGATTGTAAATACGAATATTGAACAAGATATATATTCCAACATATCATAATTAGTGCACTAAAAAATGGTAATTAGTATGGCTACTTTATGTACTTCTGAGTACATTTCTCCTATAGCTATGTGCATTTTTGGCTCTTCAATAGAAAATAAAAATGATAATAAAGATTTTAAGTTAAAAATTGAAGGAATAGTAACACTATCAAAATCATTTTTCATTATGTATTATGTCACATAAATCATAATTAATTTACCAATAATACTGCCTCCACACAATTTTCACCTCACTCTATGTACCTTCTCCACTTTATGATTTTATTCCTTGCACAGTCTATGTACTTTGTCCACTTTATGACTTTATGTTCTTCCCTTCATTTAGAGAGAACTCTTCCACCCAATTTCCACCTCAAAGTGCTATCAATATTGTCACTTAGTCAAAAGAGATATATTTCATTGTTTTTTCTAACCACTTATTCTCTTCAATTATTGAAATAAACCGGCACATGTTCATGTTTGTTTATGAATCTAATTATTGTACAATTTCACTACCTTTTTACAATTTATTTGGTGAAAAAACGTTGAATGCAATTTCAATGGCCCCCCTTCGATAATTCAATTGAATGCTTAAAATGAAAGTAACATTAAAACAAGATGAAAAAGTTCTAGATGACCTTATCAACTACTCATACAATTTACTTCAATGCAAAGGAATGTTGAATGTAGTTTCAAATGCTCCCCCTCATAAAATTTGATTAAATGGCTTTCAATAGATATAAAACCACTAAAAAAATAAAGGAACTTTCCAGAAATTTTCAATTTTTTTATAGTTTGCTTTCATGTCTTTATTATTGTGATAATATTGACTTGGTTATTGATGGGTACACCATTTGTAGATTAGATGGCCAAGTATTGTGAAACCCATCATATTTTCCTACAGTACGGGCATGTGATGAATCCTTTTTGAAGGCTTGAAGAACTCCTTTGTAAAGCTCATTCAATGTTTGGTTAGCTTTGCCAAAGTGGCCAAGGTGAATGAGAATATTCTTTGAAAATTGGTATTTTAGGAAAGGGTTTCCATGATAAAAATATCTTGTGTATTTTGTGATTGTTTTGTGATGGTTGATATTACTCTCTTGCTATGGATTTTACATTTGGTATCAAAGAAGTCAAACATGTTTTCTAGCAAGAATATTTTGATAATGGGAGCCACAGAGAGAGCTAATGGTATGCGAGTAATGTGAGTGGCTTGATGATGAGAACCATGGAGAGAGTAGATGATATATGGGGGATGAAGCAAACAGATTCTTCAAGCATCACATGCTTGGACGTGCAATTGTAAGTATTTGTTTTTAAGTTCTAACTTGACATGTAAATGGGCATCAAGGAAAATTTTAGGGCTAATACCCACAGGTGGGTTAATTTTACATGTTTTTTTCCAAAAAAAATATTCATAAATATTTATTTTTTCTAAAAGTGATTCGCCCAAATTTTATAATATAAAATTATTTTACCTTTAAATTTGCTAAAATTTTATAGAAACTATACAAATTCATTACAAATTTGAATATTTTTACAAAAATATTGCTAAGCAGTTTCAATTTTGCACATTATGGACTAGTAAGATTCACCAAGGTTTCTAAACTATAAGATAAAATTCATCCTTAAAATTTTCCCTCATGGCCATATAGTTGTAAGATATATTTTGATGTGTACCCCTAATTTGATGAATCATTGGTGTAAAGTTTAAACACATATATAGGTGATAGAGGGCATGTTATATTAATGGAAACTTAGTTAATAAACCTTGAGGAGGGTAGGTGGTTATCCCTACTCAAGTTTAAATGGGGGAATGTTGGATTAATCTTGATTTGGTCATTGATGAGTTTACCATTGATGGCTTAGGGACCTAAGGTATTGGCAGCATGTGAGGAAATTTATCTAAAGGCCTCAAGAACTCCATTGTAAAGTACCTTGAGTAGTATTTTCTTGGTAAATAAAAACCTGTTATGCAATTTGCGATTATTGATGTTACTTTCCTCGCTAGGGTTTACATTTATTGATGTGATGAAAAAATAAATTTAATAAATGTGCAAAGATGTTCATTCATTTGCTATATTTTGCATTGAAAATAATAGTTTTTTTTTTCATTTTTAATTTAAAATTTAGAATCAATTCCTATTTCAAACATTTAAGTCAAAATAAATCATTTTATTAAAAAAAAATATTTAAAATTATAAGAAAAAATATGAAGTTTAATTAGTAGTTGAGTTTAGACGTAAGTGTCATAATTTAGCATTTACTAATTTAATTTATAATTTTGTTGTGCCTAGGTTGGGGCCATACCAACACATATGTTGGATGTGAGAACAATATGCTCAAAAGCAGGATGTTGTCATTAGGATTGTGTGAGGTTTCATAAGTTAGACGCCCCATAGGATAGTGTAACTCCCACAATTTACTTCCACCCTCAACCCCTCCCCAAGATATTTTGAACTTTAAACATGATGGAGATTAAACCGCACACAAACCAACTAATATATACCTAATCAATAATTTAAATTATAATGCATTTACTCGACCTAAAAAATAATTCATAAATTCTATCAATTTTAATATAATAATTTTAAAATTATAAGATAACATTTTAAAAACAATAATAATAACGCTAAAATTTAGGAAAATGCAAGCTATCTTAAATAGTTTATTTTATCAAAGAAAAAATCAAGAATGTTAATTTTTTAAAGAGTTTTTTAGGAATGTGATGTGATATTCTTTAGTCTTATTTTTCATTAACATCAATCAGTATTACATAGTAGCTAGACTTTGTGGCTTAGTTTAAATATAGTTAAATTAAAGTGAAAATATTGAATTCAAGTTAGTGTTAAGGTTTAGAACCCAGTGAATTTAAGTTTAGTGATTGGTAAATTGAGGTACTTTGTTAATTGTAATTATGTATTGTTTGTAGGTATGAATATCGTTGTTGCTAATTTCATTTGTTGAAATATAAACTCATCCACCATAATCCCTTCTTATCATTAAGTTAAAAGGTGATTTCATCAAAATAATTAGGCTAAAAATATTATGCTAGATTTATACTTTGTTAAGTCTAATAACATAAAAATATTTTAAATAATTATTTTTTTAATAAAATTTAATATAATTTTAAAAATCAAAATTAACATGGATACAATTGAAAAATATAATTACAATGATAGCATGGAACATTTAAATGAAAGACATAAACGTGAAATTTAAAAATAAATTATAATTGAAGAAAAAAGTGCAAAGATGACATGGATTAAACTGGAAAATAATGCAAAAATGAGATGGAATGTTGAAATGAAAGATGCACATGAGTCGAGACCATGAGACATGGATGGTTCAAGATCAACCGTCCAACATGCTATAGATTGGGTTGACGAGCATGCTACAATTTAGGGTTTAAATAATAGGTAAGGTTTAAAGAAAATCCAAAACCACAAATCTACAAAAATGAGTCAATACTAATATAAAGGCACCTAACGATTGTGTTACTACCTTTTTTTTTCAGTGGAAAAACAACTGGTTTATATTAAGTGCCAACACATAAGTCTAAAGGGTTCTTTAGTATTAGTTACGTCAACAAAAAACAAAAAACATATGGTTTGTCCTTCATATCCCTTACAATTTTAAGTTTCAATACATAAAAAAATCCTCATGGAAGATGCAATTTTTGGCATACTAAAAACAACTTTATATCTAGAAGTGTCTAAGCAACCCTTTCAAAACTAGGATTCTTCATTCTTCGAAGATGATGGTTCTTTCCCCACAATGTACCCCTTTCTTGCTTAACGATCTTGAAAAAGAGAACATATGGCCACAGGTTGGCCCTACTAAAAATGGAACTGTAATGGCAGCCATTACCTTCCCATGAACTCTTCAGAAACCCGCAGAAATAGAGAAGTTTAGAAAAAAATAATCGAGCCCTTTTCTCCCTTACATGAAGCTTCAAACAACTCATAGTGCATTTCTTTGAATCTCCCTGTTATGCCCTTTTCAGACAACATGTCGGCCTGTGAATTATTTTCTCTATAGATGTGGCTGAAGCTAATGGAGGTGAAATTTTTTGCATGATCTCTATTCGTCCCATCCATGTTGTTATAAGTTCAGGATTTAGAGCCGAACCTTTATTCAGATGGTCTATCAGAACTTGTGAATCACCATAGATGGACAATCTGTCAATGCATAGGTGGTGTGAAAACCACATCAACCCCCAAAGTGCCAATGCCTCGGCCCTCATGTTGGTACCTATTCCACCATACCAGTTGTTACACAGTAATTTGTCACCGTCCCTACCATTCCCCATCCCGCACAATGGAGGACCCATTATGTGACCTGTGAACACTGTCATGCCTTGAAAACATCATCAATGCATCCCTCTGAGTATGATCTTCATTTCCCCTTGAGACATCTCCTTGCAAAATCCATGAAAAACAGCTCTTTTTGCATTGGCGCGGGTAGACAGTTCAGTGCTCGCGCCAATCAGGGAAATCCTGTAAAGAGGTCGCGCCACTCGGCGCTCTGTCATAGAGCAGCAATCGCGCCACCCATTTTAGGGACTGTTTTTTAAATATGGATGGCGGAAGTTGAGTTCAAACAAACTCACAACCATTGCCTATCTTGAGTTGGGAGGTTTGGCTGCGGGAGTTCTATGGAAGAGAAGTAGTTTTGCCACCTTCTATGGAACCTTCCTTGTTGATAGGGCCAATCCCATAATAATAGGGATCCCAACTCCCTCCTTCCCCATCTATAAAAGCTTGCTCAGATCCATGGCAAGCTAGTCTTGAAGTGCCGAAGCTTTGCATCTCCCTATTCCCAAGTGCCTTTGTGCTGTAAAGAATCCCTTCTTTCCCTTAAGGCCCATTCAAGCGAGGAGACCATTGTTACGAGACTCTGGAGAGGTTTCCCTTTCCTTGGCGAGCTTTGCGAGACGCAGACAACCGGAGACCCGTTCGAAGGAAGCTGCGACGTCAGAACTTGGTTGTAACTTCTATTCGTTTATCACTTTAATAGATGACTATGATTATGGTTCCACTCCTTTTCCTATCATGTTAATGCGAGTAATATCTTTTCTGACCGATGTTTAGTTACGTATGCTGGTTCCTATGCATGTATCTGTTCGTTTCTTCTGCGTGCAGATGTTCATCCACGGAGATCGTGGAAGGATTGTGATCTGCCAGGGCTGAAGGACGGGGACATCTCTTCTTTAGATCTAGCGTTGGAATCCAAGTAGGCTCTTATCCCAAGTCTTTCATTTCGTAACTAGGAGCTTGCGTCATAGCATTGTTTGTTTGTTGCTAGACCCCTGCTGGGCTAGTAGGGATCGCCTCTGTCCGCAGAGGGGATTTACCTCCTCAACAAATTGGCGACTCCGTTGGGGACCGTCCGGTTTTCTTTGTCCCATTTATGATTGGTTCGCTTTCATTGTTTCTCCTTGGTTGATGAACCTTCTGGGTTGGATTCTTTCATTATTTTAGCCTCTTGGTTTGCTTAGCTTGTATTGGTCTACTTTTAGAATAGCTTGTTTTTTAATTTTTATTGAAGAACTCGACTGGCGCGGGTTTTAACCCGACAGTCGCGCCACTTGGCGCTTGTTGTATTTGTCTGTGTCGCGCCACTCGGCCTCTGGCGCTAGTTTCAAGGCCACAGTCGCGCCACCCCTGTGACTTTTTTGAGTTTCTTCATTTTTTGGCTTTCTGAGCTTGACCCGTACTTTTCTTCTTGATTTCCTGATTGTCTGAGTGTGTTGGAGTCTTGTTTGACTGGAATTCACCGCTATCCTTTGGTTGTTTGCCTCTGTCTATCGATTTCACGATTTGAGCCCTAGGGCATCTAGTGGCATAGTGAATCGAGCCCTCCTTGGGAGTTTTGGTGTCTTGATTGTCCCGTCAACTTGTTGATTGATTCTCCATGCTCTCTTAACAGTCTTTGATCGTTTTGCTGCGTCTTTTGAGTGATTGTTCATTCCTTCATTCAGAATTCGTTTGCCTTTGCTGTGGACCTAGATCACACGGTCCATCGGAAGTTTTCAAGTCTTTCTTTGCTTTGAGGGACTTTGGGTCGATTTAGAGATTTGGTTGCTTGCTTCGTTGAGTGAATATTGTTTGCTTCGCTCTCTTAGATATCATTTCTCAAATTGTTCCTTTTGTTTTCAGTGCACATTAGCCATTAAACATTGAAAATCAAAAAAAATATATATATATAATCTCTTTTGCTTTTGTTAAATTAGTGCAAATTGTGATCTTTTCCATATTGCTAGTGATTAGTGTTTGAATGAAAAGTGTGCAATTGCATTAGTTGCATTAGAGATATTCTTGTTTGTATTCCGTTCATTTTGTTTGTATAAAATCTCTCAACTCTCATTTAACTAGTTTTCATCGAACGAAATGTTGCACCGTGGCATATAGCTTGCATTTAGGAGACACTACATACGATAGGGCCTGGAAATTGAAACTTAATTGAAGATCAACTGTAGAATTTATTCAATTAACCTAAGGCAACATTGGAACTTAACGCAACATATTTAGAAGGTCTAGGCTAGAGACGTGTTCCGGCGTCGTTAAACCTAGCAGCTGTCGTTCGCCCGTTGGCTTTAGACAGCGCTAGTACGGACTTGCGCTCCCCGTACCGTCGCGTATATAAAGGGAGACCCCTCTAGGTTTTCAATCCTTTATCCACAGGAAGCCGAGTCCGCCGCCCTATACCCGTGATACACCGAACACAGCATTCGGGGAGACTACCTGCACGTACGGAAAGTCCTTGGTCGATTTCTGTTTCATTTTTGAAACCAAGGTGAATATTGCAGTTCACGGATATTTGGTACACCCTTTGTGCCTAGTTTTTCCTGAGCAGTCATTTGGTCTTTTCTGACTCCCTAAACTTGACAAGACCGTCAAGCGCTTGTCCTTTCACGCTTGTGTCAACTCTGAAAGAGATAGAGTCATCTTTTTATCGTTTCTTGACTCTTAAAACATGAAACGGTAGAATTTGTTTATTTTCCAATGTCGTAAAATCAATCTCCCACGATTACACACTCAGTTAGATATTGCTTGTGACTGTTTGATCGTGTGTCTTAATTCATTTTCAGCCCGTGTGTGTGTGTGCTCTCTTCTTCTAGTCTTTTGTCACGGTGGCGGAACCCTCAGTTTCGTCTACTGGCAGTCCTTACACGGACGATTCTTCAGAGGCTTCTGAGCCTTCTGTTGAACCACAGCAGCCTGTTGTTTCCGAGTTCCCCGACGGGGGACCGGTCCTCGCCGAGCAACCCTTTGGAGAGCCAGTTGACTTCCACTGGCCCTTTTCGGACCCTCTGTCTGAATTGAGATTAGGAGCTGATTTCCTTTCTCTTACATCGGGTTCACCGTTTATTGCTGTTGTTTTTCCTCCTAGTCCTCGCCGTCTTCTGCGTGATTTAGCGGCAGGATCAACCATGAGTGATTCTGGTGAGGAAATTCCTGGGTCTGATGACTATCAGCGCATCCCTCGTAGATTGTTCGAGGGAGACGAGTCTGAGCTGGCTACCACATCGTCAGCTGGTCCTTCTTTGCCACAGGGATACAGATCTCTGGGTCAGATTATTTCAGCTGCTGGCTCTATGGGAATATCATCTCCTGCTTCGAGGCCAGCTGCCACTACACCCGGGGTGTCTCCTTCGACGCCCGTCACTTCTGTTCCCGTGCGGCCCACTGTTTGTGTAGCTGCCTCTTCTGCTGTTGTCTCAGCTACCAGGGCTGGGCCAACTCCTGAAGATGTCTATCTAGCTACGGCTATACCAGAGAATATCTCTCCGGAGGAGTATCGGTTGTTTTTGCAACAGCCGAACGCCGGGGCCGGACAAATTCCCCAAGATCCTTACCGATCTTTCTTTTCGCACTATGCACAGGACGGCACTCCCGTGTATGGTTTCCCGGGTCAGCTTGATGAGCATGGAGACATTTTGCGTCTTCCTGCTCCTGAGGCTTATCTGTATGCTCAAGGTTTACCGTACAACCAGGCTCAGAACCTGCAGGCACAGCCTTTTCAAGGCCAACCTGCAGGCCAACCTGGCTATCAGTACGACCCGCAGGGACAGCCCAATCAAGGCTACTCTGCGGGCCAGCAAGGGCCATTCTATAATCCGCAAGGACCGTATTATAACTCTGCTGGTCAACCTGCTCAACCTCAGCCGGGGTATCAACAGGGACCGGCCTATGGTCCTAGGGGGGAAATCCAGCCTTCTTTACCGATGCAACCGCAGTATCCTGTTGTCTCTAACGTTGCATATCAGCCAGGACCACTTTATGGTTCTGCTTCAGGTCAAACTGGTTTCCAGCAAGCACCTGGTCCTGTTCCACCACCAGGCCAACCGGGTCATCCGATACAACCTGGTGTCCCGCCTCCAGGCCAACCAGCTTATTCGGTGCAAACCGGGGCTCACTTACAACTGACAGCGCCTCATAGAACTAAGGCCCGCTTGCTCGGTCCGGCTAACCCGTTCTATTCAGTGGCCGCCCCCCATTCCGGGGCCAACCCCGTTCATCCGTGGCCGCCCCACTGGGCCAACCCGTTCATCCAGACAAACTCTCCTCATCTCCGTCTCACTCCGCTCGCCAGCTCGCTCATTCAATGCCGGGGCAGCCCACCACCGCTCGCGCCCTACGTACCGTGGTGGAACAGTGGTTCCACTTATCACAAAGACCCATCCCTCAGAGGGCTATTATCCTCATGGTCAATCTCAACCGAACTATGTCCACTGAGGCTCTCGCATCAACCTCCCTCCACGGTCTCTAACTATGCCTGCACCAAATCCAAATGTCGCTTATACGGGGCAACGCCTAATCAAAATCTCGGCTATCGTCTCAAACAATGGTTACCAAGAACCAACCCCACCGTCTATACGAATTATGCCCCTCACGGTCAGAATCCTACGGGACATAACCCATGGGGGCAGGGATATTCACAACCATCGTGGAGCATGGGTACCGGACCTTATTCTGGGACTGGCATGGGAATTAACCCTCCATTGCCGTTCCTGGCTACCTTGGATCTACCGGACGTTTCGAAGTTGACCAATGATCCGATTTCTCATAATCCATATTGGCCCCCGGTTCCGACCAAGATACCAGGAGACTGTCCCAAGTTTGAGGGAAAATCTGGAGAAGACCCCCAGGCGCATGTGATGACGTATCACCTCTGGTGTTCGTCTAACTCTTGGACTGACGATTCGGTTCGTTTGCGTCTTTTCCAGCGTACGTTAACAGGAGCTGCTGCTAAGTGGTATATAGAGCTGTCCCGTGGTATTTTTCAAGATTTCAACTCGTTAGCTATGGCTTTCCTCACGTATTTCCAGCTACCAGTCCGGTATGAGACTGGGACGCACCTCCTGTCTTCCTTGAAGCAGGATACAACCACTCACATCTCGGATCACATCCATGAGTGGCGGCGCCGTCGTCGACTGATCAAGTTTCACATACCTGATCAGATTTTGACTCACTGGTTCACCACCTCCTTTGTGAACAAAATCGCTCAGGATATCGCGATGGGAGCGTGTGTGACCGAGGAACAAGCTATCGCGCGTGCCCAGTATCTGGATCTTGTTTATTCGCAATCTGGCACGCTTTATGACATCCTGCCTGATGCTCCACGGTCCGGAGCCAAAAAGACCCCGCCTACCCCTACGGTGGATGGCGTCATTGGTTCCGTCTCTCAAAATTCGAAGAAGTCTTCGAATGGGAAGCAGAAGGCCAATTCTTCCAACAATACCTCTGCTAATCCCGCCTCATCCGATTCTGGTAAAACCGCGGAGGTAAATGCCGTTCAGGCCAATCCTGCGGACAAGTCCTCCAAGGGGAAGAAGAAGGGCAAAGGCAAATCAAAATCTGATGCCCCAAAACCGGAATCTAAATCTCGATCTGAGGATGGCTCACAACGTAAGCCGAAATTTCCTTGCCTCATCCGTGAAGGTGACCATTACACTAAAGATTGTCCAAGACGATCCGAAGTCAGTCAACTTCTTAAAGGCTCAAAGGGAACTCCGGCTGTTTTAAATGAGCCATTTCCATCTCAGCAGACCCAGATGGTCGAACAAGGTTCATCATCTGTACCGTTTGGGTCTCAAGTTTTCATGATGAAGACTAATGCACCTATCACTATCGCTACGAGGTCCAAGGATTACAATAATCAGCAGCAGGCACCCGGGAAGGCAGTGGCGGATGGACCGCCTCCCGCATCTGCTTCTGGTTCATTGGAAATTGAGAAGTCGACTCTCGAATCCGTTGTGAAGCCACCTCCCAAGGGTGTTCTTCGGAGATCCTCTTATAATCCAAATGCTCGTGCCGCTCAACATTATAGCATCGTTGAGGATCTGGCACAGGCGCCATGTGCCATGTCTGCACTTGAGGTTCTTCAAATTTGTCCTTCACAACGGAAGGCTTTGCTGTCCGCCATCGGTGGTATTGACCCCGCCGACTCGAGCCTTCTCACCTTTGATCTGGAGAATTTTACTCCCCGGCTTCCACATCAAATCGCTTTGGTTATTCAAGTCGGGATTAACGGTCTGAACGTTCACAGAGCCGTCGTAGATGAGGGTGCATCTACTTGTGTTATGTCCTCCGCTTGTTGGAAAGCCATCGGCTCTCCAACATTATTGTCATCTCCCAATGCCCTTGAGGCATTTGATGGCCGGGAATCTAAACCCCTGGGAGTTCTCGAGAGTCTGGCGATTACATTACAGGGAAAAACTGTCAACGTGGAAGTAGAAGTGGTCGACGCTAAACTCAACTACAATATACTTCTTGGCCGCAGCTGGACCCATGCCATGCTCTGCGTGCCGTCTACCGTCTTTCGATTCATTAAGTTCCCTCATGAGGGCAAGATTGTCACGGTAGATCAGTTGTCATTTTTTACCTCTAGCTCTGAGAACAACGTGTCGTATGTGGATCAAATTCCGAATCCCCCAGACAGCATAGGACCTGGTCTTTTCAAAGACCCAGTCCTCATGGGTATTTTCCCTGCGCCGCCACCGAATACCGCTCAAGTCAACATGTTGTCCAGGATTGATGACCCCTGGCTGATTCCTACACCTGAGCAGGTATATGAGTTTGGAGAGTCCATGCCTCTAACGCCAGTAGAGATCAGCTACTGTGAGATTGTTGCTGCATCGGACCCTCCACCTCCTCAGCATGCTCCGATGAGCATGGCTCTTGACGTCTACTCACAATCCCCCTGGCTTGGTCAGGCTGATTCGCCCGATCCTCTTAGAGAGATTTTTCCCTCAGATGAGGCTATCATTGAAACTATGTCTCTGGAGGAGCTACCCTGGGGCGATGGGCATCATCGTTCCTCGTTTATGCCTAGCTTGGGGGCAATGACTGACTGTCTAGAGCGCTATGCTACTCAAGTTCCTTCCCCTCCTCTTCAAACACCGATCTTGACGCATGAGGTCTTTTCGGAAGGCAATCTGAGTAACATTACTCAAACGGTTCCTATCAACATCTCTATTAAACCAGGGATTGTTGAGAACATTCATGTGGGTGTGACCTGTTCTCCCGAAGAGATCCAGGTCTATACGGAACTTTTCAAAGAGTTCAGAGATGTTTTTGCATGGTCCTATGAGGAAATGCCGGGAATTGATCCTAGTATTGTCGTGCACGAGATTCCAACCTATCCAGGTGCGAAACCCGTGCGCCAACGCTTGCGTCCCATGCATCCTCGGAAAGCCGCCGCTATCAAGGCAGAGGTTGAAAAACTTCGAACGCGGGGTTTATTTATCCTATCCCCCTTACAGAATGGGTGTCCAATATCGTCCCTGTCGATAAAAAGCAGGGTACCATTCGAGTCTGTGTGGATTATCGCGATATAAATCGCGCCTGTCCTCAGGATAATTATCCCACTCCGTTTATCGATCAGATTATCGACGATTGCGCCGGGAGTGAGATCTACTCCTTAATGGACGGTTTCTCAGGTTACAACCAGATTAACATTGCACCTGAGGATCAACATAAGACCACATTCATCTGTCCGTGGGGCACTTTTGCATATAAAAAACTCTCGTTCGGCTTAAAGAACGCTGGCGCCACGTTTCAACGTGCCATGTCATATGCTTTTCATGATATTCGCCATATTGTCCAGCCTTATCTGGACGACTTGCCCGCCCATTCGGGTAAGCGAGAGGATCATCCGGAACATCTTCGCCAGATATTTCTTCGTTGCAGACGCTACAATATTAGGCTGAATCCTCATAAGTGCGTCTTCTGCGTCGACTCTGGCCGTCTTTTAGGCTTTATAGTCTCGAAAGACGGAATTCGCCTCGACCCTCTGAAGGTTGAGGCCATTATAAATCTCCCGTCACCCTCCTCCCTTTATCAGTTGCAGAGTCCGCAAGGGAAAGCGAATTTTCTTAGGCGCTTCATCCCGAATTACGCCGAGGTGGCCAAAGGATTCACTCGTTTGTTAAAGCAGAATGTTCCCTTTCATTGGGACGAAATCGCTCAAGAATCCTTTGAGAAGCTGAAGACATTGCTCGTCAATGCTCCGTTGCTTCGTCCTCCGGACTACCACCGCGACTTTACTTTGTATCTAGCCGCCGCATTAAGCACCATTGCCATGGTCTTGGTGCAGGATGACGAGAACGGTGATGAACATGTTGTTTATTACCTCTCTCGGAACCTTCTCGACCCGGAAACGCGTTACGCACATGTTGAGAAGTTTCCCTTAGCAGCCGTACACGCTGTACAGCGCTTTCGCCATTACATCCTTTTGCGCACGATAACAGTGGTTTCAGACTGCAACCCCATGACATATATTCTTTCTAGACAATTGCTGGGGGGCAAGTACTCCAAATGGATCGTCATCCTGCAGGAGTTTGATTTGGAGTTCACCACTGCCAAGTCAACTAAATCACTGGTCTTCGCGGATTTGATATGTTCTCTCCCTACAGACTCTCTTCCTGAACACTCTGAAGATCATATTCCGGACGAAACATTGTTTCTTATCGATACTCGTGATCCTTGGTACGGGGACATCATAGTGTATCTTCATACCGCGACATTCCGGTCTGAGTTGGATAAAGCTGCACGCCGTCGGATTCGGCACCAGTCCCAACCCTACCGCATAGTGGGAGATACCCTATATCGTATTGGAGTAGATTCGGTGCTCCGACGATGCCTTACCTTGGACGAGGCTGAGAAAGTCTTGAATGACTGCCACAGTGGCGCCTATGGTGGACACATGTCCGGATATGCCACTGCCCAAAAGATTCTAAGGGCAGGTTACTTCTCGCCTTCTATATTCAAGGATTGTATCACTGCAGTCCGAAAATGCCATCCGTGCCAGATTTTTCAGCGCAAGATGCGCGCGCCGCCGTTGCCTTTGCATCCCGTTATTACCGTCGGCCCTTTCGCGAAATGGGGCGTAGATTTTATGACGTGTAACCCTCACTCAGCCGGGGGGCATGCGTATATCATTGTCGTCGTCGACTACTTCACTAAGTGGGCCGAGGCGATGCCTACACTTGCTGCTGACGGAAGAACGGCTGCTTCATTTTTATTCAACCATGTTATTGCACGATTCGGGGTCCCTCAAGCTATCGTCACTGATCACGGTACTCATTTCCGTGATTACATGATGGCGGAGCTGACAGCTGCGTTGGGCCCGCGTCACGACAGCTCAACGCCATACTACCCTCAAGCGAACGGTCAGGTTGAAGCGGTGAACAAGGTTTTGGTCACCATGCTTCAACGAACAGTTGGGATTCATAAATCCAATTGGCATCTCCAACTGTTCTCAGCTCTCTAGGCATACCGAACATCTGCTAAAAGTGCAACCGGATTCACACCATTTCAACTGGTGTACGGTCTGGAAGCTACTTTGCCGGTTGAATGTGAAATTCCTTCGCTTAAGTTAGCTGTGGAGCTCTTACCGGATACTTCTCCTGAGGAAGAGCGTCTTCTGTATCTTGAACGGTTGGATGAAACCCGCCGTCTAGCTGCTTTGATCATCGAAGCACAAAAGAAGAGGGTCAAATCTCATTTTGATCAATCTGTTTCTCCCCGTTCTTTCATTGAAGGAGACCTAGTCCTCTTGTATGATCAGGCACATGATAAGCTTGGTGCCGGTAAACTCCAGCCCATGTGGCACGGTCCCTATATAGTAAAACGTGTTTTGAAAAATGGGGCCTACGAGCTTATAGACTACGAAGGAGTTCCATTGGCGCAGCCTAGAAATGGGCTGTACCTTAAGAAGTACTACGCCTGAAATGGTTTCTTGGTGTGGTGTGTGTACATAGGTGTGTGATTGTCATTTGTGTGCATGGTGTGGTGTGCTTTGTAAACATCTTTCTGCTGATCGGGTCTTCCTGGTTGTGCAGATGTCTATTCATCCATTTGTTGGTTTCGCGGACGGTGCCTCCCGCAGTACCAGGAATCTGTCTTCTGCAGCCTGGGTAATCTACGATCCCGCTGGTGAGTTGATCGACCTGCAAGGTGTTTGTTTAGGACGTACCACGAACAATATCGCGGAATATAGCGCCGTGTTGGAATTATTAACCGAGGCAGTAAACCTTGGTATCCGTGAATTGCTCGTGTACCTAGATTCACAGCTTGTAGTGTTGCAGCTGAACGTGCACTATTCGGTAAGAAACCCGTCCATTTTACGATTGTATTTGCGTATTCGATTACTGGAAAAGAATTTTGAATATATTACATATCATCATATACCCAGACATTTGAATGCATTAGCAGATACAGTAGCAAATTTGGTGTTAGATAGACATTTGCGCAATTTATAAATCATCATCACATGTAAAGAAGACTCATCCAGAAATAGATATGCATATATAGATATCGAAATGTTTACATAGAAGTGTGTCACATAAAACTCAAAAAATATACATAAGTGTCTTAATACATCCGAAGACACTGTGTCTCTCAAAAAATGGTGTGGCTAAATCCTAGAGACTAATCAGCATGGTGCTCATGATAGCACGTTACTGCACGCACTAGCCGCCTCAGGATTCGGTGGAGCCGGTTTGGGACTCCCACCGTATGGCGCTGGTACTCCATTGGTACATCTGACAGTCGGGCATAGTCTGGGATCCCATGGACGATCCCCTCGAGGTTCTGAACCAGTGCCTCTCCTCCGGTACCTTCCCCCTGGATCTCCGGGGCGAGTTGTGTCCTCCGGAAGATAGGAGACATCCCGGCTGGTCTCTCAGGTCCTACATCTGCATGCATATATAATTGTGTTAAGACAAGTGTGTATTAACAAAAAAAAAACATATAAACATAAAATCAAAAATATGAGGTCTTACCCAGCTCTTCGTCCCAGTGGTCTCCTTCTGGTAGCGGGAGATCCGGGTCCCCTGTAAAGTCAGTTCCCGCATAAGGCCAATCTTCCACAACGATCAGTTGGCGCCGTATCCATCTGAAGAACTCGGGCTTCCAGGACATCTGTTGCCCGCCTCCAGATCTGGGCATCAGTGCTGCCCAGCGAGCCATTCTCGGCTCTCGTGGTACTGGACTCGCCACAGGGGCCTCTTGGCCCCGGAAGGTTGGTATGCGTTCCAGAATGAACGACACCAAGATGGAACCATACCCAAACTGCTTCAGTTTGCCCTTTTTGCACTTTGTGAGCTGCCTTTTCATGTTGATGGTGACAGCTGTTGCCCAGTCATACAGTCGGGGACCCATGCACTCTGAGGCCAGTAAGAGTTGAGTCTTTGTAGCCTCGTGCGGTGCCTGCGATCCAGCAGCCCGCGTAATGGTGTGGAGTACAACTCTCAGTGCTAGGTCAGGGATGGTTGAGATGTATACCTTCTTACTCCCTGTTCCTGTTTGTGCCCCACCGCACACCCGCGCCATTACTTCTTCCATCTTCTCCCCTGATGGTCTGCTCCCAGTCAGTACAGGGATTGGACCCCTGCGGGATAATCCAGTAACGAAATAAATGTCAGTGACCTCCAATTCCAACACCTGGTCTCGTATTCTGAATACTTGGTCATTTTCATCCCAGAGGTTGATCAGATATTGGAGGAGCTCAGGCTGAGCTCGTAAGCATGGCGTGAGGAAGAATTTTTTTAAGCCACAGTCTCTCAGAGCATTCATACATGCTTGGCTTTGCATGGCCTCTTCGTCCTCATCTCCGTGTTCTCGTTCCTTCCATTCGATTGCCATTCTGACTGTTTATCTGCATTCACATGGTCCAAAACCCCTTATTAGATCTTTTGTGAGCTTCAAAATTCAAGAAATTTGGCATAAATAGTAGAATTTTAGGCGGAAATTTGGGTTCCGCCGCTGGCGCGACTGTTTTGCTGACAGTCGCGCCATGTGGCGCGGGCCCTTTGGTAAAAAGAGCTCAGTGGCGCGGGTTCGTGCCCGATACCCGCGCCACTTAGCCCGGCCCTAAAATTTCAAAGGTGCCCTTACAGAGCTGATTTCTAAGGGGAAATCATTAAAAAATGCATGGAAAGAAAGAGAAAAGGAGCGCCTCTTACCTGTCACAGACAAGACGCTGAATGGTTGCCTAGATTGGTCGCAATCGCCGTCAGAAGATTCTGCTCCAAATGGACCACTGTTGCTCTCCACAAGGTAAATAGTAAAAAGTAATTTCATTTTTTACCATTGAACATATTTACAACTTTTCGACGTTAAAATGAGTTTTAAAAGTTATTTCTTGTCAAATATTTGCATGTATTATGTCGAAAATGGATTTTACGCTTGTTGGGTATGTGCAGTGACAGGTTTTTGCGACTTAGAAGGTGGAAACGAGTTGTATTTTATACTTTTTCGGACTCGGTAAATACACGAAAAAGTCACTCCGGAGTCATCTTTCAGCTCTTTTCTGACTCTCTAAATATGAAAAGATCGCCGAGGCCCTTGTTGTTTCGATCTCGTTAAAATGGACACGAATCGACATTCACCTAGTATAAGTTTAACCCTTTTTCGGGCTGGGCTGGATCGATTACGAAAAAGGAATACCCTAGCCTATCGCGACTAGGAGGTTTTCCCGGATATTGTTTTCTACCTTTTCGGATCTGGGGAACTATTTACGAAAAGGGACCTGTGGAGTTTTCTTTTCCGCCGTCTTTTCAAACTCTCTAAACATGAAAAGACGCCGAGTTCTTCCTTTGTCAGACTCGTTAAACCCTGATGACATTGGATTTCGTCGAAATGACGTTCTCCGAGTTTCTCCTTCCTAGGACTCGTTAAATGCACTAGGATGGATTCGCCCCAAGGGCGGACTTATATCACAAGCATATGCTATCCCCTTCAAGCTTGTTATCAAAAATAATTGGGGTACTCGCCAGAAATGGTGGGGGAAAAATGGAACCATCGTCGTTGTCGTCGGCAGTATGTCGCTCTTGAACATGGCACTTATCTGCATTCGTGTCGGGTTGGGGACATCTCATCTCGTTGCTTCACTTTTCTTCCATGGGTTTGGGTAATCTCTTTTGACCTCTCATCTGTTCACTGCCTCGTCGCCATGACCTTTGATCTGTTGATGTCAAATACTGCCAAGTCCATTGTCGTGCCGTTTATATGTTCAAGAGAAGTTGACCTCTGCGAATATCAACCTTCCTCTGTTTCTCATATGATCCCGATTCACAACAAAACATTATGTTCCTCTGTCTCGTGTCGATGATGTGGGAATCATTATGGCCCACCTTCGATCAAGGTCACTTCCTGTCGACTTCAACTCATTATCCAGGAAGTTGGTCTAGAGACTCCCGATGGTACCTTGGAGCCTGCATGCCTTAATGGCAGGTTCGTCGCATTCGACGTGAGGTTTTCATCATTGGCCTCCGATCGGATGATTCTGCGGGTGTTCGACGTCAGCTCATTTATTCACACGCCGTAGATTGTACCTGTAGTACCTTGAGGACCGTCGTCATTATTGGTGGTTTCTCTCGCGTCTGTTAACAGCTTTCATCATTGGCTGGTAATCAGACGATGTTCTTGCATGTTCGACATCAGCTCACACATTCGCATGCTAGAACTTGTACTTGTTTGGGTCGAGATGGAGCGCAAGACCCTGGATTGTGTCTGTTGTAATCCAGGCCGCGATTGTGGATTATTATCATTATGTACATGACTCACTGATTGGATGGCTGCGACCATACCTGAGTCTATTTGTTTGATCTTAGTTGGATGGCTGCGCCCATACCCTAGATCCCGATTATAGCATACTCTGTTTCGGATGGCTGCGTCCATACCACTTATACATCATGTACTTGAGATATCAGTTGTATCTTTCTGCGCAGGTTTTCCGACGGCGGGCCTTCAGTTGAACATGTTCTCGTAAAGCATTTCACCCCTCTCTCTCGGGCCTCATACTTTAGGGGGCATCTGTTACACAGTAATTTGTCACCGTCCCTACCATTCCCCGTCCCGCACAATGGAGGACCCATTATGTGACCTGTGAACACTGTCATGCCTTGAAAACATCATCAAGGCATCCCTCTGAGTATGAACTTCATTTCCCCTTGAGACATCTCCTTGCAAAATCCATGAAAAACAGCTCTTTTTGCATTGGCGCGGGTAGACAGTTCAGTACTCGCGCCACTCAGGGAAATCCTGTAAAGAGGTCGCGCCACTTGGCGCTCCGTCATAGAGCAGCAATCGCGCCACCCATTTTAGGGACTGTTTTTTATATATGGATGGCGGAAGTTGAGTTCAAACAAACTCACAACCACTGCCTATCTTGAGTTGGGAGGTTTGGCTACGGGAGTTCCATGGAAGGGAAGTAGTTTTGCCACCTTCTATGGAACCTTCCTTGTTGATAGGGCCAATCCCATAATAATAGGGATCCCAACTTCCTCCTTCCCCATCTATAAAAGCTTGCTCAGATCCATGGCAAGCTAGTCTTGAAGTGCTGAAGCTTTGCATCTCCCTATTCCCAAGTGCCTTTGTGCTGTAAAGAATCCATTCTTTCCCTTAAGGCCCATTCAAGCGAGGAGACCATTGTTACGAGACTCTGGAGAGGTTTCCCTTTCCTTGGCGAGCTTTGCGAGACGTGGACAACCGGAGACCCGTTCGAAGGAAGCCGCGACGTCAGAACTTGGTTGTAACTTCTATTCGTTTATCACTTTAATAGATGACTATGATTATGGTTCCACTCCTTTTTCTATCATGTTAATGCGAGTAATATCTTTTCTGACCGATGTTTAGTTACGTATGCTGGTTCCTATGCATGTATCTGTTCGTTTCTTCTGCGTGCAGGTGTTCATCCACGGAGATCATGGAAGGATTGTAATCTGCCAGGGCTGAAGGACGGGGACATCTTCTTCTTCAGATCTAGCATTGGAATCCAGGTAGGCTCTTATCCCAAGTCTTTCATTCGTAACTAGGAGCTTGCGTCATAGCATTGTTTGTTTGTTGCTAGACCCCTGCTGGGCTAGTAGGGATCGCCTCTGTCCGCAGAGGGGATTTACCTCCTCAACACCAGTGTATCTTATAATGGCAAGTAGGAGTGATCATCAGCCACGCACCACATCCACACCTATGATTTTGTGCAGCCCCATCAAAAATCCCAGCTAGGTAGTTGATTTCGTGCGGACGATTTCTAACTGAAAAATTCGGAGGAGGTTTATCTTTTACCTTTAGGTTTTCCCAAACAAGAAGAACTTGTTTACTTACTCGCTCCAGCGAACTGGACTGCTCTTCGAAAATCCACCTATTTCTGCAACACCATAAGCTCTAGTGATAAATAATGGGCAAAATCTTGAATTGCTTACCTTTCCCCACCCACCATAAGAAGCAACTTTCGTCACTGTCATATGAAGGCATCTCAAAATGAAATTTCCTGCAGATATGTTGGAGGACCATCCTGGTAAAAGGATATTCATAAAATAGATGTTTGTTATCTTTTATTGCTTTCCAATAGAGTCTACAGATTTCTAGACCATTAATCCCTCTTCTCTATAAGTTTTTCCATGTTAGGTTTTTGTCCTGCCACACCAGCCAATAGAAAAAAAAAAAATTTTGCACTTTAGATTTCCACAGATCCTGAATCCAACTTGGTGTCCCCGACTGGGCAAGATCATTCATCATGGTACTATATAAATCACTTATAACAATCTGGCTTTTATAGGCTTTACCCTCCCACCTAATTTGCTCCCCCTGATTGTTTCTATATAGTCCCACGCTTCGTAAAAAATCATTGTATCTATTCCAGTCATTTACCAGTGCTTCTGGTAATCCCATATGACTAATTGAGTGCCAATTCGGGATTTCCGCTTGCCAGTCCACAGTTTGACTAAAAAGGAAAATGCATTTTTTGTGAAGAAAGGATAACAGTTCCCCACTGATATGAGTAGCTAATTGTGATCCTGCTAGCCCTGTCTGACCAATTTGGATATGACCACCATTTCCAAGTTGCCACCGAAGTTTGACTTTAAACTGTGGCCAAATTTTTATGAAGCCTGTCCATATCGGAGATCCTTTCTGCTACTGTATATTTTCTCCCATATATAGATCTTCCACCGATTTGTGCTTAAAGTATTTATAATCCATTATGTCCTTCCACAGGCTTGGGGAGTTGAGACTCCTCCACAAGGACTTCATTAAGAGTGCCTTGCCGAAAGTTTCCAGTTAAATAACCCCCCAAAACCTTATGCAGTGGTATCATATCCCATTTTTCCAAATGGTATGATCCTTTCCCTAAACCACCATTCTAAATAAATTCTGCCATGTATCCTCTAATTTTGTTGATGATCTTTCGAGAAATGCAAAATAAATGTGCCCAATATATAGTATATTGCTATAAAACTGCCTGAGTTAAGACCAGGCGACCACCCTTAAACAACCACTTGTTGGACCAAGTATTTATTCTTTGTTGGAATCTGTCTAGAATCCACGACCAATCGCTAGCAGTATATCTAGTAGCCACAGTTGGAAGTCGAGGTAAGTGATCCCTTCATCTATATTAGACACTCGGAAATTATACAAGCTGTGAATGAAATCAAGAAACTGCGTGGATCCTTCTGAATGATAGAAACAATATTTTCCACCATTCTCTTCCATTCCCGACACAATAAAGAAGTTTTTGAATATCAAGCCTAGAGCCTGCCAATTGCTTTTAATCAATATCCCAAAAATAAGGACATTGTCAACAAAAAAATTATGTGATATGTCCCCCCTTGTTAGAGATTCTGATACCTTTAAAGTCTCTTGTATCCACAACGCGCTTGATATTTAAGCTAAAGGCATCCATCACAAGGATAAACATTAATGGAGAGAGTGAACATCCCTGCCTTAGCCCTCTCCCTGGTCTAAAAAAATTCAATGCAAATCCATTTATGATTACGAACATGGATGAAGAGTTGATGCATCCCATAATCCAATCTATCGATTCACAGGTCATACCAATCTTATGGAGAATCATTTTTAGAAAACCCTAATCAACTCTATCATAGGCTTTACTCAAATCAACTTTCATTATTCCCACTTTAATTTTCTTCGATTTTATCGAGTGCATGGTCTCTTGTGTTACCGCCACCACATCATGGATGCTCCTGCCCGGTAAAAAGCCCGACTGTTCAGGTGTGAAAAATCTGGCGAGGACTCCTTTTAGCCTTCCAACCAACAGCTTAGAAACAATCTTGTAAAAGGTGTTGCATAGCGAGATCGGACTAAAGTCCTCAAAGCACCGAGGATCCTTTTTCTTTGGGATTAGGGCTAAAAACGTAGAATTTATCCCACCCTTGAACTTACCAGAAGCTTTGACTTCTTCGATCATGTCTGTAATATCCTTTATAAAGATATCAGAGAAGTAGATAAAGAAATCCAGAGTCCAACCATCTAGACCCGAACTCTTATCGATGGGGAAAGACTTAAGTACTCGTTCTACTTCATCACATGTAGCCGGCCTCTGTAGAAAGACATTCTCTTTATCCCCAAACATCCTTGGAAAATATTCCAGTGCCTTTATTTGTTCTGCAAACACCACTTCCTCCCTGCCCTTATAGATTTTTTCGAAAAACTTTACAGCTTCCTCTTGAATTCCCCCAGTGGAATTAAAAAATTCACTGTTTACCTCCATTTGCCAAATCGCATTAACTTTTTCCCTTTCGTTTGCGTAATGGTGAAAAAATTTGGTGTTGTTGTCACCTTCTTGAAGCCACGTAGCTCTACTCTTGAGTCGCCATGACTGTTCATGGATGAGCAAAATCTTTCTCCTTTCTGCTTCTAGTTGTTTGAGTCGGGTCCATCGAACAGGGTTCGGAACCCCATCTTTAATCTCTTTGAGAATCAAGGTAATTTCTCCCATAATGGGCTTAAGCTCTCAGAGTAATTTAGCTTTCTTTGACTTCTCCCATATCTTCACCCGATCCTTCAAGCTGCACAAGTTTTTTGAAAGGCTTTCCATCACCGATAGACCCTCCGCTCTTTGGCTTTCACCTAAATGCTTGCGGACCATCAGATTAAAGCTCTCATTGTTTAGCCAAACCCAATTAAATTTAAAAGGGTACCCCTTTTTCGGGTTCTCGAAAGTCCATTCAACAGAGATCAGACAGTGGTCAGAGATAAAAAAATCCTCGACCCGAGCCTGTAAACCACCCATCAGAGGCAGCAGAGATGCCTGTACTATAATTCTATCAATCCTTTTCCCAATAAATTCCTCTCCCGAGCGCCCATTAAACCAAGTTGGTCCCTCCCTCTCCATAGACAAATCAAATAGGTTTGAAGACTTAAATAGTGATTGCAAGAAAACTTCCAAAGGATCCCTCCAGCTCCGAGGGCCCCAAGTCTCCCCATCCCACAAAGTGCAGTTAAAATCCCCAGCAAAAATAGTATATTCAAGAGATGGCAAACCACAAACCTTCATCTTCCCCCAAAAACGACATCTATCCTTGTAAGGTGCATAAATATTTATCAGATGAATCCTACAATGGAGTCCTCTGAAATGACCGGCCAATAAAATACCTCCAAAAAAGTTGTAGGCCTGCATAGAAGCACGACTGGGATCCCAAATGACAGCCAAGCCGCCCGAGTGACCCTCGGCGTCTGTGGCCACCAGATTTCAATTTGGAAATAAAGCCCGACAGAAAGAGCGAGTGCTATCAGCGGTAGTCATTGTTTCTTGCAAAAAAATCACAGAAGGACTCATCGTAGAGAACAAATCCCGCAAAGAAGCCAACTTATCCCTACCCCCCACCCCCTTAATGTTCAGTGACCACAATTTCATGGAAAACCAACTGAAGAAGGGGTCAAAGCTCTAAGGACCTGGTCAAGTGCAAGGGTAACAGGAACATCATGAAAATTTCCAGACGGTAAGTCCCGGAAGGATCCCACTCGAACAGATTTGTGCTTACCCTGAGGCCTACCCTTCCCTTTACGAATAGTAACGTTGGAAGTCTAAGAAGGACTAGGGACGATGACAAGGGAAGAGGGGCAACCGATGTTAACAGACAGGGGGACCATATGGGCATCAGAGTTCTGAATGATAAAATCCAGGTCACTCCTAATCAAGTTATGGGGAGAAAGATGTAAATCATTTATTTTATCAAAGAGAAGGAATTGAGAGGGAGAAGTAGGTGTATCCAGCAAATTCGAAACAACCAGAGGGGAAGGGAGAGGGGAGGAGTGATCCAAGGCGGGAATGAGGATGGGAGTTTGATTAGAGGTAGGGGTCACCACACCTGAACCAGCTAACTGCCCAGTAATAAAAGTGCCTATCGACGCAGGCCGACCAAAGAGAGGACCCACAGCTTCATACAAATCCCCAGAATCCAGAGAAATTATGGAATTAGAAAATTGTAAATTACAAAGCGGTAAGGTAACCGGATCGGACTTACCTGAGAAAGAAGGTTGCCCCGTCATATGGTCCCGATGATGTTTAGAGAAACTATGCTCCTCAGCACCTGGATTCAGCGTTCCTTCACCCCGCTTGAAGGAATCCATGAAGTGAAGACAATGGCGCATCAGGTGTCTAGTCCCATGGCATAAGTGGCAATGGAATGGTGTCTTTAGTAGTCCATAACCTAGAGATGGATGTGGACCTCCCATTCCAAATCCACCTCAGCTGGTAAACCACTCGAGAAATACACCTCCACCAAGATCCAAGCAACCCTTTTGTCGAATTCGCTAGTGCACTTCAGGTCGACAAACCGGAAAGTACCGATGCTATCCCCTATAACCTTCAGAGCCGGAAGAGTCCAGAATTCCATTGGAAGTCCAGGCAGCTTTGCCCAGACAAGATGGTTCCTAGGAGCATTACGGATGGGATGGAAACCCACATGCCATTGGTGTAGGGCTAAATAACAACGGCCATTAACCCATACCTAGTGAAAAACCTCAGCCAAATCCTCTGCTTTGATGAAGTGGAAGCAAAACCAACCTCCATCCAATTTTCTAACCAGAGGCCGATAACCTAAAATTTTTTGCTAGGCCTCCATCAACCACAAGTAGAAATCAACCTTACTAAATTTTGCAAATTGCCAGCGCCCAACGAAAGAACGCTCCTGCAGAGTCTTTGCTCTCTCCCACATAACATCTCGTCCAAAGCTTAGCAGTCTGCAGCCTTGTTGTGGTTTGAAAGGTTTGTCCGCAGCGGTCGATTTAGTGAAATTAGGCGAGCTACGATGGAGATGCGAAGAAAGCCTTCCAGAAACATCGACAGTCGGAATAGTCCCACCCGCAGAGAGAAATACAACAATATTACCTGATTGTTTTCGCAATGGGGTATCCAAGCTGCCGAGAGTGGTAAAGCCTCCCTCTGCCACGTCGAGTGCATGCAAAAGTGCCACATCATTGTCCTCCCCCTTGAGATCCGCGAGGAGAGAATTTCGAGCAGACATGAAAGAAGTTACGGAAGTACTGGGAGCAGATCTAGAATAAAGGAAAAGATTGTGAAATCAATGGATAAATTAATAACTGAGTTGCAATCTCGACGCATAGCACCACTGAGGAGACGTAAGTAGTTGTAACAAGCCTCGTGTAATAAAGGTGGTAGAGCGATCCCTTTAGTATCAAGCCTTTCGGGGAAAGAAGGTACACTACGACCACCCCCTTAATAAAGTCCAAAGTAGAGAACCCAGGATTATCTATCCTACCGCCGAAAGAATACACCAACCGTCGTTGGGGTCAGTATGACCGGTACCCACTCAGAAAAAATTTGAAAAATCTGAGCATTAGCAACTGCCAACCAGCCAGGTGAACTAGAGCTCAAATATCCGAGAATTAATACCCCAAGAAGTAAATCCCGGACGCGTGAGATGAAACAATGGTGAAAGAACAGTCCACAAACTCCAGATAATCTGCTCAAACTGACCTCGGAGCGTAACAACAGCAAAAACACCTGCCTATATTCCACCACCTTTTACAAATTTGAACCTCGAAACGCTTCTAAGGTTTACTACATAGACATTTCTCTGATCCCAAAGTGCAGAGTCGTAAAGCCAACGACCAAAGATCCAAAGAAACACAGCTAAACTAGTGAAATAGAGCTCAGAAAGAAAGAGACATTTGGATAATAAAAAAAGGAGCCACCTTCTCGACAGTCTAAGATCAGAAAAAGAGCACTGCCTTATCCATTTCACTTTGGTTTTTTAGAGCTTCTCCAACCATACAAAACAATTTTGTAGACCATTGGTGTGAGATTTGCGTGGTTCTTAATAGATTTAAATATCAGTTGCAGCAAAAATGCCTTGACTCTCAAAACTAGTCCGCAAGTGTATTTATTGAAGTGCATTTGAAATGGAGCGTGGATTAGTATGGTTCATCTTAACTAATGTAATATTAGTACGAAAATGATCAATGTCATTTACATCACTATCATTGTAAGAATTTGTTAATCAAAGCAATAAACAATAACATGTATAATTTGATAACCAATGAAATTGAAAATAAATAAACTAAATTATTATTAAAAATAATAAATTTCAATCTATAATATTTAAATATAAATATTTCATTTGTTTAACGAAACCCAAACTAAATTTCGTCGTATATTCAATTTCTACCAAATTCAAATAATAAGTGTCATCGTATATTCAATTTCTACCAAATTCAATGTCGTTGTCAATGTGCATTATTACCAATATTTCCATGTATTTGCTTTATTTAGAATATGGTGGGAGTGAAATGAATTAAAAAAAAGCGAATTCAAATAAAGTTAATATTTTATTTTATAAAATAATAATTTATTTTTTTAATAATGATAAGTATTTTGTATTTTTATTAAATATTTGAATTGATACTATTGAGATAGTTATGGAAATGATGTCTCCTACCCATGGTAATTGATTATGAATGGTAAAAATTATCCTTTGTCAATGTGTATTATTACCAATATTTCTATGTATTTGTTTTACTTAGAATATGGCGTGAGTGAAATGAATTACATAATCGAATTTAAATAAAGTTAATATTTTATTTTATAAAATAATAATTTATTTTTTAATAATGATAAGTATTTAATAGATGAAATGTTTTTTGGATTAATCACATTATTAAGATTAGGTTGACATTTCGAACTAATTAATGTGGTTTATTCTCAGGACAATGTCTTTCGGATTAATCACATCATTGGGATTAGGTCGACATTTCGAACCAACTAATGTGGTTCATCCTCAGGACATCACGGGATGAACACATTGAATGATTCGAAATGATGTGATTAATCCGAAAGACATTTCATCTTGAAATCTATACCAACCGTGGATTATTATAATGTGTTAGAAGTTAAAGCTTTGATTAGGAGAATGGCGCCTTCCAAAATCATTTTCCCTTAAACCTTCTTCTTCGAAACTAATTGCTTGTGATATTCTCTTCATGCAAACATCATGTAGAACCCAATCCCAACTTTTCATGGCAAGATACAAAAGGAATGAAAGGCTTCTAAAAATAGATTAATAAAAAACAAAATATATAAATGAAAAGGGATGGGATATTGGAATTAAAATAGCTTACCATTAAAAAGAAACACACATCCACATTCTAAAAGCAAACAAACTTATGGAATACATCTAAGAGAAATGCACACCTACAATCTAAAATCATATTGCAATATCTTCATTTGAAGACTAAAAGTGGGTGTATATGGGTTATATCATGTCTATACGCTCAAAGGGGTGTTACCTCTCCATCCCAAGGGTTTACATACTCCTCGTACTCCTCAAAGATTTCAAGGTTATAGATTGAGGCACCTAGATTTGCATTCATAAACCTTTTAGTAATGGTTTGCGATTGATGCCTCATTTCTTTAGCAAATTTGTAAATATTTTGATCAACTCTACCTTGATTGCATAGTGAGATTTCCCACTCAACATTTTTTTAAACCTTGGGCTCTAGTTGCATAACGAGTGAAAAACAACCTTTAACCAAATTTTTATCAACTTTTAATGAGTGAACAATAGATGTCATTGAGAAAAAAAAAGGAAAAAAGGAAAAACACAAATAAAGATCTAAAGCATGAGAAATAATGGTAGCCCATACAAACCCATTGGTAGATCACACCTTTAAATTTTCATAATGAATGAAAATTTGATCAAATACACTTGTTGATTATTTTGATAAAAAAAAAGATAGATACAATAAGATAATTAATCCCCTATTTATACCAAAAAGAGGTTAAAATTATAACTTGAGACAACGAGTTGAGAATGAGAAGGGCCTCTCATTTCCCTTCCCCTTTTGAGTACTAGCCTCAAACCTTATGCTTTCAACCTCTAAATGCAAGAAATTATGCGATGGTAGTTGGACATGGTGAGGAGGTTCAAGGGAAGTGGTGGATTGGAGACTCATGGTGACTATAATGGATAGCTTGGTTGGTTTGTGCATGGTGACAAAATATTTTGAGGTGATTATCCATTGTTCTTCTTCTCTATGCTTTTGGCTCAATGGTTACATAGGGTGGCTCCTTTGACTTTGTTTTGTATTGAGTGATGGATGTATGGTGATGAATCTACTATGCTTTGTGTGAAGGGTTCTTGTTATGAATGAAAGGGTTTGTAGCAACTTGTTCTAGCCTATAAATCAACTTATGGTGGCAACCTATCCAAGGGTTTATTCCATGTTTCCTAAAGAGATCAGTTTTGGACCATACTTATTTACAGAGACATAGCAAGCTTGAATCCACTACTGGGGCCTAATACATTCATGGGAGGAGATTTTATGACTCATGGTTTCTTAGTCTACTAGCTATCTTAGAATTTGGTTTCACTCTCCTCATAGTTCTAGTTTCCTTGCATAGCATGGTGACTAGTGTTCTCAATAATTCAAGTTGTTTTGTTTTGTTTTTGTTTTTGTTTTTGTTTTGTTTTGTTTTGTTTGTTTGTTTTGTTTGTTTGTTTGTTTGTTTTTGTTTGTTTGTTTGTTTGTATTTTTTTTTTTTTTTTTTAGTACTAGTAGTGTGTCCTTCCTACACACTTTGTCAATAGCTTATGGAGGATAAACTAGATCCTTTACTTAAGCATGAACTTGTTGTTATCTATATATATGACACACAATTTTCATATAAAACTCTATACTTTTTTTTCTTATTAATAAAATTTAAAACAAACTAATAATAATAATAATAACAATAACAATAACAATAACAACAACAACATAACATTTATGTACTCATACAAGTGTTTTGTACCTAATCTTATGTGCTTACATATTCCATACACTCTCTTCACATAAAGATGCGTATCTTTTCTCTATTAACAAGGTTTAGAGGAAAATTTTATTTTTACCAAACTACTTTAAAGCTTAAGCTACCAATAAAGTGATAAAGTTGTTATTACATAAAAGTGCACTTTTACAAATATTTAAATATGATACTATGAATGCTTAGGGCGAGAATCTTATTACAAAGTAATAAGATCTTACATATAAAATAACTAATGTACATAGAGGCTAATGCCTAAAAGAATGTTGTCAGGAATGATACAAAATATTAGTTTTCATATTTTTAGATTGGGATTTCCCCTCGACATTATTTTTAAAACCTTGGTCTCCAATGACCAGAGAAAAAATTAATTCATACTCAAATACCAATATGTAATCTGTATTTTCTCTCTAACCCTTAACGAGCTACGACATTTACCTATGCATTAAATCTAGGCATGATTTCCATCAATCAAGCATAATCATATGCTCTTCTACAAGGAGTCAATTTAACTATTTTCTTAAGCATTGGAAAGTGTGTCATTATCGATGATTTGAAATATACTATTAGACACTTCTAGGTAGATATTGCTCCTCGAGACTTTAAATTAAACTCTATTTTCCACCAAATTTGTTTGATCTTGAAATCTATAACAACCCTGGATTATTATAATGTGTTCAAAGGCAATAACGTTCAAATAAGATCCTACGCCAGTAAGGCAAAATGGGTGAAATTGTAATTGATTCTAAACAATGTTTCTAACTAATCCCATAATGTACAATGTATTGATCAAATGTCCAATGTATTGATCAAGGTGCATTCAGTTTCCAAACACGTGATGAGCATCAAATCCATGGCATTAAGTGATTGACATGAGAATTTCATCAACATATTAATATGGCATGCTCTAACCATATGTTTATGTTTCTCCCACTCATTTCACATGTTCGTGATGGGAATTCTTCTCAAGTAAAGATTCAATCTGTTCATCATTTTCATCATAACATAATGAGGGTGGAGATATTGGATGGCAAGGACATTATGGGATGACCATGAGTAAGTCAAAATTAAAATTGAAGGAGCCTCTAAGGCTTTTTTTGTAGGCACATATCTCTCCAGTTTCTACATCAATCTCTTGTATGTTATCCCTACCACCTTGTAGCTAACATTGATTATCCCATGATAACATGTGTTTCCCTCCCCACATTAAATTCCATTGTGAATTGCAAATTATTGAAATGTGAATGGTTCTTCATGAACATGAAGAGGTTATAAACAGATTATAAGACTCAATACAATAGCTTCAAGTTAAGGAGAAATACTTTAGCAACACAAATAAAGGCTTCAATGGAAATTCTAATAAGCAAATACATGGCATACAATGGGTTTAAGAGGAGTGTGGGATGAATCATCCATTGCAAATTTGACGACCTTCATCCAAGCAACTAGATTGGATTGCAAAATTCCACTCTATAAGGGAAATTTCAACTCAGTAATCCAAATTAAAACTCGATTAGTAATCCAACTCAACACAATGAGGGTGGAGATATAGGATGGAAAGGACATTGTGGGATGATAGTGAGTCGGTCCAAAGTAAAATTTAAGGAGACTCTAAAGCATTTTTGTAGGCACATATCTCTCCAGTTTCTACGTCAATCCTTGTCTATTATCCCTACCACCTTATAGCTAACATTGGTTCTCCCATGATATCATGTGTTTCCCTCCCCACACTCAATTCCATGGTGAATTGTAAATTATTGGAAATGTGAATGGTTCTTCGTCAACATGAAGAGATTATAAAGGAATTACGAGACTCAATTTGACAGCTTCAAGTTAAGGAGCGCTACTTTAGCAACACAAATAAAGGCTTCAATGGACATTCTAATAAAAAATTACATGGCATACAATGGGTTTAATAGGAGTGTGGGATGATCCATTGAAAATTTGATGGCCTTCAATCAAACAACTAGATCGAATTGCAAAACTTCACTCTAAACTGAAAATTTCAACTCAAATAGTAATCCAACTTCTAAATTTGAATGAGAAAGCCCCTAAGATTGATTAGGAATTATTTGACATGGTCAACACTCCTCATCAAATAGGTTAATTATGATGTACTGTAAATTTCTCCTAATTCTCAACATTTTCTATTGAATTTACTCCTTAATTCTCTACTATATGAATTTGAATATCTATAATTTAGTATTGGATAGTCATAAATTATAGCCCTCTATTTTGGACTAGAGAAATACTAGAAGGTTCTTTTCGCTTTTGTAAGGTGGCTATGTGCATTTTCCATTCATTTTTCTTAATACAAATTTCTCAGTTTATTTAAAAAGAAAATGTGATGCGTATGTATCTAAAATGGAAATACTATTGCAACAATTAGAAGTAGCTAGAATAAAAGGGCAACAATAACATAAATAAATATTCAAAACATGAAAATTAGTGGTGCCATGTCTACACCCAAGGGTGGATTTCACTTACAAATCCCAATAATGGAAGAAAACTTCTCAAAATAAGCTTGTAATTGTCATTGATAAAATAGAGAGAGACAAAAATGAGAACAAGGCATCCCTTTTTACATTAAAAAGATTGAAAATCTATGACTTAAAGCTTAAGTTATTAATCGAGGAGGCAAGAATGGGAGGCGTTCTTTCTCACCCTAATGAAGAAAGAGAGATAAATTTTTCTTGGGGCCTAGGGGTGTCGACCAATAACCAAGCAAAGTATTATGTGCTTTGAAAAAGGATTGGAATCGGCTCTTGTTAATAATTTTCGATACCTAAAGGTCTAAGGAGACTCAAATATCATCATCCAACAAGTATTAAAAAATCGTGAGAATGATGACCCTTGGCTTCCTCCTATTTTTCATCTAATAAAATTGTTGATTGAGCATTTCATTAATATAGATTTTCATCATATCAAAAAAATCTAAATGGTGAAGCCGTTTTCATGGAAAATCAGGGTATATTATTAAAGTGTGTGGAATTAAAGATAAATGACGAGGAAGTAACCATAAAATGTCCTCCATAATGTATAACAAACAATTGGGAATTTCTCGAGTTCCGAGTCCATTAATCTTGGGGAAAAAGAATTGATTATGTAATAATAATTTTGGATTCTCTTGAATTAAGAACCTTATTAAATAAGGCTCATAGGAGGTGTCCTATTACTGTAGAGATATGAGCCCTCATCGCCATCTACAACAACGACGTAAGTTTGTACATAGCGAAGGACAACTGGAAAAGCTATGAATTGAATAACGAAGTATTTCAAATGTGTGAACCCAACTCCTCTGCTCCCAAGTATCATTTTAGCACTAGGAAGTGCTTGGCATATAATAGGTTCAATCATAAAAATTAATGGATCTGACACAAGTGGCCTTGGTGAAAGCATAAGCTTTCAATGCAACAGGCCTCCTAAAATTTGGCAGGAAGGGAGCATTATCATTATATATTGAGTGTTGTGAAACAAAGGACTTCACTACAAAGGTAATTCAAACTCTTGGCGCGTTGAGCCAACAAATTTGGGAAATGAAGGTAGAAATGAAGCGAAATGAGGGGGAGTTCGCTGAGGAGCTCGGTGTCAACATTGCCAGGATTGCAAAAATGATGGATTTTATGATCACCCTGATAACTAGCAGTTCAAAGATGCAATTGGAAGAGACACGAGTGTGCAAGGAGTTTTTATCATAGCGGATGGGGTTGTTGGATCTTAAAATGGAACATGCAACAACCCCTGGTTGATTTCCATGTAAATAAAATAACACCAAGGTCATGGAACATGTATTCCAAGTTGAATGTTAGGAAAAACAATATAGTGGGCATCACTTATGGATTGATTAATGGCTATGGAAATTGGCAAAGGCAAGAGGCAATAATTGGCATTTTAATTATGAAAATAATGGAAAATAGGAGAAAAGGCGAAGAGACATAGGTTTGCATGCAAAGGAAATTAGTAGAAAAATGAATGAAAATGAAGAAAATAGAGGTCTCTGATAAAAAGGATTTAGATAAATAGTTCACGACTTTTGACTTAACTTTTGTTAGTTCAGTTTTGGCTCTCTCATTTCATTCTCTAATTCTCTCATACTCTTGCACACTTAGAGCATTCTTGGAACATGCTTGGAGCACTCTAGCATTCACCTGCATTGGAGAAAGAAGGCAAAGGAAAGCAAGGGCGTGTAAGGGAACAATTAGATTAGCAGCTACAATAGGGATACTTTATAGGTAACAGGTTGCATGGATGATTTCCTTGTTGATTTTTGGATGCATGGTATATGCATGTGATTCCTTGGTTATGTGTTATCATTAGCATAGATCTTTGCATGGATTGACAATGGTTTCAGCCTTGCCTTTCCATTTCCTGGATATTCATGGTGTTGTAGGTTTCCCATTGTTTTTTTTCTGATTGGTGCTTGGGTTCCCTATGGTTTTGGGTTGGAACAAATGTTATGGAAGCCCCACAACAATTTGGGTTGAGTGACTAGTTCATGGAGTTGTAGGTTGGGACAATGCTCTGGATCCCTTGGTGGGTTGAGTTACTAGTTCCTAGAGTCACAGTTGGAAAAAATGATCTGGAACCTTATAAGGTTGTGGATTGAGTTATTAATTCTTAGAGCCCTAGACAACTTGGGTAGAGACCTATCCAGTTAATGTTAGTGATTTCCGAACCATGGAGGTGGAATCACTATGGTTGAGGGTTGAGGTGGTTTGGCCTTTGAAAGGCCTAGTTTGGTTTTGTTTTGGTTTAACCCATGAGATCCCACATTCATGCTTGGAATATAGTGCAGGGGTGATTGGATGAAAGAGAGATTTGGTTCAACCGAATCTATGTTTGGGTGGTATGTGGAAGCCCCTAACATGGTTGACCCCTTCATATGTTAATAAGAGTTATTTTCCTTTTGTGATCTATGAGCACTTGTACTAGTTATCATGTTGACATTATGGTTGATTTGGCATTGTTTCTATTATGGTTATTTGTTGGTTATATGATGTATTCTATCTATGGCTCTTGACATGTTTTGATAATTTATTGAATTATTGATGAACACATGGGCAAACAAGTGTTATTGCAGCTAGCTAGAGAGGGCTTGGAGCCTTCTTGGAGATTCTTATCAAAATTTTATGACCATATATGCATTCATAACCTATAGCTTTCACGTTTACCATATGTTTGACGAAATGTCTGATGTGTACTAGGAAGTCTAGGGAAAGTTGATTCAAGTTTGAATTTTTGGCATTGTTATCATGTTAATTATGATTCTAGAAAGTTACATGCAATTATGCGTAGTGTACTGGAGACTAGCCTGGAGAAGTGGCTTAGATATTAGAACCGTTGGTACTAAACTAGGAAATTTAGGTCATAAATGCATGTAAGCAGGCTTATGAGTGCAATTAGAGCCTCATAACCGCATGCATACTATGGTGTAGGTGCAGTTGGGGGTTAATCTTGTGAAAATGTAGTTCCAACTCAGGATCTAGTCATCAGAGGTTGTGGACTGGCTTTTGGGCAATCTAGTGCTCCTGAGATATGCCTGTAAGTTGTCGGTTTTTCAACTCCACTTCCATAACCGAAACTTGGAGGTTGGGTCATCTCATTGTGACACTCATCTCATGTTTACCCTGGAGATCTTGTAAAAGTGGGTAAATGTGGGAGGAGACATTTACAAAACGTCTACAATTATTTGCTAACATGTTGGGGTTCATAGTTGACAGTCTTGGAAGAAGGGTGGAATAAGGTGTTTTGGTGCGCAATTAGGAAAAACGTCATCATTTTGGAGGTCGCAATGAATGGGGAGAAAATAAAGGACGAAGGAAACATCATGGACAATGCAAGAGAGTGCCAAGAGAAATCTACAGTTGGTATTGATGAAGACCATGTAGCTCCAACTAGGGAGGAGTCGTAAAGTTTCTTTAATTTTAATATGGATATATGTATTGTCAATATGTAATGTATAATGGTGTTTTTTGGAGGGTTTGTGGGAGAAATCTCTTCAGAAAAGTAGTATATAGTATATTATAAATCTATATCTCCAACTAGGGAGGAGTCGTAATGTTTCTTTAATTTTAATATGGATATATGTATTGTCAATATGTAATGTATAATGGTATTTTTTGGAGGGTTTTTGGGAGAAATCTCTTCAGAAAAGTAGTATATAGTATATTATAAATCTATTATGTAGAGGGGCGAGAATTTTGGAAAAATGAAATTTTCATGGAACAAGATGTAAAAGGTTATGGCCTTCAAGCCATATATTTATAATGCCAATCATACTCGTTACTTAAAAAATAATAATAAATAAATAAATAAATAAATATTAATGGAAATGATAAAACCCTTATTACATAAAGTGGCTCTTTTACACTTTTTGAAATATGTACTAAAAAGGTATATGACTAGAATATTATTAATTATTGTGCACTGAAATTAAAAATAGCTCATGAACATAGAGTTTAATGCCTAGTAAATGTATTGTTATTTGGAAGAAATTACAAAGCAACATATTAAGTTGTATATATTAATATTATTGTTGTGAGTTTCTATAAGCTAATCGACTAACACAACCAAATTAATAAATATGGTTGATATACATTGATCGACGCCATTTTCAAATGTCGATCAACATATATCAACCACATTTATTAATATGGTTGTGTTAGGTGATAGTCGATTGCATTGGGAGAAATAATAGATGATTAATATTAATATTAATATTAATAGTAGTAGATAATTATAATTATAATAATTATTATTATTATTTATTACATCATAGATGTGGTCTATATTGGAATTGGGCTTGAGGAATTTTTATTTTTAAATAAATGAGCGGACAAGATTTGATTTCAAGAGAATATTCTTCGTCTAATCCATTATCCAATGGATGATATTAAAATCATTTGAAATGCTTTTCAATTCCAAATGAAAAAATAACATATTTAATTTAAAAATCATGTATTTCACTACATGTTAAGCACATTGGGGTATTGGAGTGGTTCATTGGGTTTATCATTGGGTTTTGAATCAGGCGATTGCATTTCTGTTTAGGTGGCAATTGCATTTCTGTTTATTTATTTTTAAATATAAAAGTCTTTGGAGGGTATGCCATGTCTTCCCCGACTGTCGATGCTTGCAATAGTTTCATTAATTACACTTTAAAGTAGTGTTTTGATGTCAATTGACACAATGTTCCAAAAACTAGGGTTTTGTTTACTTACGATTTCATGGTTTAGCTGCAGTGGATTACCTACAGATGTTCAAACATTAAGTTTTTCTTTGGTGTAAATCATAAAATTTTCAATTTTATGTTTCAGAGAATGTTACATATTAATTATAACATTAAATAAAAAAATTTAATGTATACATAAATAAATAAAATTAATACATATTTTTAATGTATACGTAAACAATGTTACATATTGATTCTAATATTAATAAATATTTTTAAGGTATACATAAATATTTGTAATAAATAAGATGACTCCTACAACATATATCACCCACATTTATTAATGTAGTTGTGTTAATATTATTAACAATTAACTCTCTAATTAAAATCATAATAATGTGAATTTCCACAGATTTTTATATTAAATATTTATTTACATTAAACCAAAAAATTAACCATAATGAATCAATAACACTTGCATCAATAAAACCTATCTCTTTAAAAATTAACTAGAATAATTATTATTTTTTACCATTCAAACCTCTTCCCTCTTTCAAACTCCTTTGTTAAATTCAATAAGTCATTAAATAATGATAAAAAAAATTATAAGAAAATTTACAAATAAATATATCAACCAAAAAAACAAACAAATAAAGTTAAACCTAACATTAAACTATAATCAATTATAATAAAAATAAAGTTAAACCTAACACTAAACTATAATCAATTATAATAAACATTTAAATAGTCTACTGCAATTAGAATTATACGTTGCCTATTATTCTTAACCTTACTATATAGCCATGTTATGGCTCAAATCAAATGATAGCAATTTTTAATTTCAATTCAATTCCTTATAGAGCAATTTTTGAGTTTCAATTCAATTCCTTATTGATCAAAATTATCTACAAATTAATGTTGTCGAATTTAATCAATTAAATGTGAATTATTAAGAGTCAAATACTTATAAATATATATTTGTAAGTTTAGTTTAATAAATTATAATTAACATTTACATTTACATGTATATATGGTAAATCTGAGAATATGATTATCAAATTTGATTAATATAGAATATATTAATAAATAATTTTAAAATATTGAAAATTTTAAAATTAGAAAATTAACTCTCGATTGAGGTGAGAGGACGAGGTGATCCACCTAGGGATTGAGTTAATGAAGGCTCACATGGGAGATAGGGCAAGTGGGCGGGCTTCCCAACACCATTTCACGCTCGATGTTATGAGGGATAGGAGGTTACAACAGTGGGTGTCAGATGGAGCTCAATGTGAAGTTAACCTTGCTCTCTAGGTGGTGTGTGGTTCATTCTGCATGTAGGCATTCGTTAGGTGGTGTGTGGTTCATTCTGCATGCAGGCATTCATTAGGTGGTGTGTGGTTCATTATGCTCTGTGGGAGGTGGCAGCGATACCATGCTGGTCTGGAGAGTTGAGGCATCGAAGGAACCAAGTGGGAGACGATCATGCCTTCTGGTATGTTTCTTTGGCCTACTAGGTAAAGGGAATGGAGGTTCTGCCTAAGTTAATGCTGCAAGAATGGAAGGGTTGGAGGAGAATTCTACTCTGGATGTGTAGATTGTCGGTTTACATGTTTTTGCCTGTTTTCGCCACGATTCTCCTTGTTTTCTATGACACCCTGTTATTAAAAATTGGCATGTATAGGTGTTATTGGTATGTAATTGAAGTTGTTTTGGTCAGCTCCATCTCTAGTTTCCACCTTGGGAAACCAGAGAGAGAAAATGGAAACTAGGGCTACAAAGATACTGGGAATTCTATCCCAAAGAGGACATGTTCGTTGGGCTTGTTGTCATTTCCATGACGCAGCTCAGAAACATAGGAAATTGGGGTTCTCCATAGTGGAAAAAACCAGGATTTTCTAAAAGAAAGGAAGGGAAAACAGTGCCCAGAAATGTTCTAAACTTCATACACTGAAGAGTTATTAAACATTGGCTTTGTTTACTCAATACAGGCCTGCCTAACTCGACAAGTGCACTGGCTCCTGCACTGAGGGTCTCATCTCTTGTGTGGGTGAGTGCGGTCTTGAAGGTGAAGGGTGGCCCATCGAAAGAAAGTATGGGGAAGGTTCCAGGAAATGGAAAGAGAGGGCAGGGAGGACGCGTCGGCAACCAGCAAGGAGAAAAAGAGAAAGGGCAGAGGGCCTCGACCAGCAGGCCCTGTAAGCAAGTTATAGAATTAGATGCGGAGAACATGCAGACCATATTGCATGCATTCAGTGTCGGGACCCCGTCACAGGTCAAAAAATGATATCAGCATGGGAGTCAAAATTAAAAACAAAAGTTGTAGCAAAGCCATCTGTCGAGGAATGAGAGACACTGATCACAGACCCAGGGAACACTTGGGGGTGACTCACCTTGTTCAAGAAAACAATTCTCTTACACTGGCTGATGAAATGCATCGTGGCGAAAGCCATCATTGAAATTCAGGAAGGAGAGAGGAATCCACAGGACGAGATGAACCCCAAGGAAATTCAGAAGGAGTTACAATCTATCCAACTCCAACTCCACCATCATGTTGAAACCTTAGTTAAATTGAGAGGGGGGGGTGAATCAGTTTAACACCTTCAAGAATTTTTTTAAAACCTTTCCAATTAAACTTATTTACAATTTATCTCTCATGATCAATTTTATATGGAACCGAACTTATATGTGCAGAAATGTTAAGATAATGTAACATCAGAATTATGACAAGAGAAGTAAGTATTAAGCAGACTGAATAACCATATCAACACATAGGCATCACACACAGAGACAACAGATATACGTGGAAACCCATAAAGGGAGAAAACCACATCTTATTATTGTTGTGATGTAAAGGAAAGCTCCAACTCCCTCTCACCACTGATTTTCTGTAAGCACCAACCTACAGGAGGCTTCAACTTCAATTTCTGCAAGCTACAACTTGCAAGGAAGCTTCAACTCCCTCTCTTTTCAGAAAAGAAACATTTGCTGATTTTCCTTGGATATCAGCTCTGTTCTGTACCTTTGATTTCTTTTAATGTACTCCAGTCCTCATATTTGCTTAATTATTTATTTTTCTTCAATTCTGCATTCTCTTCTCTTTTATCAATTTACTCAGAGAAATGTACCATTTCAACTTTATAGTGGGATTTTATATTTCTCCAGATACTTTCCAATTACATCACAAATAATATAAACAGTTAAAACTTTCATTCAATTATAGTATATATTTCGAATAGCACTCCTCTCTTTCTCTTTTTCTTACTCATTCATCCAACCACACTCTCTTTTTATTTTTATCTTTTATTCAGTTCCCTGTTCATTGCAGTTATATAACTACTGTATGTACAACTGTCTTTTTAATCAAACATAAAATAACTCTCGGTGTTTTTATAAAAACCTTTTTAACAACACGAATATATCAGTACTCACCACCTTTATCATGAACCATCAACAATATAACCTTTGGTTTCATATTTACAAGAAACACTTTGACTCATTAATAAAACAAATATCTGCTCCCCAATCAAAAGTTTTATAACCTTCTTAATACACCTCGGGTTTTATATTAACGAACAGTCAACGTTAATCTCTGATAGATTTGGGCCCCACGGGTCTATAAACCCTTCTGCTCTATTTTCCAATGCGCTTAATCGCAACTTGAATACTCCCAATGCGATGACTTACTGTTCCTTATTTTTCCGATGCGATGTATTACTGTTCACTCAATTGTGCCGATGCGATGAATGGTTTTCTTTGATGCGGAACTTAAGCATGTATAAATCATAGTTTATAAGCCCATCGGTCGAACTCAATCGCAATTGCAATTCTTTGTTAACACCATTATATTGTCAATTTTTCGATGCGATTAGGTAAGGGTCCCTACATATAAGATTTTGGTTGTATTAAGACCGAAAAATAGAGCTCCTTTCATATATGTTATATAGTATATTTTGGACCTTTGTGTATACTGTAATACCTTGCATACATATAGGTTTCACTTGACTTTAGTGTACCTTCCCGATTTGGGGTAAAGATTCTCGGAATTTATGAAAAGGGGGGGGGGGGGGGTTCCACACTGTATGCATAAGATCTTCAGTCAACACTTAATAGTTCAATAACCCAAGGGTTCTCCGCTGATGCGATGAATGAAACAATAGTTATAAGACCATTGAAATACCTCGTTACATAGAAATGTTCGGTCTTTACTTGTAGAAGTCTGAGTGTTTTTGAAACTTTGGATTAAACACCCAAGTTATAATATTATTCCGCAACATATATTAATTTGACTACCAAACTTCATATTTAAAGCTCTCGGGCCCACAATATCCATATAACATACCTTGGCTTAAGTCGCCCTTCTCATCCGACGGTGGAGAGCACGTCGCCTTGCCCCGTGTGATCCGACAGATATCGCTTAACTTAGATGCATGAGCGATAATGCGCGATGAGAGCGGTTTCTCCAGATCGCTTGAGGCCAGTGTCAGGCAGTCAATGGAATCGCTCCAAATTCTTGAATACCACTCACCCTACGAAGGCGGTGCGATCAAAACCGGAAACTCGCCTTTACTGTTCACTCCTGCACGGTTCCGCGTTGCTCTTTAACTCAGGGTTCCGTCCACTCTTCAATGTATTATTATAATTAAACTTCCGCTTTCGTTATTGCTTATCCTTTCTTCGCCTGGTTCCATTGTAATGTGAACAATTACTATTTCTTCATGGCTATCTCCATTGTAATTAAACTCAGGTTTCGTCTCACAGAAGGCAGTTCCTTTGTTTTACAATTATCTGCCTGTGACTTGACTACCACACTTGCGGGACGGCTCTTCCATCGAATTTTTGGAAGTTCGGGTTCTATTCCTAATTCTCACCCATATGCAGAGTCACAAATTTACCCCTTTATACCAAGTTCATCATGCAATCCTCAAGCATCCGTTCCACCTATCTTGTAATGAAACTCACATTCCGACCAATCTTCAACACCCTCTGTTCTTCTTCACTTTTCGAATTCTGGAATTAATTCCAGTCTCTCTCTTGTATCAACGAACCTTTCAGTTATCGATACACTTCGATACATATACAACCCTTCTCGGCTTTAATTGCAAGATTAATACCTTCTGCAGTAGTGTAAATCTTCTCCTCATGCTTCCTGTCTACACATCCTGTCACTGTATTCTGCTTTGCCTTTGCTGCTGCCCTTTGTGCTCCTTTGCCATCAATGACAACATTTCCAACACATCAATATGTTCATATTGGTATAATTGAGAGACAACTACATGGTATGCACTAGTTTGAAATGCCAGGTTCAAGTGCTAAATATCTAGCACTAGTAGAGTCGTCTGAAGACTAGCTACCGTCAAGATGTGTTAATATTTCTTTTTGCTATGATGTTTTTTATGGATAATTTTTATTTATGTAATCTTAGGTATAGTAGTGAAACATACTTAAAGACATGTTTGGCTTGGATAAATAGACTCAAAATGTTCATGTTTTGGATGGCTTATAAAGCAGTTCGGTGGCCAACAGACCTGGTTTCCTTCGAGCAGGTTGAGGCCATCGAACATCATATATTTGTAACCTGCTTTTATGATTAATAGAAAAGAAAAAGAACTACCAAGCTTACAAAAAAATTAGATAATTAAATAATTAGAGAAAAAATAATAATTGATAATATTTAGTGATGATAGTTAGATTTTATTAGATAAATTATGTGAGTTTTTGAAATGTTTAATTTTGGGAGTGAATACTCCATTGAAATGAAATTTTTAGAGTAAAAAAGTAGCTTTAGTTAAAAATTTATAAAATAAAAATAGTTAATTATGGTGAAATATAAATAAAATAATTTTAAAATTATTATAAAATAATAATGAAAATTAAATTCAATATAATGGAGAGATATAAAGAAAGCAAACAAAACAAATTTAAATTTTTTGAAATGATGCGGATTTGTTAGTCCACATAAATGAATTATAAAATAAAATGAAGTGATGTTAGAAAAAATGATGAGAAATGGAGAAAAGGTTAAAGGGATTCTAATAAGGAATGACGAATGAAAATGAGAACAACATTATGGCATAGAGGATATAACTAATATTGAAATTAAAAAGTGATTAGAAATAAATTAGGAATCCAAGGGGGGAGATGAAGAGGGGGAGAAATTTAATTAACCTAGAGAATTGATATTGAACTTATATGATTAAATAAGTTTATAGTTATTTCCCCAATAAGATGTTGAATGATATGAGAGAAGTGAGGAGTCATAAAATGATAAAGTAAGAATTCTAATTTGATCAAAGTAAATGACAAGTGTGAGTGCACTTAACTTGTTAACAAGTTAGTTTTTTTTTTTTTTTCCTAGAGTAAATGAACAATTAACTATGAATTGAATAAAATAAACTACCAAATAGATTGTTTGAATTTTGGTTTCTCGTAGTACCAACTCATGCTAACTTTAGTAATCATGTGACCAAAACAACATGAAAGGGATGAGAAACCATAATGAGAATAGAGCTTATGTACAACATAGGGGATTGTATTTGGATATGGATTGATAACATAAAAACTCAGTCCTTGTTGTTACAACCAAAGAATTGGAGGTATACACCCCATAACATATTGAAGGAAAGAACCATGATCTCATAATTAAAAGATGTACACCTAGGATCCCTCCATAATTTGAAGAAATCAAGGATGCCAATTGCCACATTCTAGGAGAGTGACTTCGATCTATGGAGAGACTACATTTGCATCAACGACATTTAATAATGATCTTGAATCAATCAATTTGTGATTGTATTAGAGACATGACTATAATTAGGGGGATTTAGGAAGCATATTCAATGAATAAAATTAACTAATTCAAAATATAGAGAGTGGTTGTGGTTGAGAAAAGGAAATTTTAAAAATATATAAGAGCAAGGGGATCATTTTGTTTCATCAAAAAGGTGTAGATTAATTTTGAATACTATATTAGTGAAATTTTAGTAAATTTAAAGGTAGTGGAATATTTTACAACTTAATGTTATGATTATTAGTTAAAAATATGCTAGGAATTTAGATATTATTTGTTATCTTGAAATGACTTATATACCTATAGAAGCTTAAAAACATGTAGAGATTTCCAATGGTTATTTATATATCAACATATTTTATACTTATGATGATCCATATACATGTAGAAGTTTAAATAACCATAGGATAGAATTGACATGTTTTTTATGGTTGACATATGAATGGAGATTTTATGGGGTTTCTCCCTTCAAAGGTTTTCATGGGTGATACTGTGGGGTAGTCTTGAGTGAGAAACTAACCTATATATTTGCAATAAATTTGATAATGTCAAAAGGTATATATGTGGTGAAATTGAACCAAATAAAAATTATATTTGTGATGAAATTGAACAAATTAGTTTAGTCAAGTATGTTGTGAATTATACCTATGATAGGATGAAATGATTTGAGCTATGTTTTGGTCATTTTTGTTGTTGTTCACCTTACCATAAATTAGATGCATGCATTACTTTTATTTATTTACTTGAATATGAGTTCCAATATGAATAATTGATTGTAAATATCAAAATCTCTCAAGGGGAAGAGTAGGAGAATAACCTTAGATGATCATTATGAAGACATAGAATCATTAAAGAAAGGTAGAGAAAAGAGAGAAGCCCAACTTCAAATAAAGTTAAAAGAAATGTGTGAATTTCTTAATAATAAATTCATATCCTTAAAAGGCAAGATTTAGACACAAACAAAAAATAGAATATTAGGATTGGAGAATTAGTTGCAAGGAGTGGATCTTAGATCAATGCAAGAAAGAAAGAAAGAAAAGCACAAGGAGTAGAGGTGGAATAAAATCATTATCTTAGGGACAAGTTTAAAGAACTAGAACAAAAACTAATTAATAATTTGACCCTAAATAGTTTGGAACATAACTTAGATATCAACTTCATCAAACATGAAATGAATAAGCTCGTAGAGTTAGACCATAACCAAACCCACTGAGCCTTGAACCTCATTATTTTTGGTATAAAGAGAAAAAATATAAAGACACACTCACAATAGTGAAGGAAGAACTGAAAATAAATCACAAATTGAGACAAATTGTATCATAGAAGCGAGGAGGTTGGGAAAAAAATTTGAAAATAAATATAGGTTTATTTGAGTTGAGGTAAATTCTCATGACCATAAGTATGACATGTTGAATTCTCCTTAGGCCCTATATATGGTCTATAACTAGATATTAGCTCATAAACACACTAGGAAACCCAACACAAAAGTACTTTGAACAATGGAAATATAACAACAATGAAATCAATTAAGTACATAGATTTATATGGCCCAAATCTTGACCTTTATTAGTTCAATAATAAAGAATCATTAGGGCTCTCGTACCAGAGATCATGGCCCTTTAGATCTTTAATAAAACTAGTATACACAATATTCAATTAGGTCTTCAGATCTATTCCATCATATCTACAATCTGCCCAAAAAAATACAAAGACAAGTCTTGACTTGTTGAACGAAGTCCTTCATCCTTAGTCATTTTAGTCTTCTTGTCTACTACTCTTCTAGCTATCCTTTGCCTCCAAGATCACATAAATAATAACCTCTTATGTCCGTTGTTTACATGTTGCTACAAACTCTCAGTTGACTATATTTGCTTCTTCATATCACAAATTTGACTTTCAAGCTTGCGGATCTAGCCTTCCGACACTCAGATCTAACTTTCTTCTTGCAGATCTAACCTTAAAACACTTAGATTTGACTTTATTCTTGCATATATTACCTTCCAACACTGAAATCTGATGTTCTTCTTGTTGTTGTACCTCCTCTAAGGGAGATCTACATCTAGGTCCTTTATCCTCCCTCTCTCCACAAGTGAAAGTCCTTTTCCACTTGTGTGTCTAGGCCTCTCCTTTGGCCTCTTATTTATACTTTTGTGTGAGCGATCTTGGGGGTTTTCGTTGTCCATCAAGATACCCATATTTTACCACTCCACAACAAATTATATTAAACAATTAATTAACTTGGGTCTCAAGCCCACAACTTTGGGTCAAAACCCCAACGACTTCAGTACTTATCCCAACCAACTAAGTTTTAGTGTGTTTTAACCACTCGGAAATACCTTCCGAGCTACTAAAATTCCAACACTCCCTATTTGTGAGGAAGGTATTTCCATCACACCTTGAAATCTCCAACTCCATGACTTTCCTTGCATACCCATGACTGCCTTTGCATGAGTTATGAATTTCCTTGCGTAGACATATCTATCCACACATGTGCCACGTCTTATTTTTTACTTGATCAAGATTTGACTTGCATGGTGCATGATTGTCCTTATATTCAACATCTCTTTTCCTTGCACCACCATGAATGTCCTCACATGGTTCATGATTGTCCTTGCAGGGGATGAAAACTCCTCTCTCTTGAACCTGAAGATTCGAACTTCCATTAGGAAATTGTAATTCCTTTACAATTCTCCCTTTGAGCCTACACAACTTCCACTGGTTCACTCTACTTTCCCTCCCGAACAATGTTGCTACTAATATTGTGTCCTTCCAAAGTTAGCCCCAAGATGCAGTTGAACACTGGGTCTAATCCACTCTAGACCACCACACCTAAACTATGCAAATGTGTTCATCTTCCTGGTTCAAATACCTCATGTGCACATGGCTCCTTTACCAGACGTGCAACTCCAGAACCCAACAAAGATACATCTCACCATCAACCTGCCATCTACATGAAACTACCCCATCCAAGCAAACACACCTTCATTGTTGAACCTTTTGCTCCATGTCTAGCAGTTTCACAGCTCCCTCTTAAGTTGCTTCATGTGCACACTATGATCCAATTGCCTTAAAATTAGCTTTGATCCTAGGTTGAATTTTTCTTAGGCCATAGATATCGTCTATAGCTAGATCTTATCACATAAACACACTAGGAACCCCAACACAAAAGTACTTTCCAAAGCGAAAATATAACAATAGTGAAATAAATTAAGTATAAAGATTTATATGACCCAAATCTTGACCTTTATTATTCCATTAAAAATGAATCATTATGGCTCCTATACCAAAGATCACGACCCTTCAAATATTTGATACAATTAGTATACATAGTATACAGTTAGGGCTTGAGATCTATTCCATCATATCTATAATCTACCCAATCAAATGCAGAGACAAGTCTTGAATTACTTACTAAAGGAAGTTCTTCATCCTCATTCCTTTTATTCCTCTTGTCCACTACTCTTCTGGATGTCCTTTGCCTCCAGGATCACATAGACAACAACTCCTTTTTTCCTATGTCTACATGTTTTTACAGATCCTCGATCTACAATATTTGTTGCAGATATGACCTTCCAACACTCAATCTGACTTGCTTCTAGCTATTGCAATGCCTCTAAGGAATATTTGCGGCTAGCTCCTTTAGCCTCCCTCTCTCCGCAAGTGAAATTCCTTCTCCACTTGTGTGTCTAGGTCTCTTATTTATACTTTTGTGTGAGTGATCTTGGGGGTTTTCCTTGTTCATAAATAGACCCCTATTTTACAACTCAACAAAAAAATAGAATAAATAATTAATTAACTCAGATCTCAATCCCACAAATTTGTGTCAAAACCCCAACTACTTGGGTACTTTTCCCAATCAACTAACTTTTGGTGGGTTTTCACCTATCGAAACTACCTTTCGAGCTACCCAATTTCTAACATGACATGCTCAACAAAAATAAAAGTTTAAAAGGGTTAAAATAATATTTATAAAAGTAGAATTGATAGTAGATACCAAGTGGAATTAAGGTAAAAAGTTTAGAAGGTAAAAGAAGTTAGGAAGGAAGGAAAATGGGCAATAATTAGGAATCAAAAAGTTGTTATCATGGGCAAAGACTATAAAGATAATAATAAATAGGTAATTGGTACACTCTGAATCCTCTCATGGAATTACTGTGGTTTTCCATAGACCAAGAGTCAATATTAAGTTGGATGCTGAGTGAAATTTATATTGTATTTATGGTTGAAACTTGGGATCATGAAGAATATAGGGCCCCTAACATTGAAATGTTTGTGTTTAAGGTCAGAATGGAATAAGGAATCCTCTTGTAGAAGTATTAGAGGAATATATTACTATATAAAAATGAACATTTATCCTCAACATTCAACTTCATAATAAAGATCCTCCCAATCAATGCATTTGGATGGAGATTTCATATATAATGCTAAAAAAAATTATACAAAAAATTGTTATTTTACGCCTATAAATTATACTTTTTATAATAAAACAACCTAGATAAAGAGTGTCCCTACAAAAACATAGAATGATATATCTATTACTTGAGAAATGAAGGTAGTATCCTCCTGCTAGAAGTCTTTAATACTAGAACCACAACTAATCAAGCTCTTCTTCTAAGCAGTGATTCCAAACTTAATCATCTTTGGCTAGATGAAGAAGTTTCTTCAGTTGACAGGTACAAATGAAATTATGGAGACTTGATTAAGAATTTAGTTTCTAACGAGCTAATCTAGCTCTAGAATTCTCAAGATTTAATTATCTACAATGATTTAATGAAGTGATCAAATTCTAACTAGATGACTTTTATCCATGAGCTAGGGCATTAATGTTGTGGATTATATAATATCAAATATCCCTATATACAACCAAATAATAAATTCACACATTTTAAATAATCACGAGCCTAACTCCATCGACCTTTAACCCTAAATTTGAGCTTTGTCATGCATAAAAGCTCCATTGAAGACAACTATGACCTAATCAAAGGCACTTGCTATTTGACAAAAATAAAGATGATTTTTTTTCTTAAAAAACTTAAATAATGATTCAAATCTCCTAACATGTAAGAACACTATTGAACATCTCTATCATAATTTTATGAAAACCCTTTATACTTCAATAAAAAAAATTTCTATTGAGGTATTATGTAAAAAGATTCATAGGATGACCAACCCTTTGTATGACAATGAGCATAAAATTTTTATAAAATTCATTTTTAAGCCTCTATCGAGTCATTAAAATCAGATAAAATAAAAAGGTACAAAGCCCTAAGTAAAAGCAAGAAAATATCATACATAAATAGAAGGCAAGATAAGATTTTGCACTTATGGAGGCTAGATTCTAAAAGATTTTGGGAGAAAAAAGTGACTCGTAAACCTTAAAAAAATAATATGTTTCCCCTAAAAGAGTAGAACTCATGCCTCAAAATTTTTTATGAAACCCTATTGTCATGGATGACATTTCAAATGTTTATATAGAGAGATCAAGTGATTTTGATAGAAGACATAAAGTTTGGGGTTAAGTGACTCACAAAAGGGAAAGCTAAGGAAATTGAAGGTTGCTAAGTTGAAATATTAAAAATTGGAGAGTCTATCCTTATCCTTCATGTAAAAAAATTCTTCAATTTTGCAGTTAAGCAAGGCATCCCTAAAGCGTGGACTCAAAGCCTCATTATTCCTATCTTCAAAATTGGGAATAGAAGTAATCCCTCTAATTATTGGGCCATTATGAAATTAGCACCATTTTAGCCATGTGGAAGTATTTTAGAAAAGAAGATCAACATATGACTCAAAATCCATGGAAAATTTATAAATACCAAGTTGTCTTTAGAGGCTATCATTTAACTGTGGACCATCTTAATACACGGATAATTGCAAAGGAGTGTCTCAATAATATAATGAATCTCCTTGGTTACTTTGTCGATTTTAGAAATAATTCTAACACCGTGTCAAGGATCAACTTTTGGAATAGTTTAAAAGAGGTAAATGTTCCTTTCAAGTTGAGAGTTGCTACTATAAGGCTTTATGAGAGTGTTATTTCCAAGTTAAGGAATACTGAGGGTTAATCGGAAGAAATTAACTATAATATAGGATTCAAGAAAGGTTTTTTTCTTATTCCTTACCCTCGTTGGCATAAAAATTGATAAGTTAGAATATTGTTTAGAATATATTGGTTGTTATGGCCCAACTCTCTTTATGTTGACAATAATGTTCTTATGGAAATGAATTCCTATGACCTTATTAAACACATGCATGGTGGATGAGAAAGTAAACACACACATAGGAAATATAGGTGTGAGTTATTTTACTATTAACCATAAATGTTCTTTTAATAGTACATTAGGTGACTCTTGGATTCATCTTCCAAGTGGTCTCTTGGACTCCTTCTGTCCATTCGCCTTCCACACCTACCCATTGAGGATTAGGTGTCAAACATTCCCCCCCTTAATCCAAAGGGGTATGTGTGAGTCCAAGAAGAGAGTTGTAATACAAATCTGCAAAGTATGCATGGAAGCACTTAGGCTAAATCAGCTCTCTGAAATGTTGGCATAAAGAGGTGGTTTAAGGATGACCACCAACACTGGAATGCTTAGTGCAGTTCCCGGAACTCTTCCAATTATGGCAAGAAGCTGAGGGCTTCTGCTAGAGGAAGTGTCCCTCATATTTGAAGAGGGAGACCTTCAACCTAGAAGAAGGGAGGTCTACAACCTATGATGGTTTAAGGATGACCACCAACTCTGGAATGCTTGATGCATTTCCTAGAACTCTTCCAAAACTGGTAAGAAGCTGAAGTCTTCTGCTAGAGGAAGTGTCCTGAATTCTTTAAAGAGGAAGAATATGAACCTCACATAGATGGTTTAAGGTTGTCCACCAAACAAAGGTATGCTCATGGGCATCCGTGTCTCTGGCTACAACCCTGAATCTGGAATGACAGGTTGTGGCTTAGGCTCTCTTGAACTGTTGTGTCTCTGGCTACAACTATGGATCTGGAATGACAGTTTGTGGCTCAAGCTTGCTTGATGTGTTGTGTCTCTGGCTACAACTCTAAATCTGGAATGAGAGATTATAGCTCAGGCTCGCTTGATGTGACTTCAAAGCTTGTAAATGACCACCATTTCCCCCCCTGTCAGGTACAAGGTGAGATGATGGCGAAAACTCAACTGCAAGTTTGTTCAATTTTCTAGAACAAGTTCTGACATGTGACTTAAACATCTTCTTGGTTGTTGATGCCCATTGCCAAGAAGCGATCCATCCAAGATGAATCTTTGTTATTGCAGGAGGCTTGTTTCTAAAGCATCTGTGTGAAGAATGGGTGTGCCGACCATAGTCCTTGCATGGGTGAAGATCGAAAAAATGATCTTTCATATGGTCAACTCGATCATAGTGTTAACATTTTTCAATTTGTTGTTGTTGCTTTGGAAGAGGAGCAGGGTCTGGAATAGCTGAAGTTGAATTGTCATAAAGAAAATGGGCACTCTGAAATTGAATGGGCTTAGAGTAGTTCGAAATATGAAAGGACAACTCCTTGTCATATCCAAGACTAGTTCTGTGCTTGTTGTGGACAAGCTCTTCTCAAGGTCTGATGATAGGCTTAGGAAGTGCACAATGACCTTCTGCATCTGTATGTAACTTTGTTGCTTCATTGGGCACTGGATTTGAATCAACAACAACATTATTTACTTGCTGCTTATGGGAGTCTCTTTCAATGGTCTGAACAGAAACAGGTTCGGAATGATGACCTCATTGTTGTAACTCTTCTTGCTGGAATTGAGATTCAAGCTGCAAAAACTCTATCTTGTCTTGTGCATTTTGCAAGCAAGTTTGGAGGTAAAAAATAGAGTCTTTTCTGATTTGGATTGTGTTTTCAACAACAGAGTGTATCAAAGTATTGAGGAACTCTAATGCTTCACCAATTAAAGCCATAACAAGTGACTAAACTCTAATGATTGACTAAACTCTCCTCCACAAAAGGCTACTTTTAATTTTCAAAACAATCCCTGCCTTCTATAAAACTAATAGCATATAATTCAATGCTCACCAATACTCATATAATATATATCATTCAACATATGCATATATGTGTTCTATTATAAACTTCAAGGTGTACACGGCCTTGTCCACAACACAAGTGAACTCACTTTTTGTCAATTCCCTTTTAAACTATTTCTATGTCTAGTGCCTTTGGTGGGAGAGGTCAACCTCATTTAATCAAGTTCACGCCATTTTCAATTCAGAAGTTCAATTCCATTTCACCATTAGAAGACCATATTTTGTCTTGTAATAGAAAATAGAAATTGAGAATTTCTTTGTCTTTGTAAACTTTGAAGTTAAAGTTTGTGTTAAACACACATACCAAGAATTAAAGCACACGTGTCTACTCCAACCAATGCTTATGCCAAACCAGCATACATACAATACTCATTGCCCAACGCACAAAGATTAAAAGAGCAGGTTCGACCAATCTTTAAAAAGGGAGTATTGCAACTCAGTCCTCCAGTGCAACCCGTAGTGTGAACGTTGTGGGAAATTCTTTGCTGGGAAATCTCGACGGGAGATTTTTTTTATAAAATGGACGAATTTGGTGTCCCTCCAACTGCAATACAATAAAATTTCAAGGGTAATACCACGTAAATGGGGATGTCTCAGAGGCTTGAATTATTATTGTTCTATCACAATTCATTCGAGGGATCCATTCGGTCGAAGATAGGAAACTGCTTGAACTTGAAACAAATGAATGAGGTTGAAACTATGTGGTAGTTGTGTGTAGACAGCGTGGAGGCAAGACTGCGTGGGAGGTGAGCGCCGACTGGAGGGTGTAGGGAGGTGGAGCCGGTGTGAGGGAGATGAAGTGGTGGAGGAGGTGAAAGGGGGATGAGAAGTGATGGGGTTGTATGTAGCAGTGCGTATGGAGAGCAGAGGGTGAGAAATGGAGGCAAGGAGGGAGGTGGAGGGACGATGGAAGGGCCACGGTGTTGTGGGAGGGGAGCAACGGATGGAGGGATAAGGGGAGTAGAGCACGGAGGTGCAGAGAGAGGGAGCAGGCAGGGAGGGGTGCAACGGTGATCGGGGGTGCCGAGGGAAGAGCACTGTGGAGGCCAGGAGTGTGACTGTGGGAGCCGAGAGGGCAGTGCGTAGGCCGACGAGCATTGGGAAGGCCGATGCGTAAGAGCAAGCTCAATCACTGCAGGGAGCATCGTGCCACTGGAAAATGCCACTTAAACCATGCATTTTCTGGAACTGTTCTCCAATGATGCTTCAGAATTCTTCAAACATTCGACCTCTCCAATGGATACAGTGGGCAGGAGAAGCACAGTTTGGAAACAGTGGGAAACACTTGTATGGGAGCATAATGAGCCGACTGTGTAATGGGAGCGTAGTCTGCGTATGAGGTGCAGTGGGATGCGAGGATCCGAGAAGCGCAAACGCAGTGGAGGAGGGGTTGCGTAGGTAGAGAGACACTGTGGATTTTAGCACGCCATAGTAACACCCAATTTCCAATCAATTATTTTTCTTTGTTTAGAATGCCACAGTAACGCTTAGGCAGAGAGACAATGGAGTTTCATTGGTATTGTGGTAGGTGCAGCAGATAACGGTTCTGAGGACAGAAAACTGGAGGAGAGCGGTGGTATTAACTCAGTAACACTTCTGCATATTTATGTCTCTCCAGACCTGTCAATTGTGCCTTGTCTCTTCGAATTCTTACCAACTCTAGGTTTGACTCAATGTTTGCTTAACCAACGAACAAGTATGTAGAGAAATGATACAGTCAAGCATGTAGATGGGTTATAAACCTAACGCATAATTGCACAATGAGGAAGAGAAGCCCACATAATTAGTGGTTGAGAAACCCACGGAGCAGGCCACACATCATGGCTCTGATATCATGTTAAGCACACGTATGGTAAACAAGAAAGTAACACACAAGGAGAAAGATAAACGTGAGTTGTTTATTATTCACCATAGATGTGATTTTATAGTGCATTAGGTGACCCTTGGATTCATCTTCCAAGTGGTCTCTTGGACTCCTTTTGTCCATTCACCTTCCACACCTACCCATTGAGGATTAGGTGTCCAACAAACCTTGATTAGCAGCTCAGAATCCTCAGGGACTTCTACTCTTGTATGGGTATAACTATGAAAAATGACAAAACAAAGGTTTATGATAATTAAATTCAAAAATATTACCTTTGAACTAGTCAGAACTAACCCAATAATCAATTAACCGACCAGCAGCGGGGCATCAGGAGAGGTATGTTAAGTGACTCTATCGACCTAAGTCTGTCATCTCAATTTGCTTCATAAGGCTAGGTTCATGTGGTGAATGATAACAATAGCTTAGAGAAGTTCCCTCATACAAATGTCTTGGAATTGATATTCATCACAAACTCAATTGCAACTCTAATGTTGAGAAAATGATAAATGGAAGGTGGACAACTTATTGTGGATTTGAAAGAAAGTGTAAATTTATGGATATTTAGCTACAAACTAATAAAAAATCCTCTTTGATACTTCTGTCACTCTTGTAATCGTATAGGGATGTGAGGTTTGAAATTTAGTATCTATAAATAATCTTAGAGAAAGATAAAGTATATCTAAAAGAATCTTATAGCTTATAATTTCAAAATTAAAGGCAATACACCTTATCCTCTCCTCCTCATAGAAGTGAGCTTTGCCCCCATTGAGTGCATGATCATGATTAGGTACTTCATGTATAAGAACAACATGGATGAAAACAGGCTCTCAAAATTGATTCAAACTACAACCAAAACCACTAGTGGCTAAAGAGGGGATGACATCAAAATGCAAGACTTGGCTAAATCATTGGGGAATTCATGAAGATGTCATTCTATAAAACAATGACAATATTGCAAATATTATTACTTCTAAATTTAAAAAGAACTTCTAAATATAAATAGAATGTGTGATGCTATAAAGAACTAGAAGCTAACATGAAGTTAACATACTACAAGAAAGTGGTCAACCCTAATTTAGAAAATCAAAAGTATCTCTTGGTTCTAGTTAGCACAAAGAAAAAAAGTAACATTGCTAAAATAAGACCCAACTCCCACACAATATATAGTGAAATTGGGAGTTGGACAATACCCAAAACAAAATGGGATGTGAGAATTTGTCATCTTTATGATGCTACAAGAGTTGAAGATGAAAAGAACTTTCTCCTAGAGTATCTTGCTTATATCAAATCGAATCACAACTTTAAAATATTTCTCACTATACCAACCTTCCTAATCTCCTAAGTCCATTTTTTAGCAAAAAAAATATATTTTAAAAAAATCTAAAAAAAATCACCTTTCTCCTAAACCGATTTTAGTTTCAATAAATATTATATTAATCATTATCATAACCCTAACCCATATAACAACCCACAAATCATATAACCCACATCTAACTACAATTCAAATTAAAATAAATCATATTAAAGAAACTATAATATTCCTATTATAATTTAATGCCCCCACACACATAAAATTAAAAACATTTCTAATTAATAAATTAATCTTAAAACTGAAATCCAGCCTCCATATAACATTGCTTTAATTAATAATATATATATATATATATATATATATATATATATATATATATATATATATATATAACCATAACTGCACAGCATAATGGATATTGACCATATTAACGGTATAAACATATTTTTCATATAAAATAAAAAAAAATATATGATGTTTTAAATGTAATAAATTAATTTATTAAAAATATATATAAAAAGATTTTGAAAGTGATACATTTGAAAAAAAAATCTACATCAATTCCTAAAATTTATTTAAGTATTCTAAAATTTATTCAAATATAAAAAAATAACTTTAAAATTATATGAATCAGTAAATTTAAATATTAAATCCAAATATTTTTATTTTTCATAAAAACCATCAAAAATAGTTTTAAAACGTGCTGCTTGCCAATTTACAGCGAATTTTAAATAGTCTGCCTCACAGTGCATGTATACTTAAAAAAATAAATTAAATATGTGCGGACTTACCCTCCATTTTCGGAGGCTCTCCCGTGAGGTTTTCTTGGGCGTGATTTCGAAAACATCGCCCTGCGCTTCGTCTTGGTCCTCACTGTCGTCGAATCGCTCATAATTTTCCCAGGAAGGAGATCTTCTCGGGGACCATCTCCGCGGCTTTCTAGAATCGCCAGAGCTCATGATGATATTTTGCAGGTGCTGGAAGATGACACCAGTCACAATAACAAAAATGTAAACCACCTCCAATGAAAATCAATTGTTTGCTTTACCAGTTACTGAAATAAAAGCAAATGTCGCCATTTTCTCTTCTCACTCCCGCCCTACCTTTGATGCAGAGGTTGCAGGTACAATTCTCAGAGTAAAGCCTTAAGAATGACTAAACCCCTTGGTCTTCTTCCCCCAGAGTGTGGGTTATATGACACTCGGATCTTTCGGGCTCTGCTATTCTCCCTGCACTCGGCTTCATCTGTAAAATTCCATTCTCCTAGTCGCATTATTTTATTATCAGAAAGGGATTCTTTCCTTGAACGGTAAGCATGGCCCCGAACCCTGTTTTTTTTATCAACGGAATGCATAAAGAGACCAAAGCAGGAAGATTGCGAACATTTCTTTTCTGAAAAAGACAAAAAGAGCTCTCGATTTTCGCTTTTGTGAAGGTTCCTGGAAGAAGCACTGGGAAACTTTGTTAATTTTGTTCATCACAGTTTCGGTAAAGGGTCATGCGTCACTGAGAGATTTATCAAAGTGACATAGATGAGCATCTCCCTCGGGCCTCCATGTGATTCGACTCTCGAGCCCTGTTCGTAGTTATAGTATCAATCAATGTTATTGTTCAGAAGTCAAAGAGGGAAAGGAAATGAATGGAATTTGGACCTCACTGTGCACACTTACATACACGAGGTGGGTCATTTTGTCTCGCAGTTGCAGACAATTAAATGCTCGGTGGGCCTTTCATTTGCTTTTCAGTGGAGAATGCTATGGGCTGTTAAATCGAAAGTAACTTCGAACGAATAGTAAGAATGTTTGAATTTTATTTTTATAGTCTGAATGTATTTAGCATCATAAAAAAATCCAAAGCACCCAAAATTTAACTAGTATGTAGGTATACAGAATATTAATGCTTTTTTAGTTTGCTATTTATTTTGGTGTTGTTTAGAGATCTCATAAATTAGTTTAAATAGTATTTTTAATATTCAAAAAATAGAACGTGGGAGTATTTGAATTTTTTTTTTTTTTTTTTAGTGAAAATGAATTTGGCATCAAGAACTTTTAGGCACCCAAAATCTTAAAGTTAGACAATTATAAACTAAATTTTCAAATAAAATTATCAAATTTTATCACAATCTTACTCTAATTTCCATTATTTTCTAAGGTAATAATTGGGCTCTCTACACTAGGCTGTTTATTTTCAAGTTGTTTTTAGTGAGACTTTTTAAAGACTTTTCCGGTCTAATTTTTCTAAAATCTAACACGAATTCATTGAAAACATAAGTTTTATAAGTAATTTTGGACAATCTAAGTGACCTAGAGATTTTTTTAAGTTGCTCAATCCATATATATAATAAAAAAAAACGGTTTAAATAACAAAAAAATCAATATTTCACCAAATTCCAACGCTAAAACTCTAATTAAACCTCCATTTATTTCCAGCTTTCTTTTTACAACTCGAAATTTCTCTGTTTTGCCGGCTAATGGCGTTTAAATGCATCCTTGTCAGAGTGTAAGTCATTATTGCGCTGACACACTATACAGATTTGTATGGGCGTGCGTACAGTCGGTGGACTGCGTTCAATGAACGATTGTTCATGTGCACGATATAGCGGGAGTCGGGACGTTAACTGTGGACGAATTAGGTTAGGAATTTCAAATCTAACACCCATCAAATTTGACTGCAATGGTATGCACAATTTTGTTATACTTTTTTATCATTTTAACAAAGAACGTTAATAGATGGATTTTTTGTTTTTTTTAAACCAAAAATTTTGGGTATTTGAATTGATGGACAATTTCCATCTCTCCTTGGTTATATTTGATGATGGACAATTTATTTGGAATCACGGGACATTCGTTTTTACATTATTTTTTTTTTTTTTTTTAAGAAAGGGGAGAAAATAATATTTTTTTATTGAAAGTTGTTTATATTTACAATAAGTTTTAAGATATATTTTATAATTTTTAAATTTGTTAATATTTTTTTATACTCTATATAAATAAAACACCTATTTTATTCAAAGATGTATTTGTATATTGAAGATATAACACTACACAGTCTAGATTTTATGGTTTGTTATAGAATACAGACATCTAGAAAATGTAGTTTAATCATCTTTACAATTCTTTTTTATATAATTGGAATATTTATGGCTTTATGGAGAGTGTCGTTGCAAAAAGGAGAGAAAGAGATCACTCCATGCAGTTTTTTGCAACATTGTTTGGATAAGGCATCTACACATTCCTTGTAAATATGTTCAAAAGTTAGACCCTCAAAAACAACAATCAACATTTTAATACATCTCATCTAATTTATAAGCATGGGCGGCGCAAAATTTGTTCTTCTCAACACCTAGTCGATGACCACTTTAAAGTCTCCATAGACATCAATATGATCAATAGACAACCATTTTGCATAATGAAGAACCCCCCAAAGTGCAATGATGCCAACCTTATTATTTGATCTTGTCCCACCATTCCAACATAAATGATAATATGTTCCTAGTTCAATGACTATAAATGCCCCACATCCACATGCATTATTATGTGTTGCCTCGTCAAAGAAACAAGCAATATATCTTTGCCAAATATCCACATATTTAATATGTCTCAAATTTCCCTTCTCCAAATTCAACCCAATTTCGTTGAAATAGGCCACATTATTCATACATGTCTTATTGATGTCTGTAGTGGATCCCTAAAAAATCATTGCATTTCGACACCTTCAAATGCCCCAAAATATGTAAAAAGCAAGAGTACGTAAGACTTTATAGTTCATGAACCATTATAATAAGTAAGCCTCCACAAAATAATGATTCCAATTGGCAGAAATATGAAGAATGATTAGAACACCATACCAGATAGAAGACATAAATGGACATTCAAGGAATAGGTGTTTGACTCCCCCATGCTCCTCATTACACATGGCACATCTTTGAGGTACATTGCATCCTCTCTTACATGCATATAAGAATCTTGTTCTACCAATTCCACCATTTGAAAACTTTGAGGTTAAGGGGAAGGTTCCACTTTCCATATTTTCCAGAACCAACAACAATTTCCATTGGACTATTTTGTTGGTGATATATAACGATATGACCCCTTAACCGAGATCTATCCATCTAAAGAAAAGCCATCCCATGATAAAATATCATCCAACTTTGTCAGAGTAAACCTGCCAGCGACAAATTTTTAATATACTTTTCCTGAATCTCTATCAGGCTGCCAATTAATCTCAAATATCGAGCATGTATCTAGGACAAAGACATTGTGATAGGATATTGTGGTATATAAATATGATTTAGATAATAGATGGCCATATTGTGTAAATACCTAATAAGTGCAACTGGAAATGAGTGATCCCTAGAAAAACCTTTCATTGAATCCAAGTCAATCTCCACCTTTGTGCCACGACTGATTTTCCATCTCATGTTCCCAATCAATGAGTGATTTATTTTCATCAAACTATTCCATATACATGAAACCGAGTTTGGAACCCGTGCCCCTGCCTTTATCCACTCCAAGAATGTTTGGTTTTTTAGATACTTTTCTTGGTTATTTTCTACCATATTTCATTACCAAATAAGACTCACCCTAGACTCTTTACTAGTAAAGCCCAACCAAAATGTTACGTGTTTTTTATCCCCCAACCCCCGTCCTCCTTCTACTTTGATAACTCCTCTAGTCGCACTAGATGAAACTTTTTGGCATCCCCAGTACCTGCTCAAATATATCTAGAAATAATTGTGTTTATCCGACTAATGATATTCTTTGGCATCATATATAGATGCATTCAGTAGAAAAATATACTTTGTAAAACCGTTTGGACCATTATCAATCTGCCTCCCATAGTAAGTCATTTATGTGACCAAATATATAATCGCTTCTCAAATTTATCGATCAACCATTCCCAGTCTTTTATACCATAATTGTTTGGTTTCAGAATGAAACCAAGGTACTTAAAGCCCCTTTCCATAGTAGTAGTTGAGATAGAAAATATCTTAACAAACTCCATAACTAATTCCTCATCCCGTGTCTCTACAATCAATGTAGATTTCGACTTGCTCATATAGAGACCAGAGGCATCACCAAAAGATCAGGTAATAATCTGATTGATAATATTCCATTCATAGAAAAACAACACCCCTAAGAGAATAACATCATAAACAAAAATCAGATGTGTGATAGAAATTATTTAATTATAACATATTATCAATTTTATAATGAGTTTAAAAATTCTCAAAATTGATGCTTAGGTAAAAAATATTTATATCAGGGGTCATAGGAGAGGGAGGGGTTATCCTTTGCCCCAATGAATGAATAAAGACTCCATATGCTTGGGGATTGGGTGCCGTATCCAATAACCAAGATGAATATCTAGTGCTATGGTGGGGATAGGAAATAACAATAGAAAATAAAATCACCAAAATATTAGTGTTTGGAAATTCAATGATTGTAATTTGTCAAGTGTGGAAACTCAAATGATTGCAAAGCTCGACTCTTCCTTCTATCCTCCAGAGAATCATTTTTCAATCAATGTAATTGGAGAAAATTGAAAATTTTCGCATGTATATATAGCTAAATACAAAGGCAGATTCATTTCCCAACAGAGGAACATCATTGGAGCAAGGGAATTTAGAGTTGGATCAAGGTTGATTCTTAACTCACCCATTCCATGAACACTAAAATGAATATTATTACCATAATAATGATTATAAAGGCTTCCTTAGACAAATAATTGAATGAGCTCTCAAGGAATATCTAGCCCAAACATTCCTCCCATCAAGCACTCAGATGTCAAGTCATAATTTGGTGCTAGCACAAAAGGAATGGTGGAAAATACTAATTTTTCAGCCACACAGATCAAAAGTGATGAACACCTATCTAAATCACCATAACATATGGAAATCAGAGGACGTTAATGCACAAGTGGCATATGGATTTAATACTTTAAGTATAGAAGGAGTTTACACAAGTGAGGGGAGCCTCAATCGTGCTAATGCATTCAATTCATAGAAATATGGCGTTAATACTTTGCTTCCTCTATATAATTTGATTCACGTTTCAAGAAAACCATCGTGATTTGGGAATGGATTTGGAAATTCCACAATTCAATGATCTAGGGTGGAGATTCAGAGGAAGACGAGGTTATATATGGCTCTATGTTGCTCTTTGGTCACACTCTGTGTTGCTACTAGGTGTCCACAATTGTGAATAGAGGCAACTATTAAATTTTGACGTTTGAAGCATAGAGAACCATAGTTATTGTAACCACCCTCCTCCCACACTTATCCAACTTTACCGATCCACCAGAGTAAATATGTGATGAAGAGTTACTAAGATATGATTCAACCTCCTAGATCACCTTAAGGAAGTGGGATCGAAAATAAAAACCTTACCGAGCTTCCTTAGGTGCTATAGGACCCCCAAGGGCTTAACCACCCACTATAAGGAAAAGACCCTCTAGCGGAGGTTTTTGAGGAAGCTCTAATAAAAATAGCTCAGATATCTATTTGTAGCGGAGGTCACTAGAGGAGGTTGGCAGGTGGAGGTTTTTGCGGATGTTTTTTTTGTGGTTCGTTTCTAATTGTAACACGCACCAGTGTGTTTTATATAAAGCGCACCAGTGTGTACTATCAAATGACACATTGAGACACTGTGCTCTTCGTACAAACCGTCACGGTGCGTCTCAATAATCCAGCACACCGGTGTGTACTATCAAATGGCACACTGAGACACTATGATCCCCGTAAAACCAGCCTAGTGTGTCTTAGTAATCCAACGCATTGTAAGTGCGGTGCACCATTGATTCAATCGCCCGGTGCGTCTCATAATCGAGCACACCGAAAAAGGTTCAATTTAAAAAAATTATCGGTTGTAAAAAGCTTCATTTTTACTTGTTACAATGCTCTAGAGCTCTCAAGCACTGGTGTGAGTTTTTCTTCTCTGAGGCGCCCTGCCATCGGTGCTCCCATTGCTCGCATTACTTCCGTCCATTGCTCACTGTGTGGAGTTTGAATTTGCAAAAAACAGTGGGAAAATTTTATTTTTAGTATTCATTAGTAAATATGCCTCCTCGACACGCAAATGTGAAAGTAATCTACTTCTCACCAAATTAACCTTTTAGTGGATTAATTTCTCAGACTGAGTTAAAATTTAACATTTAAAAAAAAAAGGTGCGGTGCGTTTGAGCCGTTTGGCTCGCACCGTTCGCAGTGCTTCCTGTAAATTTACAAGCCACACGACGAACATTGTTAACAGAAATCACATCAGGTTCTGTTGTGTTACTGGGAAAAAGTGCTCCGCTTTAACACTAAAATAGTGCGGTGCATTTCGATTGTCGGCTGCACTGACCATATAAATTTTTTAAAAATAACACTCTATGTACCACTGTATGGCAGTGTAGTATTTTACCGGAACACACCAGAAATTATGTACGGCTGTCGGGCGGTGCGTTGACCAAACTAACTACCCCAAGGCGGATAGTTTGGTCAATGCACCACACAAAAAATATTTTCTGTTTTCGCGGTGCGTGAAGTTTTTTCATGCGCACTGTGGGCGGTGCATGATAAACATGTACGCATCAATACTGGTGTGTGACTATTTTTTTGGGTGCATCGAATGATTTTTTTCAACAATATATATTTGTAAATACATTTGTCATTTAATAAAAAAAATGAATTTAATATGTGAATCATTCAGCGACGTCAAAGGAGAGAGGAAAGGAAACAAGAAGAGCATATGGAGGACCATTATAACATGATACAACAATGGGAGGAATAGGAGAGGGATAGACTTTTATACCCTCACCCTATTACGACACCCACCCAGTTGCTCTTAAGGGAGGTAGGCCTCCTTAAGTGTTGAAATTTTCAGCAAGAAAAAATGAAATTGGCATCCAGAAACAACACACACACTGGTGTGGGATCACAGGTCACACAGTGATGGGTCCTAGCGATACATTAGTATGCAACCAATTTATTAAATAAATTCAAAAATTAATTGTAATCTTATCTCTTAAGAACTTGTAGTAGTTAACTAAGTGTGATAAACTTAGTTAGCTCAAGAATTTCAAGTTGAGGGTCTAAGGATAGGCATGTGGGGTGATTATATTATTAATAGGGTGCAGTTGCAGTTGTAGCACTAGTGTAGTGTGGGTGGGATTAGTTAACTCACAATAATTGAGTTAAAATCAATTTAACTAGTTCTAACTGTTTGATGAGCTAGTGGAAGATCAAGTGAATTAAAATAGATTTAATTCACCAGTAGTGATCTACCAAGTAACTGATGATTCACTATTTATAATTGCATGCATGATAATTCTAGTGGATACCCAGTTGAGACAAAGGTTCAAGGCTAGTAAACTAGAAGTTGTATTTTAGGGAAACTGCCCAGGTGCAGTTATAAAACCACAGGAAGCCCATGCTCAATTGTGCAATCAGGGAAGGTTGAATTTCCTATTTAATAGGGGTTTATTTCTCTAGGGATTGCGTAAGCAGGGTAGGCTGATAATTGGCTATGTGTTTGTCCAATTTTGCCTAGATCAATGTGAAACAATTGGTAGAGTGTATGAGGTTGTGCTGATCACAAATAAATTTTATTGTTTCACGATTCCTTGGTTGATTATACAATAAATATGGAGGGGTTTTGAATAGTTGCTTTCCCCAGGAATATCTGGTATTGTGTATTAATTTAATTCTTTCCCTTACTTGCATGTGATTGAGCGATTGTGTTTTATATTCCACAAATATTGTAGAAGGATTTAGTATCTTGCTTTAGTACATTGCATGATTGGATTGAGTCCATAGATATCATTTCTACATGGTATTATAGTTGTGTTAGAGATTTTCTGCATTAAGTTCTATGAGGAGGCTACATCCTTGAAGGGGCACAGTGGGTTATTAGGACAATTGATCTACAGGTGGGATGCCCACTAACATTTTATAATTTTTAAATTTGTTAATATTTTTTTATACTCTATATAAATAAAACACCTATTTTATTCAAAGATGTATTTGTATATCTGAAGATATAACACTACACAGTCTAGATTTTATGGTTTGTCATAGAATACAGACATCTAGAAAATGTAGTTTAATCATCTTTACAATTCATTTTTATATAATTGGAATATTTATCGCTTTATGGAGAGTGTCGTTGCAAAAAGGAGAGAAAGAGATCACTCCATGTAGTATTTTGCAACATTGTTTAGATAAGGCATCTACACATTCCTTGTAAATATGTTCAAAAGTTAGTCCCTCAAAAACAACAATCAACATTTTAATACATCTCATCTAATTTATAAGCATGGGCGGCGCAAAATTTGTTCTTCTCAACACCTAGTCGATGACCACTTTAAAGTCTCCATAGACATCTATATGATCAATAGACAACCATTTTGCATAATGAAGAACCCCCCAAAGTGCAATGATGCCAACCTTATTATTTGATCTTGTCCCACCATTCCAACATAAATGATAATATGTACCTAGTTCAATGGCTATAAATGCCCCACATCCACATGCATTAGTATGTGTTTCCTCGTCAAAGAAACGAGCAATATATCTTTTCCAAATATCCACATATTTAATATGTCTCAAATTTCCCTTCTCCAAATTCAACCCAATTTCATTGAAATAGGCCACATTATTCATACATGTCTTATTGATTTCTATAGTGGATCCCTAAAAAATCATTGCATTTCGACACCTTCAAATGCCTCAAAATATGTAAAAAACAAGAGTACATAAGACTTTATAGTTCATGATTCATTATAATAAGTAAGCCTCCACAAAATAATGATTCCAAATGGCAGAAATATGAAGAATGATTAGAACACCATACCAGGTAGAAGACGCAAAAGGACATTCAAGGAAAAGGTGTTTGGAGCCCCCATGCTCCTCATTACACATGGCACATCTCTAAGGTACATTGCAGCCTCTCTTACATACACATAAGAATTTTGTTCTCCCAAGTCCACCATATGAAAACTTTGAGCTTGAGGGGAAGGTTCCACTTTCCATATTTTCCGAAACCAACAATGATTCCCATTAGACTATTTTGTTGGTGATATATAACGATATGTCCCCTTAACTGAGATCTATCCATCTAAAGAAAATCCATCCCATGATAAAATATCATCCAACTTTGCTAAAGTAAACCTGCCAACGATAAATTTTTAATATAATTTTCCCGAATCTCTATCAGGCTGCCAATTAATCTCAAATATCGAGAATGTATCTAGGACGAAGAGATTGTGATAGGATTTTGTGGTATATAAATATGATTTAAATAATAGATGGCCATATTGTGTAAATACCTAATAAGTGCACCTAGAAAAACCTTTCATTGAATCCAAGTCAATCTCCACCTTTGTGCCACGACTGATTTCCCATCTCACGTTCCCAATCAACCAATGATTTATTTTCATCAAACTATTCCATATACATGAAACCGATTTTGGAACCCATGCCCATCCCTTTATCCACTACGAGAATGTTTGGTTTTTTAGATACTTTTCTTGGTTATTGTCTACCATATTTCCTTACCAAATAAGACTCGCCCCAGAATATTTACCAGTAAATCCCAACCAAAATGTTTCATGTTTTTTATCCCCCAACCCCCGTCCTCCTACAATGATAACTCCTCTAGTCACACTAGATGAAACTTTTTGGCATCCTTGATACCTGCCTAGATATATCTAGAAATAATTGTGTTTATCTGACTAATGATATTCTTTGGCATCATATATAGATGCATCCAGTAGACAAATATACTTTGTAAAACCGATTGGACCATTATCAATCTGCCTCCCATAGTAAGCCATTTATGTGACCAAATAGATAACTGCTTCTCAAATTTATCGATCAACCATTCCCAGTCTTTTATACCATAATTGTTTGGTTTTAGAATGAAACCAAGGTACTTGAAGTCCCTTTCCATAGTATTAGTTGAGATAGAAAATATCTTAGCAAACTCCATAAATAATTCCTCATCCCGTGTCTTTGCAATCAATATATATTTCAACTTTCTCATATAGAGACCAGAGACATCACCAAAAGAAGTAATAATCTGATTGATAATATTCCATTCACAGACAAACAACTCCCCTAAGAGAATAACATCATCAACAAAAATAAGACATGTGATAGAAATTATTTAATTATAACATATTATCAATTTTAAAATGAGTTTTAAATTCTCAAAATTGAGGCTTAGGTAAAAAATATTTATATCAGGGGTCATAGGAGAGGGAGGGGTTATCCTTCACCCCAATGAATGAATAGAGACTCCATATACTTGGGGATTGGGTGCCGCATCCAATAACCAAGATGAATATCTAGCACTATGGCAGGGATAGGAAATAACAATAGCAAAGAAAATCACCAAAAAATTAGTGTTTGGAAATTTAATGATTGTAATTTATCAAGTGTGGAAAGTCAAAGGATCGCAAAGCTCAAATCTTCCTTATATCCTTCGAAGAACCATTTTTCAATCAATGTAATAGGAGAAAATTGAATTTTTTCACGTGTATATATAGCTGAATACAAAGGCAGATTCATTTCCCAGCAGAGGAACATCATTGGAGCAAGGGAATTTAGAGTTGGATTAAATGTTGATTCTTAACTCACCCATTCCATGAACACTAAAATGAACATTATGACCATAATAATGATTATAAAGGCTTCCTTAGACAAAATATTGATCGAGCTCTAGAGGAAGGATCTAGCCCAAACATTCCTCCCATCAAGCACTCAGATGTCAAGTCATAATTTGGTGCTAGAACAAAAGGAACGGTGGAAAATAATAATTTTTAGGCCACACAGATCAAAGGTGATGAAGATTTATCTAAATCACCATAACATATGGCGATCAGAGGACGTTAATGCACAAGTGGCATATGGCTTTAATACTTTAAATATAGAAGGAGTTTACACAAGTGAGGGGAGCCTCAACCGTGCTAATGGATTCAATTCATATCAATATGGAATTAATACTTCACTTCCTCTATATCATTTGATTCACATTTCAAGGAAACCATCGTGATTCGGGAATGGATTTGGAAATTATGCAATTCAATGATCTAGGGTGGCGGTTCAGAGGAATACAAGGTCATATATGGCTCTATGTTTCTCTTTGATCCCACTCTACATTGTTGCTAAGTGTCCACAATTGTGAATAGAGGCAGCTATTAACTTTTGACATCTGAAGTATAGAGCACCATAGTTATTGTAACCACCCTCCTCCCACAGTTACCCAAGTTTACCGATCCATCGGGGTAAATATGTGACAAAGAGTTACTAAGATATTATTAAACCTCCTAGATCACCATAAGGAAGTGGGATAGAAAAAACAAAACCTTATCAACCTTCCTCAGGTGCTACAAGACTCCCAAGGGCTAAACCACCCTTCCAGGTGTTCAAATCCCGAGTTAACTTGCCTTTTCACTGATCTAGACTTGTAGTCGCATGCACAAGCCTACGCCCATGTGACTATAGGCCTTTGGTTGCATGCATAATCACTGCAAGGGTGCGACTGTAGTATTTTTCATCCAATTATGTGCCTGAGACCGTCAAATTTGTGCTACCTTTTTAGGGCTAGACTCCAAGTTGTTTCCCATAACTTGATGAAACTTTAAAAAACAATAAATTACACAAAGAAAAAGCTTCTAACGCAAAACTTGAAGAAGGAAATTGCCTAACCAAGCCTAACCATGACATGCATTTCATCAAAAACATGACGAACATGAAATGTATAGGTCATAAATACACATTTGAACATAGGGATCTCATACTTATCTTAGAATTGTGAAGAAGGTATGATGTCGTCTCATAATAGCTACAATATCATATATTAGGTCATACATTCATTAACCATTCATTTACAAATAAAAACAAGATGAGAGCCATAACTAAAGTCTGTCATAAAACCATGCTTATAACTAGCATATAACCAACATAATAGAAATGATAGAAAAACCATTAAAATCACATAATAAAAATCACATTTACTCACAAAATACAAGCGGAAAACAAATCTTATTAACATATGCAAAATCCAACCAAGTCAGGGACTTCCACGTACCACCCGAAAATAGATTGGGTTGAAAGAAATATTTCTTTAAGCCAATCACCCCCATGCCATATTCCAAGAATGAATGTGGGACTGACAACAAAATCGACCAGGCTTCTTAGGCTTTACCACATATCCCACCAAAACCAATCAAGGAGTTCTAGGCCCGAAGCAAGCACCTGTACAACTAAGCTTTATCGTATATCCTGCCAAGGGATTCCTAGGCCCAAACAAGAAACATATAGTACTAGGATTTACCGCAATCCCACCTTCACCGGGCCAGGTATCACTAAGCATATATAAGCATGGATGCCTCTAGATTTCTCCACCTAAATCATGAGGAATTTTTCAGTCTCCACCCTCTAGGCTTTATCGTATATCCCGCCATTTACTGATCGAGGATTCCTAGGCCCAATGAGGGTATACACAACTAGGATTTATCGCAATCCCACCTTTACTGATCCAAGGACTCTTAAGCATTGTGATTTTTCTTGAGACCACCCCACTCCATTTCAAAACCATCCGAAAATATAGATCAACCAAGTAAGAGAAACCACATCACACCATGGATATGCGGAAATGGAAAGGGAAGTTTGAAAACCACTGTCATTCCTAGAAAAAACCCATGAAAATGATAGCAAGAGAAACAAATACACACATGCATATACCATGCATGCCAAAAATAGCAAGGAAACCATACATGCAAATCGATACCTACAAGTAATCCTATTTCAGGCGCTTGATCCAACTCTTCCTTGCTTGATTTTTGCTTCCTTTTACTTTCTTTCCCTTCCTTTATCAAATTCTAGACTTCTCTAAGAATTCTCTAAGTGTGCAAGAGTTAGAGAGTAAAGAGAAAAGAGAGAGAGCTCCAAAAATTAATTGACAAAAGGTTATTATCAAAAAGCCATGAACTGATCCTCAAAAACCCTTTTATCAACGAGGATTCTAATTTCTTCATTTTCCATTATTTTTCCTTCAATTTCCCCCTCACATGCAACCTCTGACCTTTCACCTTCCTTTTCTCCTATTTTCCATTATTTTCATAAATAAAATGCCAATTAATGCCTCTTTGCCTTTCCAAATCCTTTTCCATTCCTTTGCCAATTTTCCCTAGCCATATTAAACCAAATGAACACCCATACTAGGATGATTTTGATTAACATTCATCTTGGAATATGTGTATCATGACATTGGTCTTATTTTTTCCTTTATTAACTTTATTAATTGGATTTTTAACCTAGGGTTGTTATAATTATGCTATGGAAAAATTGGGCGATGAGTTTCAAGAGGACGAGCATGATATAAAAAATAGGTTGTTGGTAAGATTGGTCAAATCTATTGAAGGGTTATTGAATATCCTCAAACAAAGGAGCTTGGTGGAGGAGAAGGAGCGAAATACATATCAATTTCTCATGGATACTAAACATGAATTAATACAAAGTAAAACATAACAATTTCAAGTTGAAAATCGAGATTGAATTGATAGGCTTGGATATTAGGATCGTTGAGCTCAAGGGAAACTCCAACAATAACGTTTAGTTCAATGTGGAAGTGGCTAGGACAAACAAAAAACTTGTGAAGAAAAAATCTACAATCTCTCAAGAGGCAGGAACTATTGGAGAATGTAGTAGGGAAGCTATTAATTCAAATTCTCCTTAACCTTAATAATTTATTATGAAATGCCCATGGGGTGTAAAATAGATGGTGGTGGGGTGTATTGTTAAGTCACTCCATGATGCGAAGGTCACCAATTTGAAACTTTGTGGGTAAAAATCCAGTCATTTTAAGGGTTGGCCTGGCCCAGGCCAAGTGCGATCCCCTGGTGATTTTGACGGTTTAGATGCCCCTGGGTCGCGATTTATCAAGCCATAGGTCAAGCCTGAATTCAAACCCAGACAACCTAACAAAAAAAAAATGCTTACGAACTTTATTTATCTTCTTATGCTTATTTATAAGATATTTTCACTAAACAATTATCAAGAGAACCAACAATAAAGAAAATGGACATAAGATATAAGCTCCAAGCCAGGGAAAAACCCCTCCAAGCAGAAAACCTAGAAATAATCTCTTATCTTCTTATAGAATCTGCTTCAAATGAGAAAACTTGAAACTTTGGCCCTATAGTTGTTGTATAAACCCTAACTTTCACATGTGTGAGAGAATAAGACCGAGATTGTATCTCTTTCCTTCACTAAGGTCTGCTCCTTTTCTTCTAGTCTTCTTTGGCTTCAAATCTTGAACTCCTTACACAAAATTTTAGACCTACAACTAGATCTGAAATCTTGAACTTTGTGGCAACAACAAAAACCCTAAAAATATCACACATTTGAGAGAACAAAGCCCAAAAAAATACTTTCTTCCTTCCTTTCGAGTTCTTCTTGCTTTATAGACCTTCATTTTTGCTTCTTTGATGCTCCTTGCCTTAGACATACTTCTTGATGAGAGATATGGAATTGGTGATAAAATGAGGTTGATATTGCTTGCATTTATACACATGTGTAGGTTTCAAATTCCTTCTTTTAGTATGATTCTCATTTCCCAGGCTGAATTGTGCTTGGAGGTTTCTAGGACTTTCTAGACTCAAAACCAATATTTTTTGGATGTTACATCTTGCCTGATAGGGTCGTATACAAATGATATTGACTCTCTTGACTCAAGAAAAATATTCTTTTGACATGGAAAACCATAGAAGCACGAAGAACATGATTTATACCTATAAGACCATCAAAATGGAGCATGAAACCCATGTTTAAATTTTTTTTTCTTCTTGTAATATAAGATACACATAATGATTTGAATACATTGACAATTATGAAGACTAAAACTAGTTACATTTTCCAACACTCCCTCTTAAATAGGGAGGTATTCATAGTTGTACACCTGGTACACAGTTATTCTCAAACTGAAGAGTTCTCATAAGAAGAGTCATATTGGTAAGCTATCATTAAGCATTAACATTATGACCAAAATTGTCAACATAGTAATGTCTTAACTTGACATGCTCTTTCTTATACAAGAGCATAATGCTGGGAGGTTTTACGTGGGATACCCCACTACCTCTACAAGCTACATACTCCATCCAGATGTTCACTAGGTATGTCATTTAAGGACTATTCTGATCTTGGATTCCCAATCCTCAAATAATATCGGTCCTCTTCAGCCACTCTTATCTTGGATACTTGTCCAATCCTTAAAGAGTTCTGGCCCATTTCCTATCTTGGATTTTATATCCTTAAGGAAATATTAGATTCTTATCCAATCCTCCATCCACCATTATCCCTCCATGAGCTTCACTTAGACTTACGACTGTTAGTCCTTGTCAAGTGCGTGACACACGAAGAGGAGAATTCAAATGTGATATCCATCATAACTCCCTCTCAACCAAAGAGGAGATCCTTAATTCCTCTTGATTTTGGAATTGATCCTTGCTCCTTTTCATGTGTTCAAGGAGACTCCTTTTACTCCCTCTTAAATATAGAGGAGATTATTTCACTTCCTTTTAGTTGGGAAGTCATACAAGCTTATTGTCTTTATAAGTGTATCAACTACCAGTTCTTCATAGCTGCATGGCTCCCTCTTTCCTTTGTATCTCATTATGTTGATCTTCCTTCTTGAATATCATGGAGCCATATTTTTCCTTTAATATTGTGATAGGGTTCAAGCCATCAACCTTTCGTATCACTTTCCTCTATGTATCATTCATGAAGGAATTGTATTGATCCTTCGAAAAATAGAGTTAGTCGTAGATTCCTTTAAACATGAAAGTGATCTTCATGAACATCGTTTTACCCTCTTTATACTTATACCTTTCAATCCCAAGGTGATTATGTGAAAACTATATACCCAATCCATATTTTCTTTGAATTGAGTTCAACACCCACAATTTAACTTGCCTCAACTATCATCATGCATTCCTACAATATCCTTCTAGGTAGAAAAATAATATGTTAACTAGATAACTGATATCAAAATATTAATATTAGACTTACCTTATTATGGCGACCTTCTCATCAAAGAATCATCTTACTTGAGTTGTTCAAGAGAAACATCCATTCTCATGATCCATATCCACATGAATATTTCTTCATGCATTCATTTCAACCAGAGTGCCCATGGATCAAGCTTGATTACGAAGCTGCATTATCCTCCTCTTAGGAGTTATCATTATTAACTCACTTTATTTCTTCAGAAGACCATACTTGATGTTGACCAATATTATCATATTTTTTTATCTTGTGGGAGAGTCTTGACCAAAATTCTTCTTCTAGGAATCAAGTAACCACATGGAATACTTGTCGAGTACATTTTCATAACCAAATATTCTTGCATGATTCTTAAATATGAAACCTAATCTTAAAGAATATTTTATCTAATATATGTATTCATTTTATTCCATATAACCATCTATCCATCCTTTGAACGAGCTTGCTTTTTATACCTGCTAGAGATAGGTTCATTTTTCCAAGAGAGAATTTCATTATGTCTTTGACCATATACATTCCTTCATCCTTTAAGAATATTGTTTCCATACTAGATGGAATACATACCATTCATAATACTTCTTCCAAGAACCTTCCAAAGTGATGGTTCTTATAGGATCTTGATGATTGACCCTCTTTGCAAAATTACTACCTCTAAAATGATGTTAGAAAATGTTTGGATGAATAATAATATGCAATATGGTTCTAATTTTATCATCCTTTGACAACTAGATAAATTTTCAAAGAAACTTGATCATGTAGACTCTAATTCTACTATCACATGCTTCTTTCTATGATGCCATGCTTTACAATAATCAAGACTCTTCTAGATAATGAAATAATGCACACTACTCTACTTTATACTTAATAAAAACAAAGACAAACTCCATAAATAACCTGATAGAAATTGAGATTTCTTCAATAGTAAATATCCTTGGTATTTTCTCCTTTCGAATTCTTCTTAGGTTCTCCCTTTTCTTCAACATTTTGGGCCTCACTTATTTACTTTCTTTCATTATATTTCTTGTTTGGATATTCCCTCTTAATGTGTCCATATTCATTTCATTCATATCATTGAATCTTGGAAATATCTATATTCTTCTTGGACTTTCCAAACTTCCCTTTCTTCAACGTCTTGGTCCTTGCCACAAAAGCTTGATATTTTTCATTTGATTCAATGCCATCCTTTGCCTTGATCTTGGATTCTTCCAAGCTATATTGAGTCCACAATTCATCAAAAGGCACAATATCCTTATTTGATTATATACTTCTTACAAAATTTCTCCAATAAGGTGGCAAAGCGTTTAACACACAAATGGTCATTTCAGAGTTGGAAACAATTTCCCCAAGTCCTTACAATTTATCTCTTATTTGTGATATCTTCATGAGATAGGTGGCCATATCTGCATCGTTTGACTTCCTCATTCTATAAATTTTATTCCTTGAGGATATATTTTTTCCTGATGTGCTTATAGAGTATAACTTTACCAACTTATCATACATGGCCTTGGATGTTTGCAGATCAACAACAAAGGGAAGAAGATGATCTTTAATGGATTAAACAATGATCCTTTGTTCCCTTAATTCTCCCTTATTTTAGTTTGCTAACTCTCGAGTCTTCTATTTTTCTGGTACAACTAATTCATCAAGGACATACTCCATGCCTTCATTTTCTATGAGTGCCAAGTCAATCCTCTTCTTCCATGCTAGGGAGTTTGTTGATCCAACAATTTTGTTGCTTTCCTTTCAAAATGTAGCCATGTTAATTATATATTGAGACATAGAAGACAATATACTACTTACTTTGTTAACCAAGAGTCCTCCTTCTTGATTATGCCTCCAACTATCTTGATATTTCCAAGACCTATAAAGGTATTTCAAAATATTCCCTAGACTGATGACTTATAGGATGCCTTCAACATTGATTTCTTCGAAACAACTTCAAATAGTGAACGATGATTCAAAGAATCCTTGCTTCTTCCTTCTTCTTAAATATGATGTACTATAGAATCTTCAACAAATACTTGTCCTTTATTCCTTCAATGGGAGCTTGTTGATGAGGTCTTCTTGATGTAGTAACCCTCCTTCTAGATCAATGGGTCTTCTTCCCTTTTTCCTTGTGTCCTTATGCAAATTATTCCCTAGAAAAACCCTTCAAGATGATTATTCACTTTCCTTCTCTTGTTAACCTCACTCTAATACCATGTTGGAGAATGTAGTAGGGTAACTATTAATTCAAATTCTCCTTAACCTTACTAATTTCTTATGAAATTTATTTATCTTCTTGTGTTTTTTTATTAGATATTTTCATAAAACAATTATCAAGAGAAACAACAATAAAGACAATGGACACAAGATATCAATTCCAACCTAGAGAAAAACCGATCAAAGAGGAAAACCAAGAAATAATATATTCTCTTATTATTGAATCCGCTTCAAAGGAGAAAACCAAGACAAAACACCCTATACCAAGTCCTCCTCCAAGCACCAAGTAAGCCCTTCAAAGGTCATCTCAAACAACAAGAGTCAATCTTGTTTCAACCTGCTTCCAGCTTCAATTTCAGTCACCAACTTCAACCTGAAAATTCGGCCCTGTAGTTGTTGTAGAAACTATAACTTCCACACGGGTGAGAGAATAATATCAAGATTGTATCTCTTTCCTTTGCTAGGGTCTCCCCCTTTACTTCTAGTCTTCTTTGGATTTCTTTGATGGCACTAGAAATATGTCAACCAAGAGGGTCTCCCCGATGTGAATCCCCAATTAGACCTTACACTGTTTGAAGTAGGAGCCCCATCCAAAGTATCAGCTTGACTGCCATGTATCCTTGTAGATTTTCCTTGGCTACAAAGTTTAGCACAAGAGAGTAATACACATGTATTTTCGAATCAATAAGTGAGTATGCCTTGTGAAATTTTCAACTACGGAAAGTATCAAGGTCCTTCTATCGAAAGGGAAGAGAAAGTGGGACCTTCAAAGACAAGTAATAGTACTAATATAGAATAGGCATACAAGCATATACCTATGAATGAATTATTGATCAAGTAGTGAAATATTTCACAAGGAAGAAACAATTGTTAAAGAAAATACAACGCACCTTCAAAAAGATAAGTACCAAATCCACCAAAATAGTTCAATTTCCTTAGTACAGATGAAAACAACATACATCAAAAACATTTAAAGAAAAATATTAAAATATTCATGACATATGCATGAAAGTGTATTGGCTCAATGAGCTTCTAAATTAAGTAAAATTTCCAAGATACATCAAGACAGTGAAAACCATTATCCCCAATAGTGGAGCATTAGAGCAATAATTTGTTCCTCCAAAAAAACTATATTCTTTCTCTCTAATGGCTGGTAGAAGGAGCCAAGGTGAAAATTTATTTACATGATTAATGAGCGTGCATATATAAAAAATGGGGTGACCATTCCCCTTCCTTGTGACTCTTGGACTACCCTCATGATTGTTAAACTTCTCAATGACCTTTCAACTTCCTACATGACTTTTTGTATTACATGGATGACTCTTGGACTTTCACTTTACATTATGTTTCTCCAATATTGAATTTACATAATCCACAAATGATATGGAAAATAATGACTCGTGACAAGACATGACATGACACTGATGACATGGGTTGCATGATGATGTGGCAGTGCTAAGTTGTCCTTGTTGTTTTTTCTTCAATAAAATATATATCCAATACTTCGTCTTCATGAAAGATGTGATTTTTTCTTCATATCCAACCTCCCAAGGGTTGTTAATCGGTATGGAGTCTTCATGTGGTCCTGACCTTTGATCTTATATTATACTCTGGTGTTCCTTCATCTTCTCGCTTGTTTATGATCTTATCACATTAGCTCCATAGGTGTCTTCTAGCACAATATCCTCCTCCTTTTCATCCATCATCATCTTGCCATGATAAAATAGTGTACTTGTAAGTAAAACCACTCATGAAATGGTGACATCAGTATGAAAACTCCTAATATAACATGCTTCATGAAATCACTTGTTAGGACTGGAACCAGGTGACTAATTGAGTACTTGATTGAGGGATTGCGTAGTTCCAAAGGCCAAGGTCCAAGACTCAGGCTTGAGATTGTGCAATGCGTAGTTCATGATGGCCAGGGTCAAAGGATTATGCAATTGAAGGAGAGCTCAAGGTTGGGGATTGAGGCTTTAGGTTACCTAATGCGCAATTATGAGAGGAACAAAAGCCAAGGGATTACACAATTGTGCAATTCAAAAGCTCAATGTTGAGGCTTGATGCTTGAGATTGCGCAATGTGTAGTTCTGGAAAGCCAGGGCTAAGTAACTTCACTGTTAAGGGGCTTAGGATGTGAGGCTTAAGGCTTGAGCCTTGAAGTTTCCTAGTGTGCAATTCTAAAATTCCAAGCTAGGTGATTGCTTAGTAGAGGGACTCAAGAGCTCACGTTTGAGGCTTGAGGCTTGGAGTTGCCCAATGCGTAGTTTTGGTAGGAGAACAAGTTGGGGGATTGAAAATTTGGGGAATTGAAGAGGTCAGGATGAGTTCTTGAGCACTGAGTTTGCACATTGTGTAGTTGTGGAAGGGCAGGAGGCCAGGTGATTGTGCAGTCCAAGAACTCAAGGTTGAGGCTTGATGCTTGAGACTGCGTAATGCCCAGAGAAGGCTAGATGGAGGCAAGGATTGCATAGTTTTGGAGCTCAAGGATTTGGATTGAGCACTGAGATTGTGCAATGTGTAGCTCCAAGAGGCAAGGTCAGGGATTGAGGGTTGAGACTATGTAATGTGCAATTCAGGAAGCTTGAGTGAAGTCAAGTTTCCTGGGAATGAAATTTTCCGAATAAGGCTAAGTGTGGGATCATTGAGGCTCAAGTGGGTAGAGAAAAAACTAGATCACACACTAAGAACAATCGACGACACAACATTGATCACTCAAAAAAAAAGAACAACATGATGCCCTCAATGCGATAGCAATGCAACATACCTCTCCAAGTGTTTGCGACGAAAGTGACGACACTTGTGCGACAATGCATGAAACTTTGGGAATGAGTGTAAAAAATGTCTATACGAATAGTAGGAATCATCAACACCAAAAATACCCATTGAAACAAACAAAAACTACACTTTACATGATAAGTGACACTTCCCATGCCAAAAGACGACATTTTCTATATAAAGAGAAAAGTGCGAACAACACTTGTGATATGCGAATGACGGTGAAGAAAACACATACCAGAGCTAAGATAACATGAAAATGACACTAATTAAGATGAAAGCAAGTTAAGGTGACAGTCGAAAACATGAAAGAAACACTCACAAAAGTGAAGGCGCATAAAAGCGACAGTTTGGCAAACTCACCGAAATAAAAGTACAATCACAGCCAAAAGTGAGAGATTGTTAATGAAAGTGCACATTGACTGTCGACATGGGTTGATCATTGCACATGTATAGTGTTAATGGACTGTGTTATGCATGTATAAGCATGTGAAAAAGAATGCGCTCATGAACTTGTTGTAGACTGAGTATGTGCATGCAGGTGAATTCGACACTTATAATACAAGAGGGAGCTCAAGGCAGTAGCAGACTAAGAAGTGACTATGAAACGATCGATTGCAAGATCTTGAGAAGGCTCCAAAATTCAAGTGTAGGAAAAATTTTGGAGGGTATTTCTCACAGCGACAACACTTGGCAACACATTGGTAGACCTCCAGTTTCTCTGCCTTGGTAAACTCTTTGTGCATGGTATATTTCGTTAGGAAGTATTGATTCATCGTTCGAATTACCCCGAATTCCCCACTTACCCCGTGCATTTTTATAGTCCCCTTCACTCCTCCTTAATTGATCACAAACATAACTCCAAAAATATCATAATGTTTGAACTAGGTGGATATTGGTGGCCACTCGCCTATTCCACTTGGACCCCCACCATTGTTTCTTTAATTTTTTTTCATTTTCCTTAATCGTAGCACAATTTACGATTTTTTGCATTTTCTTTTCTGATGCTGAACTTCCAGAGCTTTTTTTAGGCCCTAAAAGACGTTTTTGGAAAACGAGAAAATGCCAGTATTTGACTATCTTTTACTGATGTTTGTAGTTGAAAGTTGTATTCCTCTGACATATATTTATAACAAGGTATCGTGTGCGCAAAACAAAGATCGTATGCCGAAGTTACGACCACGGGAAGTTGATGTATCAATTTACTCCAATGGGGCCCACTGTTTTGGTGATTCATCTCCTAGGGTTAGGTTTTTGGATGTTTAGGGTTTTCTATTGTTTCTCAATAATAAATAGGCCTTTGAGCCTCATTGTAACACATTTCAAGGGCATGTACCCACCCCAAATCTTCTCAGAGATAAGCTACCATCGCTTGAGCTAGTTTATTTCCATTCTATTTGTAAGCATCTTTTAGCTCTTTTATATTAATAATTTGAAGTTTTATTTCTACTGCATCTATGTGTTTATGTTTATATCTTCATTCTGTTGAATTTTTGAATAAATTAGGATTAGTGGTATTATAGTGGTCTGCTCTTTTTTTTTTTTTCATGTCCCCAACGAGGTCAAGGTATAAGGAGTTAGGGCTCGAACTGATTAAACCTTTGCAAGAACAACCTCGCAAACCTTGACAACCTCCAATGGGGGAAGAAAATAAAGACGATCGAGAAGGAGATCCCTTCAAAATATTGCTCGAGGAATCCCTTGAGTGATAGAGGAACACGATGATGGATATATTTTCCCAGATCATTCGGTGGATGCCCACAGGTGACACATCTTTATCCGACAACCATTATGGAGGTGCCACTCCCTTTAAGGTACAAGTCAACTTTCACATTCACACATTGGAAGGCCAAATATATGCATATGTTGTAGATGAATGGTTAAATATGTTGGAAGGATATTTTTCGGTTCATGATTTTTCCAATAAGGAAAATATTACTTTTGCACTCCTGAAATTTGACCCCCACATTAAGGACTGGTGGGAAACCAACTGTGAGCAGAAGGACGAGAGGGAATCCTCACTATTTTCGCAACCACTTAGAATTATATCTTAGATTCCATTGAGGAATAGTACTACCTTTTCGGTAGATATGACGAAAAGTACATACAATGGACCATACTGCGACAGGATATGGATCAAGAAGTGCATGAGCTGACAAATATTTTCCATACCCTGTGCAAAAAGTTGGGTATCAAATATTCTGAGAAACATGTGGTGCTAAAGTACCGTGAGTGTTTGAAAAAATACATTCAAGAGGAGATGGGGTTCATGTAAATCTCCTCGCTTGGTGCAACATAGCGATATGCTACCAAGATTGAGCATAAATTCGAGAAGAAGAAGCGAGACTTTGGATTTGCGAACCCAAAGCAGAGAAAAGGCAACCCCAAGCCTCAGAGCAAAGGAAAAACCTCAGACAGGACCCCTTCAGGGAAACTCCTCTAATCCACAAGACAAGGGTGACGGGAAGGAAAAGAAGGACACCGACAAGTGGTGTGAGTTCCATAAAACTCCCACTCACAACACGAATGAATGTCGCACAAAGCAGGTGTTGGTGACCGAGTTGAAAGACTCAGAGACAAATGCATGCTCTGATTGTGAGACAAAACCCAACAATGGAACTGACAAGGGTAAGTAGGTCATTGACGAAAAACCCACTGTGACGGTAGCCACCACCAATATCCAAAAGGCGGAACCTGAAGATCTAGAGGAGGGGGAGCACCTCTTTCACTCACATATGTGGGTGAAGGGTTCACTGTTGAAATTCATTATCGATAGTGGGAGTCAAAATAACATTATTTCAATGTAGGTTGTGAAGCGGTTGGGCCTATCGACCACACCACATCCGCAACCATACACCATCGGGTGGCTTCACCAAAGATGAGATCTTTGTTTCATCCAACATTTTCGCCTTCCCTACAACATAAATCCCTTCACGAATGAGGTATTGTGTGATGTTGCTCCTCTTGAAGTTTGTGATGTATTATTAGGCCAACCATACTTGTGGAAGTGTCATGTCGTATATGAGTTGAGGCCTCACATTGTTATTATTTATTTGGGTAATAAGTTATGCAGGATACTGGAGGTAGCCCCACCTACCACCATCTCTTTGATCTCTACTAAGTAATGTAGTAAGATCATCTCCCAGACCGGTAATTTGTTTTCTTTCTGATTCGCTCCCAAAGTAAGGGGAAGATCGTGGACACATCCATGGCCCCCAGGAAAGGTTCGTCCACACAACGAAAGAAGGTGGATAAGGTCATGGAAGAATACAAGGACAACTTCTCCTCACCCACAGGGGTACCCTAGCACTGTTAGGTCAAGCATTCGATCGATCTGACTCCTGGAGAAACTATACCCAACGGGCCGATATATCATTGATCCATTCTGGAAAATGAAGAGATCAATTATTAAATCCAAGAATTGCTGCAAAAAGGGCACATTCGAACAAGTTCCTCGCCTAATTGTGGGAGCCTAATTGTACTTGTACATTAGAAGGATGGGACCTGGAGGCTCTGCATTGATTATCAGACACTAAATAAAATCACTGTCAGGAACAGGTATCCAATCCCATTGATTGATGACCTTCTGGACCAAATCAAGTGGGCCAAGTATTTCAGCAAGATCTATCTGAATTATGGCTATCACTAGGTTCCATTAGAGCCCTTAATTGTATGAAATACTACCTTCAAATCCAAGGAAGTCCTTTTTGAATGGTTGGTTATGCCCTTCATGTTAACAAATTCCCCCGCTACTTTTTTTAGGCTAATGGATGAAATATTGCGGCCCTTCACCAACTCATCCATGGTTGTTTATTTGGATGAAATCCTCATCTTCAGCAAGAGTTGGGAAGAACACTTACAACACATTTTGTAGGTCCTTCAAACCCTGTGGTAGCACCAACTATGTGCCAACTTAGAGAAATGAAACTTTGGTATGAGCCAGGTCCAATATATAGGCCACATCATAGATGAGCGAAGTGTGCACGTGGATCCGACTAATATCCAAGTCATTTGGGATTTGCTAGCCCTAATCACTGTAAAATATATTCACAACCTTTTGGGCCTTACAATTTTTTATCAGAGGTTCATGTTGGAATTCTCCCATATCACTTGGCCTTTGAGTCAGATTACCAAGGGTGGAGTGAAAGAAAAATTTTCATGTTCTGTGTCCCAACAGAATCCATTCGTTGAGTTGAAGTGTCGCCTCTTCTATGTACCGATACTTACATTGCCAAACCTACAACAACCATTTGAAATTGAGACAGACGCCTCCAACTATGCTATTGGTGCAGTCCTCACCCAACATGGGCATCTAGTGGCCTATCATAGTGAGACACTTTCCGATACAATTCAGAAGTACCCCACCTATGATAAGGAGATGTATTCCACCATGTAGGCTTGTAGGTAATGAAAGAATTACATTCTAGGGAGGCAGACAGTCAACCACATTGATCACCAACCTCTCTAGTTTATAAAAACATAAGGGAAGTTGCAAAACGATTGCCATCGGAAGTGGTCTACATATCTGCAACAATTCCAATTGAACATTAAATACAAAAAGGGAAGCACCAATCATGTTTCATATTTCCTCAACCGACCCCCAGACGCAGTACTAACTTTTGTTCTCAACTCTTGTGGCCACAAGACCTATGGATGGCCACAACTATACAAAAATGATCCAGAGTTCGCCTCCACATACCATATGCTAGTAGATGGTAAGAAAGTTCTTGATTTCCACCTCCAGGATGCATTATTATGCTTCCTGGGCCACCTTTGTGTTGCTTTAAGTGAGCATGCTAAGATGATTTGGGATGCCCACTACAGTTGGGTTGTAGGATACTTTTGTGTGGAGAAAAATATGGTTGTACTACAAAAGTAATTTTATTAGCCATAACTTCAACAAGATGTTGGGAATTATATTAGATCCTGCACTGCTTGCGCCATCACTAATTCAACCATAAAGAAGCAAGACCTGTACATTCCTATGCCTACTACCATCCAACCTTGGGAATCCATCTTCATGGACTATATGTCTGGCCTCCCTTCTACTAAGCATGGTAATGACTGTGTATTTGTGGTTATCGATAAATTTTCTAAGATGGTTATATTGGCGGCTTGCAAGAAGAGTATCACAGCATAGGACACTGCCAAACTCTTCTTTGAAGAAGTGTGGGTACATTTTGGGATCCCGTAGACCATTATATCAGATCGGGATAGCACGTTCCTGAGCACATTCTGGTCAAGCCTCTGGACACTATTGGACACCAAGATCACCAAGTCGACTGCATTCCATCCTCAGAATGATGGCCAAACAAAGGTCGTCAATAGGATTATAGTGCACATACTCCGCATATACAACTCCAAGCATACTTGAACCTATGATGGGAGCCTTCCATATGTGCAACAGAGTTATAACAGAGCTCTTCATAACTAGACTAGTCACAGTCCCTTTTAAGTGGGTCTAGGATTTCAACCATTGTGTCTGATTGATGTTGACATACCTCATGCGACTACATAGACAAAATGCACACATGCATTGTCTTAGGCTGATAAAGCAACCATATTTATTGAATGCATCCATCACATTTGCCAGCAGGTTCATGACATCTTGGAGAATTCCAATGCCGAGTACAAGCAACAAAATGATCAAGATTGGGTGCCACACAACTTTCAGGTGGGCGACAAAGTTTGGTCGCATTTGCAAAAAGAACGACTTATCGGACCCCATCAGGATTAGACCACTCCGATATGGGCCTTACACCATCACCAAGTTTGTGGGGGAAAATACTTTTGAGCTCAACATTCCCGCTTTCCTTGGCCTGCACCCAGTGTTCAATGTGGACCGCCTTCCGCCATACTTTCCACCATTATTGGACACATCATACATTGCAGAAAAACTCACATTAGAGGAAATTTCAGCCTAAAAGTGGCCTCCTAAGGAAAAATAATAAAATAATAGTTAAAATAATAAAATAAGAGCTATAAACTTTGGAGGGAAAAGAACAAAACTACTTTTTTTGTTGTATATTTGTCTTAACTCCTTATCGATTTACCCAAATTTCAAGTGTAGACACTCGTTGGATGCAGAATTAAATTCCACATCCAACGAGTACCCATTATGCATACTTTTGAGAAGACCCATATTGATAAAAATTGAAGATACATTAAAAAAGAGTGTTCAACATATTTTTTTAAGTATATTAAATTTTTATCAATGTGGGTCTTCTCAAAATCATGCACAATTGGTACTCTTTGGATGTGCAATTCAATTCCGCATCCAAGGAGTGTCTACACTTGAAATTTGGGTAAACCGATAAGGAGATAAACTAAAAATACAAGTAAAAAAAGTAGTTTTTCTTCTTTTCCCTCCAAAATATTTGCATGTACGTCTTTTTAAATTTAAAGGATTTTGAATGGTTTGCATATTATGACTTGGAAATTACGTGAAAATTTCATGGCACTTTTAGACTTAAATTTCCTCTAATGCACCAACAGAGCTAAACCCAGATTCCATGGAACATGCCACAACTGATCAAATAATGGAAACGTATATCAAGAAAAATTGCCAGTAGAATATCCAACTGTATTGGGTTGTAAAAGCTGGCCAACTCCTGCACCAAGGAAAGTGGCTCACCAGGGACCAAGTTCAACAAAAGTTTCCCCATCTCATGGAGGCACTCAACGCAATGGGGACCATTGCTTCCTAAGGGGGGAGGAATGACCCGGTTGGATATTGGTGGCAACCCACCTATTCCACTTGGAACCCCATCATTGTTTCTTTCAATTTTTCAGTTTCTTTAATTAAAGCACAATTTACTATTTTTGGCAGTTTTTTCGGGTCCTGAACTTCCGGAGCCGTTTTGAGACCCTAAACGACATTTTTTTGGAAAATAGGAAAAAATTAAAATTTGATTAATGTTTGCAGTCGAAAGCTATAGTACTCAGATATATATTTCTAATGAGGTATCGTGCATGTTGAACAAAGATCATATGCCAAAGTTACGACTCGGGAAGTTGATGTACCAATTTAGCCCAACGGGGCCCACAGTTTTGGTGATTCATCTCCTATGGTTAGGTTTTTGGCTATTTAGGGGTTTCCATTATTTCTCAATAATAAATAGGCCTTTGAGCATCATTATAACACAGTTCATAGGCATGTAGCCACCACATCTCTTCTGAAAGAAGCTACCATCGTCCGAGTTAGTTTATTTCCATTTTGTTTGTAAGCATCTTTCATTTCTTTGATATTAATGAAATACAAATTTATTTATGTTGCATCTATGTGTTTATGTTTATATTTTTATTCTGTTGCGTTCCTGCATAAGTTCGGATCATTTGTATCTGAGTGGTCTACTCTTTCTTTATTTTTCTTTGCATGTCCCTAATGAGGTCAGGGTATAAGCAGTTAGGGTTCCAACTGGTTGAACCTTTGCAAGATTAGCCTCACAAACCTCGATGACCTCCAATGTGGGAATAAAATAATTACGAGGGAGCAGGAGATCCCTTCAAAACATTGCTTGAGGAATCCCTCGAGCGATAGAGGAACATGATGATGGATAACTTTGCGCAGATCCTTCGTTGGATGCCCACATGCGACACATGTTCATCCAAAAACCACTTTTGAGGTGCCAATCCCTTTAAGATGTAATTCAACGTTGAAATTCCCACATTTGAAGGACATATAGATGCAGATCTCATAGATAAATGGTTAAATTTGTTGGAAGGATATTTTTCAGTTCATGATTTTTCCAATAGGGAAAAGATTAATTTTTTACTGCTGAAAGCTGCCCCTACGTCAAGGAATAGTGGGAAACCTACTGTGAGTGGAAGTACGAGAGGGAACCCTCACTTTTCTTGGCGGCACCCACTTGGAATTCTTTCTGAGACACCATAAAGGAATAATACTACCCTATCCGGAGTTATGATGACAAGTACATAAAATGGACCACACTGCGAAAATCGAGGGATCAAGATGTGCATGAGCTAATGAATCTTTTCCATACCCTGTGCACAAAACTGGGTATCAAATATTCTAAGAAACATCTGGTGCTCCAGGTGTTTGCACAAATACATTCAAGAGGAGATGGAATTCCTGGAAATCTCCTCTCTTGGTGCAATATACCGATATGCTGCCAAGATTGAGTATAAATTCAAGAAGAAGAAGTGATACTTTGGATCTACGAACCCAAAGCAGAGAAAAGGAACCCCCAAGCCACAAAGCAAAGGATAGAGCTGGATCGGGACCTGTTAAGTCCCTATATTAATAGTGTAGTTCCGTATTATGTTAGTGTAGCCCCCCTTATTGTTATTTTTGTACCCCTGTAACCCCCATATTGTTATTATTGTGCCCTTACATTATTATTGTTAGGTTGGCTAGGATTACATTGTGGCCCACTAGGATTACATTGTGGCCCCATGGACTCCTATATATAGAAAGGAGGTTTTGTAAATTGTATCATCCAAGAATTTTTCATTCATGTAATGTATTGGAGGTTGCCCCCTCGAAGTGGCTTATTTCTAAGGCGTTGATATCTCTTTTCTTCTCTTTTTGGAGCTGGTTTCACAATAGGAACCCCCAGGTAAACTCCTCGAAGTCACAATCCGAGGGTGATGGGAAGGCAAAGGACACCGAAAATTGGTGTGAGTTCCATAAAAATCCCACTCACAACATGAATGAATGTCACACAAAGTAGGCACTGGTCGCTGAGATGAAAGACTCAGAGACGGATGCATGCTCATATTATGAGACAAAACCTGACAAGGGAACCGACAAGGGTAAGCAGGTCATTGATGCAAAATCCACTGCGATGGTAGCCACCACCAAGCTCCAAAAGGTGGAACCTGAAGTTCGAAAGGAGGGGGAGTGTGTTTTTCACTCACAGATGTGGGTGAAGGATTCATCGTTGTAATTAATTGTCGACAACGAGAGTCAAAAGAACCTCATTACAGGAGAGGTCATGAAGTGGTTGAGCCTACCGAACACACTGTTATCACTCCACCAAATTCCCAAGTCTGAGGAAGGAATCCCAACAGGGGTAACCAGAAACCAAGATTTTGACTTGATAGCTAGCCATATCAAGCTGAAGAGGGCTCTCTCCAAAGGGTCACAGCTAGGAGGGCTGGAGAAATTAGGTTTTTAGACTAGATAATGAGTACAAGGGATTGTTTTGATTTTTGGTTTGGTTGGGTAAATTAGTAGATAATGAAAATAGATCAAGGAAAGGCTAGGTCAGAAAAAGAGACAAAAAGGGTTTCAGGGATGAATGGGGCAAGGTAGGTACAATGTCAATCACTTGAGGCAAATGGTTATGGGATGGTTCAGAAAATGTAAGAAGGCCAAGGGAAGCATAGAAGATGAATTTCTCTTAGAAAAAATACATGAAACAAATTATGACTATTTATCCAAAACAGATCATGACTAGCATGAATTCTAAATCTCACACTCATAAAAGATCATATCATAGAAATGGAAAGGAAATGAACAATACATTCACACATATTTCACTGAAGAAGAAAAAATGAAAGACATTTAATACCACGGGTATCCCATAAATATAGATGCAACTCCTCTTGTATTAATGGCCAAAACTGAGTACAAAGTCTCCTTGATCAATTAAGCAAAATGAAACTGATTCCAATCTTTGACTCCTGTGAAGATCTAAGCTAAATAGACCTCAAAAACACCTCCACTCATCCATAGGGGTCGAATTCATGAGATGAGGGAGATATTACATAAAAATATGAATTGATAGCTAGAGTAGGATGAGAAAAGTGACTCGTTCCTATCTCTAATAAACTCATTCATTACACCTCAATTGGTTGACATACCTAATGTATTTACCCTAGGTAAAAGTAAAAACATGGTATTTACATTCATCTTGACCATTTACATAAGTAAATTCCTCATTTCATAAAGTAAAATTCAAACTGGAGTGAAACTTCAAAAATTTCTGAAGACTGTGTAAAATACATTTTTCTTGTGAAACGCGCAACGTCTAGGTAGAAAAATTGACCTCTGTTCAAGGTTGATTTTGAGTGCCTTCCCGGTGTTCAAATAAGCTCCATGATAGCTCATTGGAAATCCTTTTGAGTATATTTTCCAAAAATACCTCTAGTTTTCAAAATGGTTCTCATTTTCCGTGTCTAAAACCTGTTCACCCAAGACTGGTAAACACACAGCGACTAGGCAGATTTAGAGGCAGAAACACGAAATTTTGATGGTTTTTTGAGCTTTTGATAGACCATTTCTCCCCCAGAAACTCTGAAACTTTCTAGGGTTTATGTCCTCATCAATACAAACCTGATTGGTAGTGGCCATTTGTCATTTTGAGGTCCCAAAAAAGAGCGCAACGTCCAGGTCGCTATGCGTTTAGGAAAATTTCTGTGTGCAAAAATACTCAAAAACACATAATTTTCATAGAATTAAAAATTTTGCCAAAACTTTTCAAAATTGTGAGGGTACTTGATCATTTAATTTTTGAATCATGAAGCGACACCTCTGCAAGTATGTCCAGCTTCTATTTATTCTCTTTCTTGGTCAAAGCTTGAATTTTGGCATTGGCTCTTTTGAGCTTGGCCAATGCAATTCTCTCTTTTCGGGCATGAAGTTTGACCTTTGTCCTCAACAAGTCATTATCCTTGTTGGACTTCTATAAAAAATTCTCCAAGTGTAGAATGGCTCTATCAAGCCATGGTTCTGTGTTCTTACTAATTTCAAGGGCAAGCTATTCATTTAGTGTAAGCTGGTCTGCTAGCTCAAATTCCCTTTGTCTCTCTAGGGGTAGAGATATTTTCAGCCCTCTTGTCCTTGGTATCTGTGTTGGAGGTTGATCCTCCTCATCATCAGGTTCACCATACCTTTCCAATGTTTCTTCAAGCAAGGCTTTAGCCTTTTCTGCCTCTATTTGTGCTTTGATACACTTTACCTCATTGATGACTTGCTTGGTATTCAACTGCTAATTTTCTTGCTCAAGGAATTCAATCACATATTTGGCCCTCTCAAGATTAGTATGAAGTTCACTAATCTTTGCCTCTTTGCCTTTAATTACTGCATTGGTGATTTTGTTTTCATCTTCTTCACCTAAAGTCAATTAACTGAAATTCTTGCTCTATCTCACGATTTCCATCCTCATCATCAATGTATGGCTCTATCACCTTTTAATTACATTTATTTACCTGTTGTGTTGATGAAGAAGGAATGGACCCTTTCACTCCAAGTGAAACAAACACATGCCTATAGCCTCTCTGGTAAGTTTTGGGAAATGGCTCAACCTTAGCCAAACTTCCCATTTTGCCTTAATGTACTCATCATTACTTGATGACTCAGAATCATGATGTGATGATAATGAAGGGTTGTAAAAAGGTGAAGAAGAAGGGTCAATGTGAGGTGAAGGTGATTGAGGTGAAGGGAAGTGTTGGGGATATGAAGGGAATGGGAATGTGAAGGGAGCCTAGGTTAGTGAAAAGCCGAGGAATTAGGGCTATTAGGGATTAGATTTTTTAGGGAATGGGAATACAGATATGAGGGGATAGGGAAATGGGAGAATGATTTTAGGGATGTGAGGGAGAGAGTATGAAAGTTTAGGGATTATTTTGTAGGGAGTGAATTAGATTTTATTAAACACTAGGGTTTCTTTCTTTAGAAGTAGTTTCAAATTGACATGAAGAAAATATGATACATCAAAGATATGGTAGTTATGTTACTTACTGGAAATGAAAGCTTTGAAGACTTGTTTTGCAAAGATGTAGCATGAAATGATGGAGTGGCAGCCTGACAAAGGATTTTTGGCACTTTCTGGGTGAACGCATAGCGACCAAGATAAATGTGTAGTGACCCTCCAGAACGTGCAACACTGTTGAAAATTGCAATGAGAATTTTCTCAAACGCGTAGTGACTCTTCTAAACACACATTGTCTCTACTAAACGCGCAACGATCCTGTTTTTACACAACTTCACTTTGAAATGCGCAACGCCAGTGCATCACATTTTTGCAGACCACATTTGGAGGCCTTTACGGTGTCCAAATTGGGCCGAGGACATCTCATTGGAAATATTATCCTGTCTAATTTCAAAATATACCTTTTTTATGTTTGGAGTTGATTTTTCTTCTCAGAAGTTGATTTTCCCAGGACTGGTCAAAAAGTGCTGAATGAGGGTGCATAAATGCATAGTGTTGTTGCAGGAAATTTTTGGAGGTCTTCCTAAAATCCAATTGAGCTCATGATAGCTCATTGGAAAGATATATTTGTATAGTTATCATTTGAATTATCAAAAAAGTGATTTTGACACTCCAACTATGAGAAAACGTGATTTTCCCTAATAAAATGACACCTGTGTAAAATATGAAGGAGGTTTTTCTTTCTTGACCTATGAAGGACAAAAACCTCTCTCACTTTTTTCAAATTCATCTTTTTTTGGCCAGAAACACAGTTTGAAGAAAAATCGACCCTATGAGTGGAAAATGACTTGACTCTTGGAATGACTTCTCAAAAAATAATGGAGACATGATGTTTATGAGATTAAATGACCTTATAATTAATGATATGACCCACCTTATGCCTCCTTTGCTCAAATGTCTCGTTTCCATAGAAAACCCTAGCTTAGTGGGACAGGAAATTAGGGTTTGGTGCTTGTGAACAATGATGACTTGGGAACCCTTGGGAAAAATGGTTAAGAAACGAAGCGAGGTCAATGATAATGATGGAGATGAGGTGAAAGTAGAGTAAAATAAGGCAGTATGGGTGGGATGCAAATACCAGTGCTAACATCGGCTCCATATGGGGATGGTAACTCCTTTGAGGTGTCAAGAACCGCAAATCTCTGAATTTGTAGATCAATGCCTTATCCATTGGGAAATGGAGTCCAATATGTAAACTTAAACTAAAAATGAAACTAAAAACATACTACAAACTTCAACCCACACTGACAGATCATCAAAGCCCGAGGGCCTTCACCTCGGGCTGCAAACCTTGATGAATTCTGTAAACACTTGTTGAAAATAAAATAAAATCAAACTAAAATGATACCAACCTACTCTAATCCGCTGCACAATTGTTGACTAGGTGAAATGATCCTTCCAGTGCAACCAATCCAGGAGATAGCTACATACTGAAGTTCTGCTCTCACTTTCCTCGAGCAGGCATAATGATGTACATGTAGGCAACTCACAATAGAAACTGAAACCAAGGCTTATTCTGACAAACAAAACAACATTCAACTTCTCCAATGATTGCAAAAGACTACTGAAGGGATCTTGAAAATCCTGAAGCATTACCTTGTCTTGAGATTCAGCAGCAAAAATACATGTACTCCCTTCATTTTGATCTGAAAGAACACTTGGTTGTTGATAGATATGAAGGCATAGGGAAGTATAACTTTTTGCTATCTGAGTGTTGGCTGTAAATTCTTCAAGCATGAGAAATTCTGACTCAATCTATAGCGTTTTGTCTCTCTCTAGTTCATACTCCTCAAATTCATAGTCTAAGTCATCCTTAAACATAAACATTCTTCAAGCTAATCAAACATGACAATCCTATCATCTTTATGAAAGACAACAGTACCTGCTAGCCGATCTCCTTGTAGGGAATCATCATCATAATTGGGTTTACTCTAAAAAATTTCCTGTATAGTTTCATCAAACTTCTCATCGAAATTATCTTCATATTTATCATACTTAGGAAAATCAAATTTAGGAGAAACTTCATCAAATATGAACATTGAAAAAGGAGATTGTCTTTCTTCATGATGATCTATAAATCTTGTTTCAGGATTGTCCTCATTTAAACTTAGATTTTCATTTTAAAAAATGGAAGAAGTTTTACCAACACTTTCTTGAATATGTGAACACGGAAAACCTGCTTTAGCTTGGACTGTAATATGACTTTTCAGGATTTTATCTATCTCATCTTCAGACATAGGAGAAAGTACTTTTTGTTTTCTTTTGATAATACAATAATTGTCTTTTTTCTCTCCTAAATATTCACAAGGATGCTGAATATCTTCTTTAACCTTTGGCTGATCAACTTGTTGTATTGCTGCAATAATTGTCTCCTGTGGGAAGTATTTATGAACATCAAGACAATATACATCATCCTTTTCTTCCATGAGAGAAAACATTTGCTCTTTTTGGTGATGAAAAGGATTTTCATGTAAAGCCTCCAATATATCTTCATCCATGAACTCATTATCATCATAATAATCGTCTAGGTTTTGAATGAAAACCTCAAATTGATCACAACAATTATTAACCAAAGACAAAGAAGGGTAGGACTCCTTATATTCTTCACAAAATTTTGAATGGAAAACTCTAAGATAACAAATACCGGCAGGTGGAAAATCTTCATACCGAGATCGTGCTTTTCCTTCAAGAGAAGCCATGAACATCTTTAAGAGACAATCTTCAGGAAATTCAACCTTCAACTTGCGTGCATGCATGTGAAATTTAACCAAATGTAAAGTAGCATCATTCCTATCATCATCTTTAAACATTGGAAAATTCCTCTGCCAATCTACCTTAGGAATTTTATTTGGGAAACTTGGAATGTGATCCTAGCTCATGGGAGCATAAATTCTTGCAACAATTTCCATCTTGAAAAGTCTTGAAGCTACTGATCTTCATGAAGTGGAGTCACCATGGAGTGTTTATTTTTTGGATCTTTCATTTAATGGAGTCGCCAGGTGAATGGTTTAGGTTTCATATGTGTCTAACTGTTATTCACCATCAAAAATTAGATCTGATCTTTGTAGTTCTTTCCTAGGGAAGATCTGATCTTTCGTTCCCTAGCAACGGCGCCAGTATGTTATCACTGCACCAGATTCCCAAGGCCGAGGAAGGAATCCTAACAGAGGTAACCACAAACCAAGATTTTAACTTGATATCTAGCCCTATCAAGCCAGAGAGGGCTCTCTCCAAAGGGTCACAGCCAGGAGGGCTAGAGAAATTAGGTTTTTAGACTAGATAATGAGTACAAGGGGTTGTTTTGATTTTTGGTTTGGTTGGGTAAATCAGTAGATAATGAAAATAGCTCAAGGAAAGGCTAGGTCAGGGCAAGAGACAAAAAGGGTTGCAGGGATGAATGGGGCAAGGTAGGTACAATGTCAATCACTTGAGGCAAATGGTTATGGGATGGTTCAAAAAATGTAAGAAGGCTGAGGGAAGCATAGAAGATGAATTTCTGTTAGATAAAAGACATAAAACAAATTATGACCAGTTATCCAAAACAGAGCATGACTAGTATGAATCTCACACTCATAAAAGATCATATCATAGAAATGAAAAATACATTCACACATATGTCACTGAATAAGAAACAATGAAAGACATTTAATTCCACAGGTATCCCATAAATATAGCTGCAACTCCTCTTGCATTAATGGCCAAAACTAAGTACAAAGTCTCCTTGATCAACTAAGCAAAATGAAACTGATTCCAAACTTTGACTCTTGTGAATATCTGAGCTCAATAGACCTCAAACCACCTGCACTCATCCATACGGGTCGAATTCATGAGATGAGGGAGATATTACATAAAAATATGAACTGATAGCTAGAGTGTAGGATGAGAAAAGTGACTCATTCCTATCTCTAATGAATTGATTCATATTACCTCAACTGGTTGACTTACCTAATGTATTTACCATAGGTGAAAGTAAAAACATGATATTTACATTCATCTTGACCATTTACATAAGTAAATTCCTCATTTCCTAAAGTAAAAGTCAAACTCGAGTGAAACTTCAAAAATTTCTAAAGACTGTGTAAAATACATTTTTCTTGTGAAACGCACAGCGTCTAGGTACAAAAATTGACATCTGTTCAAGGTTGATTTTGAGTGCCTTCCTGGTGTCCAAATCAGCTCCATGATAGCACATTGGAAAGCCTTTGAGTCTATTTTCCAAAAATACCTCCTGTTTTCAAAATGGTACTCATTTTCCTTGTCAAAAACCTGTTCTCCCAAGACTGGTAAATGCGCAATGACCAGGCATATTTAGAGGCAGAAACATGAAATTTTGATGGTTTTTTGAGCTTTTGATGGACCAGTTCTCCTCCAAAAACTCGAAAAATTTCTAGGGTTTATGTCCTCACCAATACAACCTGCTGGTAGTGGCCATTTGTCATTTGGTAGGAAAATTTCTGTGTGCAAAAATACTCAAAAATACAAAATTTTCATAGAATGCAAAATTTTGCCAAAACTTGTCAAAATTGTGAGTGTACTTGATCATTTAATGTTTGAATCATGAAGTGACACCTCTTCAAGTATGTCCAACTTCTCTTTCTTCTCTTCCTTGGTCAAAGCTTGAATTTTGGCATTGGCTCATTTGAGCTTGGCCAATGCAATTCTCTCTTTCCGGGCATGAAGTTTGACCTTTGTCCTCAACAAGTCAATATCCTTGTTGGCCTTCTCTAGCAACTTCTCCAAGTGTAGATTGGCTCTATCAAGCCATGGTTTCGTGTTCTTACTGTTTTGAAGGGCAAGAATATCATTTAGTGTAAGCTGGTCTGCTAGCTAAACTTCCGTTTTTCTCTCTAGGGCTAGATCTCTTTTCATTCCCCTATTCCTTGGTCTCTGTGTTGGAGGCTAATTCTCCTCATCATCAGGTTCACCAAACCTTTCCAATGTTTCTTCAAACAAGTCTTTAGCCTTTTTTGCCTCTCTTTGTGCTTTGATACACTTTACCTCATTGATGACTTGCTTGGTCTTCAGCTGCTGATTTTCTTGCTCAAGGAAGTCAATCACATATTTTTCCTTTAATTACTGCATTGGTGATTTTGTTTTCATCTTATTCACCTAAGTCAATCAATTGAAATTCTTTCTCTGTCTCATGATTTCCCTCCTCATCATCAATGTCTGGCTCTATCACCTTTTCCTTACCTTTATTTACCTGTTGTGTTGATGAAGAAGGCATGGCCCCTTTCACTCCAAGTGAAGCAAACACATGCCTATAGCCTCTCTGGTAAGTTTTGGGCAATGGCTCAACCTCAGCCAAAATGCCCATTTTTCCTCAATGTCCTCATCATGATGTGATGATGATGAAGGGTTGTAAAAAGGTTAAGAATAAGGGTTAATGTGAGGTAAAGGTGAATGAGGTGAAGGGAAGTGTTGGGGATATGAAAGAAATGGGAATGTGAAGGGAGCCTAGGTTAGTGAAAACCCTAGGAATTAGGGCTATTAGGGATGATATTGTTTAGGGAATGGGGATAAGGAAATGAGGAGATAGGGAAATGGGATAATGATTATAGGGATGTGAGGGAGAGATTATGAAAGTTTAGGGATTATTTTGTAGGGGTGAATTAGATTTTATTAAACACTAAGGTTTCTTTCTTTAGAAGTAGGTTAAAATTGACTTGAAGCAAATATGATACATCAAAGAGATGGTATTTATGTTACTTACTAGCAGCGAAAGCTTTTAAGACTTGTTTTGCAAAGATGTAGCATGAAATGATGGAGTGGCAGGCTGACAAAGGCTTTTTGGCACTTTCTGAGTGAACGCGTAGCGACCCTCCAGAACGCACATCACCGTTGAAAATTGCACTGAGAATTTTCCCAAATGCATAGCGATCCTGCTAAACGAGCCTAAATCTCTGTTGAATGTGCAACGACCCTATTTTTGTACAACTTCACTTTGAAACGTGCATCGCTAGTGCAACACATTTTTGAAGACCACATTTGGAGGCCTTTCCTGCGTCCTAATTGGGCCCGGGATAGCTCGTTCGAAATATTATCCTGCCTAGTTTCCAAATATACCTTTATTTTTATGATTGGAGTTTATTTTCCTTGTCAAAATTTGATTTTCCCAAGACTAGTCAAAAAGTGTTGAATGAGGGTGCAACAAGGTAGAGTGTTGTTTTAGGAAAATTTTGGAGGCCTTCCTCAACTCCAAATTGAGCTTATGATAGATAATTGGAAATATATCTTTGTCTAGTTATAATTTGAATTATCAAACAAGTGATTTGGACACTCCAGCTATGAGAAAAATTGATTTTCCCAAGGTCACTCCAGAAGTGCAACAACTCTCCTGTGGCACCTGTGCTTTTGACATTTCTCTAAAACCATGATGGTTGAGTAAAATATGAAGTGGTGGAAAAGAACACTTTTGTCAAATTCATCTTTGTTTGGTCAGAAACACAGTTTGAAGAAAAATCGACCCTATGAGTGGCAAATGACTTGACTCTTGGAATGACTTCTCAAAAAATGATGGAGACATGATGTTTATGAGATGAAATGACATCATACTTAATTATATGACCTAACTTATGCCTCCTCTACTCAAATGTCTCGTTTCCATAGCAAACCTTAGCTCAGTGGGATAGGAAATTAAGGTTTGGTGCTTGTGAACAATGATGACTTGGGCATCCTTGGGAAAAATGGATAAGAAACGAAGCGAGGTCAATGATAATGACGGAGATGAGGTGAAATTAGAGTAAAATAAGGCGGTATGGGTGGGATGCAAATACCAGTGCTAACACACACCACACCCACATCCATATGCCATCGGGTGGCTTCACCAAGGATGAGATGTCTGCGTTAGCTAGAAATTTCGCCTTCCCTACAACATGAAGCCATTCACAGATGAGGTTTTGTGTGATGTTTCCCCTCTTGAATTTTGTGATGTATTATTAGGCCAACCATACTTGTGGAAGTGTCATGCTGTGTATGAGTCGAGGGCTCGCACTGTTATTATTTCTTTGGGTAATAAGTTATACAGGATATCGGAGGTAGCCTCACCTACTGTCATCTCTTTGATTCTGCTAAGCAATGCAGTAATATTGTTGTGAAGATAAATCCCCTCTCTGGACAGAGGTGATATCTCTAGCCCTAAAGTGGGTCTAGCAACTTGAGATACTTTCTAATGCAAATATTTCTTAGCTAATATTCAAAATTCGACAAGAAAGGAGATATAGGTACCTTTTCCTTATGTTATGCTCGAACTCGTTGATGTTGGCCTTGTTCCACGATCCATTTAGGCTGGCTCCTATCATCTTGAGATATCTATTGTTTCATGTCGATGATGTGGGAATCATTATGGCCCTCCTTCGACAAATCCCTTCCTATCGACTTCAGCTCATTATCCTGGAAGGTGGTTTAGAAACTTATTTTCAGTACCTTGGAGATTTCATGCCTCAATGGAAAGTTCTTCGTGTTCGATGACAGGTTGGAATCATTGGCCTTCGATCGAATGATTATGCAAGTGTTCAACTTCAACACATTTATTCAAACTTGTAGATTGTGTTGTTGTACCTTGAGGGCCATCGTCATTATTGGTGGTTTCTTTCGTGCCCGTTAAAAAATTTCATTATTGGCCAGTAATCAGGTGGTTTCTACCATGTGTGACGTCATCACATCTATTCACATGGCTAGATTCATGCATTGAGTTGATTGAGATCATGGTGAAGACCTTGGATCCTATCTGATTCTGATCTTAGTTGCGGGGAGTTATTAAGTATTCATGATTGTATACATGATCCTATATATATGGATGGCTGTGTACATGCCACAAATCCATTTCTATGATCTCTTTAGACGGATGGTTGCGACCATGCCGTGTGTTCATGTATTATTTGACGCCTGATGAAAATTTATGTGGTTAGGCATATTCATACAAGAGATGTCATATATTGTATAATGTTTTATTTTGGCAGGTTTCCTGGCAGTGATATGAGTTCTTTGCCTTGGTTCATAAATCATTTCAGCCATCAATCCATGTTATGCCTTCATGCTTTAGGGTGCATCTGTTACACAATAATTTGTCACCATACTCACTTTCCTTCCCTGATCCTGAAGTGTCCCGTGACAGACCCTGTGCAATGTTTCCACCATGGAAAAATATGTAAAGACATCCCCCGAAGACTAAAAAAAAATTGCCTTAGAAGATTACTGAAGGAACTTAGTCAAAACCCTAGTTTTCTGGGTCAACGCATTTTCTAGTGGCCTTCCCGTGCCGATGGCAGGTTGGCAGTTCTAGATTAGCGCTGTCAACACCCTTATTTCTTGGAAAACTGCGTTGATCCCTTTCTGGCAGTGTTTCCTTAATTGGATGAGAGGCTTCGACCTCCATAAGTTCCAGGGTGGAGAGTTGGCTGTTAAACGATGATGATGGGGTCAAGATCTCTGATTTTAGAGCTTTGATCTCGTCCATGGTAGTTTATCCCTTAGAAAGTGGACCTTAATCCTCCTTTCATGGGCTCCCAACCTCTTCTCCCTTCTTATAAATTGGTCCCCATCCTTCCACTACTGGTTTGTCATTGTTGGGCTGGTCTAAACTCTCATTCCCTTTACATTCTTGCACTGTGATAATGCCTACGCTGTTTGGGAGAAGGAATTCTGTAGAGATTTGATGAAGGACTCAGATTTTCACCAAAGGGAGGCCTCCAACATCAAGGCCTGGGTTGTAAGCTCTCTCTTTTATATTCACTATTAAAACATCTGATGTTTTATTTCTATATTTGTCTAATAATTTGTGAAAATATTCTGGTACTCCTTGATCTGCTATATAGCTAATGTTTAATTATTATTATGTATTGGATTACGTTTTTTGTTGCCTCTTGATCATCCACAGGTATTTGTGTGCCACTAGTAGCAAGGAGCGAGCCTAAAGGGATTGTGGATCAAGGCGACCATCAACATGTTCGAGCATAGCATCAGGAAAATGTACCTCTATCTCATTTCTTGTCGCATTTTGAATATTAGCTAAGAAAACTTTGCATTAGAAAGCATCTTAAGTTGCTAGGTCGACTGTAGGGCTAGAGAGAATGCCTCTATCCGCAAAGGGGATTTATCTTCACAACAAATATCATCTCCAAGACCGGGATTTTTTTTTTCTTTCTAATTTACTCTCATAGTAAGGGGAAGATCGTGGCCACATCCATGGCCCCCGGGAAGGGTTACTCCATGCAACAGAAGTAGGTGGATAAGGTTGTTGAAGAATACAGGGAAATCTTCTCCTCACCCATAGGGGTACCCTTGCATTGTTAGGTCAAGCATTTGATCGATTTGACTCCTATAGCACCTCTACCCAACGGGCCGATATATCGCAACTCCATTATAGAAAATGAAGAGATCAAGCATCAAATCCAGGAGTTGCTCCAAAAAGGGAACATTCGACCAAGTTCCCCGCCTTGTGTGAGCCCGATTATACTTGTATAGAATAAGGATGGGAGGCTAAACCAATCAAAAGGAAAAAAAAAATGGAGGCTAAACTAATCAACTGAATGCGAGAAAAAATATAGAAAACGAACATAAGGCTAGGGAAAGTGAGTGTAAGATGTGTGTAAGAGAAAATAAAATGTTGGTAGACCTAATCCTAACCTAACCAACTAGAAGGTTGGGCCAAGTATAATGAAATTTCTAATGTAGCCACCGTAGCTGCTCCCGACCTACATACACAAAGATATGATCGATTAAAACTGATATAGAGTAATGTCCAACAAAAAAGATAAGATCTTGAATAATTTTCACAACGAATTGAAGGTATTTCTTGTCAATAGAAAGATGTGTCTTAGTCACTACTTCTATCCAACTTGCGATCTGACCTTTGCGATGAAAAAAAAAAAAAAAAAAACCTCGAAATATCCTTGTGAATGAACCTTCATCAATGCCATCCTTCTTAGAAAGCACGAGAAAATACCAAAGCTAGTTATTATCAAGGGCTTGCTAAGTAAGATGCTTCTAGGAAATCGTAGATTGGATTGCGAGATTCTAAAAAATCCTCTTGAAAATCCAAAATCCCTTGAAACGATTAATTTTCAATTAGAAGCATAGGGTTAGGATGAGAATCTAGTGAGGGAAAATGGATCTGGTCATATTCCTCTGGCATGTCAAGACAATGAGGACCTGACATAACCATCACCGAAGGTTTAAGTGATTCAACTGCTTGGCTAGTATCCGGACAGTGAGATGTTAAACCATAAAGATCAAATGATGTAAAAAATGTTCATTGGATGTGCTAATGGGAAAATGGTAAGGTGAATGACAGTGATCAGAGACATAATCAAGATTAGATGGGTTGATTAAAGAATTAGATTCCCGACTTGTAATTAACAAGTATAAATCAATTTGAATAGTTCCACGAATGATCTGAACAATTGAACCAACTTCCTCACATGTCGAATGTGCCAAATAATCTTCTTGTAACTGGTGACAAACTGTACAAGCATTGTAATCATTGAAATAATTAAAGAGGAATGCTATTATATAAAATATATGAAACTAGTCAGGGTGTAATGTATGAAAAAGAGGAACTTGATTCAACAAATAACTCGAGCACTTCCAACACTCAAGAGGATTTATTGTGTCATCAAGACATCCACAAGAGAGACTAGGAGTTGATTATCCACCATAACACTCAATAGATATGAACTCTTCAGCCAAAGGTAATCTTCAAATTGATCATCTTTGCAATTTCACACATTCACAAAAGGCAACCTGAATTCGATACTAGAGATTTGTATGAGGATGAATTCACTACAATAGTATGATCATAAACTCGATCTCTAGAAATAGGAAAATTGTAACGAGAAATTCCAAGATCCATCAAGAACGAGTTTTCTTCCAGTGAAATATTACAAATGAAAGAATTGTGTGAGAAAATACAGATCCAACATGGTTTAGGAATTTTACAAGGATCGTGAGAACCTGACATAACCATAAACGAGAGTTTAAGTTCCTCTTCTTCCTGACAAGTTCCAAAACTTTGAAAACACAGATAAGAAAAATTTCTAGATTATGTAAGATCGCAAATTGCATGTGGACAGATGCTATCAATTAATTTAGCAGGATCACCATTATCTGGATGTTAGCTATCTACATCACTAGTTTGATCATATTTTTCAACTTCAACAAACATATTAATCAATTCACACTATTTCTCTAATCACAAGTTTTAGGATATATGAATTGAAAAAATATTGTGATCATATTGATTCGAAGAGTAGCCCCCATACAAAACAAGAGATGCTAAGGGATGGAATGGATACTCTATTATTCATCGCTTTCTCCTTCATCATGGATATTCTCACTATCCTGTGTCATTTCAAGATTCAACTCATGAGATAACAAACTTGAAAATCACGAAGAGTTTACATCACAAGTTTATGCATTACAAACAGTAGAGCACAAGGGATAGAGAGGTGAAGAAGAAGAAGTGTTCATAAGCGATTTTTCTTTGACCGAAACACTTTTAAGATCTAAATATTTTGAAACAAAATCTTGTTGAGAGACTAAAAGATCGGTTTGTGCACTTGGGAATTTATCATCATATATATCAGTGGAGACATCCTCTTCAGAATGATTGTTTCCCAAGACTTCATATTAATTAGGAGAATTGATTTCATTTTATTGATGTCCAAGATTATTATATTGATTATCAACGAAGAGTGAGGAATCACCATCTTCACATGGGGGATTTTGAAAAATATTGAAATAATATTCACCTTGCTACTTCTCTACCTACGAAATGTGACTACCTTGCACCTGTTCATTGCTTGTATTTGGAAGAGATTGAATAGGAAGATCATGGGGAAAGGGGTAATGAGAAAGAGATAGTAGAGGATGAAAAATATCCAAATCAAATTCAAGATTTAAATGATGAGTAATCATTTCATATTGAGGAATGGAGAGATTAGTCTTCACCATAGGCTTCATGAATCATTACGAGATTTCCTCCATGGGATCTAAATCATGAAAATTGGAAGGAGGATGAGAAGATGGATTAGGAATTTGATTTGCAAATTTCCAAACTTTATTATCATCGCAAGGAGGCACCCGCATCGAGACTAGAAAAGGAGGAGGACAAGGAACAATAGGAATAAAAATTTGGTTTTTTTTGTTAAACAAGAGGTAGATAAATTAGGGCCAAAACCCTAGCGATGGTGGAAAATTCTAGTTCAATAACCTAGTGACAAAGAACCCTGGTTCATGAACCTTACCCTTGTGACTGTGAAATGGTGTTTGGTGTGGGGCTAATACAATATGATGCTATAGTTTGATAACGTTTACGGGTAGCAACTGGTGGGGTTGAATGACTGGAAGGATTCATGATTCTCAGGAGTGCCGACAACCTGACATACGGGTAAATTAATAATTTTACTGCATATCCCTAGACCCCATCAGAGCGCGATAGACAGTTACAATCACTGAGATATTTTATCGGAACCATTCGAAGAATACAAGAGGTTTTTGGGGGTTTCTGCTGGAAAAAACTGCTATTTGCTCAGAACGCCGTTATGGAGGAGGTTGAGCTTGACTACTCCTCTGATATACTGGAACCGACGCAGATTTGGAACAAATACCCACCTCAACCGACAGTTGGGGTTCAAATGGATGAAACGTCAGGCACAAAGGAACAAGTGGAACCATGGTTAATGGACATGGAGGTGGGTGATTCATCACTTGGGCTACTAGGGATTAGGGAAACTAATCCGATTATTACAAAGAATTTTACTGATATTTCCCCAAATATACTGGCCTAACCCACTTTATTCATTCCTTCATCGTCAATTATCAGACTATGGAACAATAAGCAACCTCAGACTATCTCGGAGGAATTGGGTGCGACCAATGTGGGAACAAAGGGTATCTATGGTTCCCATGATGAGGCATTTGGATTTGAACACGTTGAATTATGAATTTCTGAAGAACTTATCAATATGAAGGAAATTTTGGGGAGCCCTTCGGCTGGCAAAGCCTCGGGTTGTTTTGAGGGGATTCCACAGCCAATACCTCTGCTGGAAGACAACAGGGCATTGAACTCCGACGATACCCTACCAGAAGGAGCGAGACTCACTCAATACAAACTAGCTCACAAAACTAGAAAAAATAAGACTAAGTGTACTGAGAGCCATGAAAAGGGTAGAGTTCTGGTTTTCAGCGAAGGCATCAACATGCAACAAGCGGAGGAGACTGCCCAAATGGTCCTGGTTGGAAGGGCCCGAGGAAGAAATTACACCTCGGCCAAGCTTAAAAAATGGACCTCTGAGATTTGGGGGAATATATTGGAATAACTTCCTGTAGTAGTCATCATGAATAGGGGTTGGTTCACCCTTATATTTCCTCATCCAGACATGGAAAACTAAGTACTTGCGAAATACTGGCATATTGAGATGACCTCGATCCTGCTCAAGCGTTGGACTCCTCTCTTCGACCCAAACATGGAAAAATTGGGGGCAGGTCCTTTTTGGGTGCAGTTACCTAGCCTGCCGCTTCAATTTTGGACGGAGGACATCTTCAATTTTGGACGGAGGGTGTCCTAAGGGGTAATGGAGAAGACTTGGGCATCTAGTTAGATCATGATCGGTCTTATATTGAGACTGGGAATATCTTGATGGTGAGAATATTGGTGCATATAAACACCCGCGAGGGGCTAGTGGAAAGCTATAGTTTGTAGTACAGGGAAATTACTAGATGGTAAATACTTGATTACAAATGGGTGCCCTTCAGATGCAGACGATGCCATGAGGTTGGGAATATAATAAGGAATGTGCACTCATCAATGCTTCCAACATGGAATCTCCCAAGACTTTGTCGCATGTGGGGACTCAAACCACAGAGGTATTTCACATGGATACAACACAAGAGATGCTTTCCACTGAGCCAAGACCTCCATGAGCCTCCTGGAAGGTGCCTCCCTAGACCATTCCTCAAGCTACTCCAACTAAGGTCACTAGATCACAATATGCAGATTTTGAGCCCATTCAAGGTACTTCGATCTCTCCCTCTTCCCCCATTAATTATAATGTTCTTCTTACTGAATATCTTGTTTTATCTAATATTGCAAATACTTCAATAATTAATAATTGAAATCTTGTCCCCATTAGCTACCCTATTGCATCTGCTCCCCCTATTCCCTCTATCCATGTCCCTACCATTCATGTTGGTGACTCTAGCCCCTCGGATTTGTTTGAGCATTTGGGTAATATCTCCTTCCACCGAAATAACCTTAATTCCTTGGAAAATGCCCTACCCAACCACTCATTCGGTTTAGGTGACAATCCCTCCCTCAAGGTATTGAAATCCTCTAGGGGTAGACCATCCTCGCTCTCCAAAGCTATCCTTTAAGTGGGGATTGAGGTGGACTCGGGGAGGAAAACCTTAATTGATTGGGTTCTTAGAGAAAAGGATACCCCTGCCATGGGTGATCCATGATCTGAGGATACCCTTGCCATGGGTGATCCATGATCTGTCTATCTTTCAACTGCAGAGGGTTAGCCAACGTTGAAAAAAATGGCTCTTAGGCGACTGCTGGTGTTAGAGAAAGTGGATGTTATTTTTCTTCAAGAGACTCTGGGGAGTGGGGAGTTTTTTCACAAACTGTTATCCGATTTATGCGTGGTCTAGTGTTTTCAAACTTTGGATGTGAGAGGGCGATCCGGGGGATGTGTCATCGGATTCAAAAATCGAGCCATTAAAGTAAATAATATATGGGGAAGGGAAGGGATAATAGGTGCTGACATTATAGCAACTGATATTGATTTCCCCTTCCAGATGATAAATATATATGGCCCATGCCATAACTGGCCTGCATTTTGGACACGTTGATGGAATCATCGATCATGAGGGTGGATCATATTGTTATGGGTGGAGATCTAATTTTATCCATTGGGTTGGCTGAATATTGGGGTCCTAATGCTATGTCGGATCCCCTGTCAAATTATTTTGAATAATTGATTGATAATGCTGATATGCTAGATCTAGATATGCTTAAAAAGCTTCCCACTTGGTGCAATAGAAGGACCGGGGAAGCTGCATTAGCGCAAAGGTTGGACCGCTTCCTAATCAAATCCAAGTTAGCGGATATGGTGGATAGGGCTAGACAATGGGTGGGAACGAGAGGCATCTTTGACCATTCCCTCATATATTTCAAAATTCACGGGGAGAATAGAAGGCCTAACTCCCCTTTCAAGTTCAACCCCACCTGGCTGGACGAACTTGAATTCCAAAAAATAGTCATGGAGTCCTGGACACATTGCTATCAGGAACACAATATCACGTCGACGAGAGTCATCGCCAACAATTTGAGAAATATAAAAGATAGGACAATCAAATGGGCAAGGGAGAAGAGGCTTCAGGATGAATAAAAGTCGCAGAGGGTTGAAAGAGAAATAACACTTTTGACTAGATCAGAGTGCTTGGGGTTCATATCCAGTGTGACAAAGGAGAAAATATTCCAATTGGAAACATAAAAAATCAAACTATTAAGACAAAAAGAGGAAACTTGGAGACTCAAAAGCAGGGCTATTTGGCTCAAGGCAGGTGATGACAATACCAAATTCTTTCAACAATGTGCAAAGGGTAGGAAAAGCATCAACACCATTTGTGAATTGAAGGATCAAGTAGGTAGGGTGGCCAAAACTCACAATCAACTCTCGGACATGGGTATCAGACATTTCTCCCATATATACAAAGATCTATGGGTAGCTAATATATTAGAGGTGTTGAGTATCGCCAAGACTATGCCAAGGTATGTGAGGGATGAAGATACTAATAATCTCAATGCTGCTGTTACATTATGGGAGATAGAAGAAGTATTAAATTGGTTCAAAAAAGGTAAGAGCTCTGGTCAGGATGGATGGCCTATTGAATTTTATCTATCCTTTTTTTAACATATTGGTAAGGACCTTATTCTGGCCATTGAGGAATGCAGAACCACTTGTAGTATGTATGAGGGATTCAACTCCACATTCATTACCCTCATCCCTAATATTGATAAGCCTTTGTCCTTTAATGACTACAGGCCCATTTCCTTATGTAAGGGCATATAAAAAATCAATTCCAAGATCATAGCCAACAGTATCAAACCTGTTTATCCCTACACATCTCCAAGGAAAAATTTTCCTTTCTCCATAAAATAAAAATTCATGAGGCCATTTGTATGACTTAAGAAGCCTTGCAGTATATCAAACTAAAAATCCTTAAAAGTACCATCCTTAAGATCGACCTCGCCAAGGCTTTTGACTTCACTTGTTGGACCTATTTACAAATTATTCTCACTCATACTAGCTTCCCCCAGTCATTCATAAATTGGATTATGTGCTGCATCACAAATACATCTTTAAACATTCTCATTGATGGAAAAACATATGATTTTTTCCATGCTGGGAGAGGTCTCAGACAAGGATGCCCATTATCCCTGTTTCTCTTCCTAATGATCATCAAGGGGCTAACCAATCTCATTGCCTCGTCTAGGGCAGAAGGGAATTTAATGGGGGTCAAAATTACTAAATATATTCACCTGAATCATTTGTTATTTGTTGATGATGTTCTCATATTTCTAGATGGATCAATTCAAGACTCCAATTGTTTAAAGAGGATTTTGACAATTTTTTGTAAAGCTACATGCATGATGCCCAATCTCAGCAAATCCACTATCATGATGGTTAGATCCTCCATCCAAGAGATAAGACATGCACTCCAAAAATTCCAATTTGATCACCGGGATATTGAGGAGGGGCTCAAATATCTGGGGTTCAGGCTCAAACCCAATGTTTACAAGATTACAAATTGGAATTGGGTTATTGAAAAAGTGGATTCGAGAGTTAATATTTGGCAACAGAGATGGCTCTCTAGATATGAGCACTTAGTCCTCATCAAGTGGGTATTTAAGGCTATTTCGGTTTATTGGATGGAACTTGCTTGGATCCCCAAGGGCGTTACATCTAGAATACAAAAAATTTGTTGGAGGTTCCTTTGGAGGGGGAAGAAAGAGGGAAAAACCTATGCTTGGGTAGGATGGGACAAAATTTCCAAACCCAAACAGTGGGGATGTTGGGGCCTAAAGGATTTGAACCTATTTTCCATTGCTTTGGATGCAAAAATGGGGTGGAAACTATTAAATTCAAACAACCTTTGGCAGGAGGTTGCACACCTGAAATATATTGCACCTATGACCACTCTGGAATGGATTAGTGGACCCATTAAATGCAGACCCGACTCCTCAATTGTATGGTGTTCCATAACAAAATCAATTTCTGTTATCCAACATGGAATTTATTGGCACATAAGATTGGGCACTCAGGATCGGATTGGCATGGATGCCTAGTCAGGATGTGGACGGGAGCACCTACTATCAAAGGAATTTCGACAATTTCTCATGGCCTCTGGGATCCACTATCTGTGTCACATCACGGATGAGGACAATTCCACATGGCGCTCATCGGCTTGGAAATCTCCAAAAGCATTGAAAATTCCAGATAATTGGTTGGGGGAGTGGAATAGATACGTCACAACACTAAGGGAAATCCATGTCAGAATATCAGAGAGGGAGGGAAAGTTGATATGGGTTGTTTCCCCACATGGATTATACACCCCAAAATAAGGTTAAATTTCACTCATCTAGGCTCAAGAACCCCATGAGCTGAAATGGTGGTGGAGGCACCTATGGAAGCTGAAGGCACCTCCAAATTCTAAGTTATTCATGTGGTTTTTTCTCACAAATCGAGCACCCATGGAAGGTAATATTGCAAGGAGATCAATTCATGGACCATTGTGAAAAGATCAAGGTGAGGAAATTGATCACCTTTTTTTATCTTGCCCCATGACCTGTAAGTTATGGCAGCTGACATCCTCTTCCCTGGGCATAATTCACATGTGGCAAGGGATTTTATCCCATTGGAGTGGCAGAACTGGTGGCACTTGGATACATCTTTGAAAGAATGAAACCTTCCTCTTCTGGTTTCATGGGGAATCTGGTCAGCTTGTAATCTCATCATCTTTCAAAATTCCATGATAAATTGGATCCCCATATGCAACTCCATTGTAACACTTTTCCATATGATCCCTGATGAGGATGTCAAGTCACAAGGCAGGGTGCTTGTGCCCGAAACTATAGACAAATCTTATCCCTGGGCATATTTTGATGGGGCAGCGAGCATTGCAAGCTGTGGAGGTGGTGCCATTCTATATCATTCGAACACCCACCATTACAAGATCAAGATGGGATTAGGCCCGGGCACCAACAATTATTCAAAACTTAACTGCCTTAGACTAATTCTAATCTTTTCCCTTGAAAATATGCAACATAATTTATATATTTGGGGACGCTAAGATTGTAATAAACTGGTTCAACAATGAAGCCCGATGTCACGTGCACACAAAGGTTTTCTGGATGAGGTTATGACACTAAAATCTCACTTTGACTCGATTAATATTACTCATTTTTATAGGGAAAGGAACTAGGTGGATGACTTCCTTTCCAAAGAAGCAGAACAACTAACTCGGGGACAATGGCTCATCAATGAACAAAATGGACCGGACACATTCTAGTATTACCATAGGAATTTCATTGAAGATACAGGAATTTATGGAGCCATTTGATCATACTGACTGATTAGAGGTTTTTTTGGCTCATTAGCTTTTTGGATACTTTATTTTTGATGCCATTTATGTTTAGACTTGTACATTACATTGTAAATAAATTTATATTTTTCTGAATCATCCTGAACTTATGATAACTTATGGTATGACCATAGTTTTTGAATTTTCACAATATGCAATTGATAAAACATGTAATTTCTTTATATTAATGTAAATTATGATTTTTTCCCAGGAAAATAACAGGCTCCTCCTCTAAAATTAGTGGTGTCTCCTGATTTACAAGAGTTTGGGAAGCAAAAACATCAAGTGGCTTGGATTCTCTGTGCAAAGAGATATGAAACAAATGCTCTAAATTTTGCTTTAAGAAATCCTAATCCATTTATTTTTTTTGGTTGTGGAGCTTGATTATCACCCTGGTTTAGAGGTCTTTGTTTCGACCAGATGTATACCCTAGGAAGACTGTACACCCCTCCACGTCCGGGGGGGGGGGGGGGGGGGGGCTTTGTCCCCCCTGAAGCTAAAAACAAATGTAAAATTTCCTTGTAAAATATTGTAATTTCGTAGTCAATTTGGGCCGTTCATTAGGTGGATGATCTAATGGTAGAACTTATGTTTAGTTTAGGGTTTTTTTCCCTAGAACGAAACCCCTTGGTTCACATGAGGGAATTGTATTGCGGCTGTGTGTGGTGTGTATTTTGAGAGAGAAAAAGAAAGGGGGACTGTGTGAGAGAGTAGAGGATATTGTATTAGATCTACTGTAGGTTGTGTCTCTTCATTTTTGTAGGTAATATAAAGGAAGGACTAGTTGTTTCTCCATGGACATAGCCCAAGTTGGGTGAACCACATATATATGTGTCTCTCTTTTTTTATATGTTTTTTGTGTTTGTATTTCTGCATATTTTTATGTGTTTCATTGCTCCATAATATATAATTTTCTAACAAATGGTATCAGATCCGAAGGTATACTTGGTTGATAAACTCATAGGAAAGAAGGGTTCCTAGTTCGAGTGGGAGCAATGGTGGAAGATGACAGGTTTAGGGTCGAGAAATTTAATGGCCAAAACTACCAGATGGAAGATTATATGTATCATAAATATATTTTCCTACCATTGAGCGGAAAAAAAAGAATCCATTGAGTATGGCAGATGAAGAATGGGGGATTTTTGTCAGAAAAGGAACTTGGAACATTATGGTTGTGCTTGGCAGCGTCGATAACCTTTAATATTTCAAAGGAAACGACAGTAGAGGGTTTAATGACTGCATTGGCCAAAGTATATGAAAAACCCTTGCCCTCAAATAAGGTATTTCTTATGAAGCGTTTATTTAGTATGAAAATATCAGAAGGTGTATCTGTTGCTGACTATTTAAAGGAATTTAATACGATTACTAGTCAGTTAAGTTTTGTAGGGGTAAAATTTGACGATGAAGTTAGGGCTCTGTTATTTCTATGCTCATTGCTAGAAAGTTGGAATGGTTTAGTTAAGGCCATTAGTAACTCTGTCTTTGGATCTAGTACTTTAAAGTTAGATGATGTTGTTGGTGTCATCCTTAGCGAGGAAATGCGACGGAAAAGCTCCGGTGAGACATTATGTAATGCTTTGAGTGCAGAGACTAGGGGAAGAAAAATGGAAAGAGGAAAGAGCCCAAGATATCACAATAAGTAAAGGAAAGATAGATCCAAGTTTAGATCAGGTATAGTGTGCTGGAAAATGAGGGAAGAAAAGGACACTTGAAGACAGACTGTAGGTCTCCGAAGGGAAAAGAAGAAGACGTACAACCAGAAAAAAATCATGAAGTGAATGTGACAGGTGATGTGTTTCAATATGCTTTGATTATTTCTCTAAAAAATGTTATTGATGCCTGGGTGGTAGATTCAGGGGCCTCATTCCATGCCACACGTTATAAGAAAAAATTTCATGACTATGTTCAAGGAGATTTTGGACATGTTTGTCTGGGTGATGATAAACCCTGTAAAATTGTTGGAATGGGTGAAGTTCTTGTAAAATAGTAGAATGGAAACCAATGGTTATTAAAGGAGGTAATGCATGTTCTAGATCTGAAGAAAAATCTAATTTCAACAGGGCAGTTAGGCGATGAAGGTTGTGTGACAAATTTTACAGTTAAAACTTGGAAGGTCACTAAAGGATCCCTAGTAATAGAAAAAGGAGAAAAGGTTGGTACATTGAATTTATGCAATGGTATTTCTAATTGTGTTAATGCTTTAAAATCCACTAGAACAGATGCAACATTATGGCATCATAGGCTTAGACACATGAGTGAGAAGGGGATGAAGATTCTTCATGCAAGAAATTTGTTTCCAGGTTTGAAGAATATTGATTTGGATTTATGTGAGAATTGTGTTTATGGAAACAGAAGGGAGTCAGATTTCTTAGAGTAGGGAAAGAAAAGAAGAGAGAAAAATTAGAGCTTGTGCATATAGATGTATGGGGACCTTTTCAGGTATCATCTCCCAGTGGCTCTCATTATTGTGTTACTTTTATTGATGATGCAACTAGAAAAACTTTGATTTATTGTATTTGGAATAAATATAATGTATTTGATTCTTTCAAGAAATGGAAAGCTTTGGTTGAGATTGATACAGGAAAGAAGTTGAAGTGTCTCAGATAAGACAATGGAGATGAATATTGCAACAAAGAGTTTCATAGGTACTGTTTAGAGCATGGAATTTGTATAGAGAAGATAATTCCAAGAGCACCACAAGAAAATGGTGTGTCAGAAAGGATGAAAAGGATAATCATGGAGCATGTAAGGTGCATGAGATTGCATGCAAGATTTCCTATACAATTTTGGGCATATTCTATAGATATTGTTGTTTATCTAATAAACAGAGGGCCTTCAAGTTCCTTGGATGGTGGTATTCTAGAGGAGGCATGGACATGTAAAAAGGTAAACTACTCTTTTTTAAAGGCTTTTGGTTGTGAAGCCTTTGTCCATATTAATAAAGAAAATAGAACAAAGCTTAAGGAAAAATCAAAGAAATGTACCTTTATTGAATATGTGTTAATGATTTTGGTTATCGCTTATATGATTATGAAAATAACAAAATCATTAGTATCAGAGATGTACTATTCAACGAAAAGGTCTTGTATAAGGATCAAATGTAGGAAAAAAAAACAAGATAAGGAAAATAGAGAATACACAGTGCTTGATGAGATCACAAAAAAAGTAAAGGTGCCTAATAATAATAATAATAATCAACAACAACAATAAAAACAACCACCGCAACAATAACATGCACCTAAAACACCTGAAAGTGGTGTAAGAAGATCTACCAGGATAATTAGACCCCCTGGATGATACTCTTGTTTATTATATTATGTATTGTTGACTAATTCTGGTGAACCATAATGTTATGAAGAAGCAATGTAGTTAGAAACTAGGAAGAAGTGGGAGCTAGCCATGAAAGAAGAGATGGAATCCTTGGTACATAACTAGACTTGGGACTTAGTCAGGTTGCATACAAGTAAAACAACATTGCAAAATAAATGGGTTTATAGTTTGAAGGAAGAAGATGGAGGAAAACAAAGGTACAAAGCTAGACTTGTGGTGAAGGGGTTTGCACAGAAGAAAGGTATTGAATTTTATGAAATATTTTATCCTGTTGTTAAAATCAATTCAATCAGAACTATTTAAGTCTTGTAGCAGCAGAAGATTTGCATCTTGAACATTTAGATGTAAAGACTGTTAGGGTCCCGTGATTTGGCCGATTGGCGAGCCAAATGACGATGTAACATCAAACCAAGCTTTGGAGCCCAAGGACCTAGCCTTCCTGGACTCAGAGAGGGCTCTCTCTATTATATGCAAAAGATATCAGTGTGTTTGCTTATGGTGTTCTGATATTAGGCTAGTTATGAAGTGAGTTTTTAGTTTTTTGGTTTTTTAAGTTTGTGAGGGATAAAACTGATCAAAGATATAAAAATGGATAACAAGAAGTCAGATCAATTGGGCTATGGGGTCAAACAGGTCAAGGAAGCTATGAGATGATGATGTAAGGCTGCTGTAGGGCCGATTTGATTCACGGTAGAAGGGATCTTTGGGAAAAATGGGTTAAATGGACAACAAGTTGGTGAAAGACAAAGGGATTTCAAGTGTAACTAGTTGATAGCAGACATAAAAATTTTATAGCAAGCCATTAATCATGTTAAATGTAACTATGAGCTAATTAATACATAGAAATCAAACATTCCAGCCATACATAGAGGTATAAGACCCTCTAACTTCGGGAAATGGCTATTAGACTTTGGGGAAAACACATGAGACAAACTAACAACTCATAAACTACGCCAGAACGCCTAAACATAGTCTTTAAGTCATTGGGAACTTTGGCAAACAAGATTTCATAGTTTTAGGCAAAGGGCTAGATCGGGACTAGGCCTCCTTGGTTCAACAAGATGATCAACAAATCAGTCAAAGAGAAATTTTTATGGACAGAACTATGGACAACTTATAGGTAGGCAGGGCACACCATACATCCTACTCAACATGCATAGAACTTGTAAATAAAACTAGAAAACATTATCCTTAGGTTACTAAAGAGCAGTTAAGAATTCTTTAGCATAGCAAAGGAAGAAGAAAACATCAAGCTATGAAGATTCAGGAATTTTGAGGTGCCTCCATGGGCATATCTCAAAACTAATCTCTACTGATCTATAGCAGCAAGAAACATGGATTATGAATGAAAACTAGAAGAGAAAAAACATAGCAAGAAAACTATACCATTCTACCATGTCATGGAATCCATCACCAAACCTTCATCACTCCTCAAAAGCATCCAAGAGGCAGTCCAAAAATCATAACACAAGTGTATTCATCAAAGCTCATATGACCAATGTATTAATTCTTCTCTCAAGTTCAGCCTCCGATTTACAATGAAACCCATGGAATAAATAGGCTTGAGGGAGGAAAACCTCATGGAGCAACTAGCTATCCCATTGGCCAAGTCAAAATATCTAAACTTGTCCTTGAGGCTTTGCAAAGCCCAAGGCACAAAATATCCCATAAAATATCTAAAAAGCTGCTAAAAACGGAAATTATATTGACTTTACATGATTTTCCCATGATAAAAATAGCTTAACGCACATTTGGGAAAAGCAGATTTTTGGAGTTCAAAAATTACAAAAATACTTCATATTTATGCCTGAAAAAGGTCCCCTGACTTGCTGGATGCAAATGGCAGCCTTCCCGATGTCGAAATGAGGCTCATGAGGGCTTGCTGGAAATCTTTCTGTGTCTATTTTCTGGCGCAACTGGAACCAACTCAATCCGAGGTCCGGAAGTCATCCAAAACTGTACCTGTGTGAAAAAACCCAGAAAATAGCAGACTGCTGATATGGCGGGCAGAATGTGCAAAATGAGGGTGTTTTTCGCCAATTTGAGGGGGCGAATGATCTTCAAATGCCTTGAAAATCGCTGGAGACCTGCTCATGGAATTATGGCATCCATCGGTATCATCCTCCTCCCTTGACAACTCATCAAACTGAAATGGCGAAATTATGAGTTTTCGGCCAAAAACCCAAAAAATGCCAAAAAACAAAAAGTTGTCGAAAAAGGCCCAAAATTGGCATGCATGACCCTCAAAGGTCCATAGAAACATGCTCCGAAGCTGAGGCTAAAATATCAAGGGCTGATATGCTTTTCCCTTCCTTCCGTGCTAGGCGCTTCCCCTTCAACTTCTTCAATTTCTCTTGTGCTACCTTTAATTTTCGCCTGGCAAACTGATTTAGCTTCTGAAAGTGAAGAGTCCTCTTTCTTTGTAGCTCAAGATCCCTGTTCGCCCTCTCAAGCTTCATTTCCAAATGCTGGTTAGCTCTCTCAAGCCATGCTTATTTGTTTTCCTCAATTTCCTGCTCAAGGAGGGCAGTGAGAGGAAAGGCTTGGAAATGGGCTTGTTCTTCTGCTCTCTGCTTTTCCAAGGCTCTTCTAAGCCCGATGGTCCTAGGCCTCTTCCGCCTAGGCTGGTCTTCCTCCTCTTCATCATCAAACTCACCAATGAGCTCTTCAATTCTTGCTTGCGCCCTTTCTGCCTCTCTCTTATACTTAATCGCCCTTGCCTCATGAATAGTTGCATGAAACTTCATCTGTTTGTTTTCAACCTCCAAGAAGTGGTTGAAATTCCGCGCCCTTTGAAGATCTTCCTGTAATACCTCAATTTTCCCCTCTTTGTGAATGAGGAGGTTTTCAAGGAGGCGGGCCTCATTGTCACTATCATCGCTTTGGATAGGGATAATAGCTAATTCACCTCCATGCTTTGTACTTTCTCCAACTTTGCTTTTGCCTTTGAAAGCCAATCTGGCGCTTTTCCTCCTTGGCATGTTAGAAGGGGTCTTTTTGGGCAATTTCCTCTTGCTAGGAACAATCTTTGTCACTGTTAAGGTGGCAGCCTTAGCTTGCTGTTCTTCATCAATGTCTTGTCCAATTTGTGGCTCAAGAGGTGTTTCAATTTCCTGCCCAACTTGCTGTTCTTCATTTTGCACTTGCTGCTGTTCCTCATCATCTAACTGCTGTTCATCAATGTGTACCTGTTGCTGTTCATCTTGGACCTGCTGTCCTTCACTTTCTATTTGCTGCTGTCCCCCAATCTGTATCTGCTGTCCCTCATCTCTAATCTGCTGCTGTCCACTACCCTCTCCTTCTTGCTGCTTTTCACTGCCCTCTCCTTCCCCCTGTTGACTTGACTGTCCAGTAGTCATTTTGAGTTTTCTAGGTGTAGGCCTACTAGACAGAGGCACTGGGCGATGGACAGGCTGAGTAGGAGAAATATGGGCAGGAGGAACAGTGGCAAAATCTGGATGGCTGATGAATAAATCCCATGAAACCCCTTTCTTCTCTAGCTGGTGTAAGAAGATAATCTTGATCAAGGAATGATGAAAGAGAGAAGGGATTTGTTGAGTTGGAGCCTTCTTTTGGACAGTAGATGCCATTTTCTCTATGCTTTTGGACAAAAAGTAAGGAAGGTTTAGTTGCCTGCTTCTGGTAAAATGCATCAAGAAGCGGACATGGTAGGCATAAATTCGATTAAACCTCCCTTCACAAGTGAAATATCTCATTATGGCTTTCATCAGTGGAGCATAGCTATCAAGAAGATAGGAAAGAGGGAAAATAGCAGTGATAGTTTCCCTATGTTCAGGCTTGATGAAAGGTTTATAATCCTCTAAGTCAAGATGAGCTTGTTTAAACCACTTTTCGCCATGATACGGGATCTTGGTAGCCTTGGACACATACCTTGGAGAAATTTTGAAATCAAGACCCGCCACTTGGAAGTGTTTTTCTTTGAATCTCAGAGCGCACAAGTGTGTTAATGGCGAAAAACTCTTGACTTCTTCTATCTTCTGGCAAAAATCAAGACAGCCTACTTCATGGAAATTGAAAAGCACAGATGGATGAGCATTAATCTCTTCTGTAGAGATAGGCTCATATCTCTTATGTGGACCGCTCCTGTGGTCTTGCCTTGGAGGCATTCTGACCTGAAAATGCTTTGAAAGAGGCAAACTGCCTTCACTGTATGTAAAATTCCCTTCTGGATTGAAACTGTGTCAATATGCTCCTTGGACAGAGAAAAAATGTGAGGTGGAGGGTTTGCAACAAGTGTCTGTGAAATCACAACCTCTGCTCTCCTTAAAACCAGCCTTTCACCTTTGAATGTACCTCAGCCAGGTAAATTCCTCAATAGGACACCATCAGTAAAGATGAGACAAACTGTTGTGTAGATTTCCTGTGCACAGTATTGAAAAATCACTTTTCCTTGTGGATTTGTTAGAGGCCAATCAACACTTGTATTTGTGTCTCTAAGACAAAACTCACATATTAAAACCCTGTTCTTCAGAAAGTGGCCCTACTCACCCTTAGAATATCTCTGTCAACAGATTTCTATAGAAGAGACCATTCAGTGAAAGAAAAAGGAGACTTAGGTTAAGTGGAATGTCAGTGCACAGTGTTTAGGAAAAACACCCTTTACTTGCGAATTTAAGAGATCAACCACCACATTTGTACCTCTGTCTCCAATGTTAAATTCCCATCAAAAAACCTGCCCTTCAGAAAGTGTCCTGTTCATCTTTGGAAAAAATCTGTCAACAAATTCTCAGTATGAAATAATATAGTGAGGAAGAGGGGCAGATTGCTAGAAGGAGTTTGCTGTGAGAAGTGTTTTGATTACCCTGTTCTTGTGAGTTTTAAAATGCCACTCAATACACTCTTACTCCTCCCCATAGTAACTTTTGCGATCATTAAAAACCTTGCCTGTATAAGTGTGCCAACGATCCACTAATCTTGCATCTCTTGCAAACCACCATATGTTTAGGCTTGTCAATACACGGGACTAGAGCAAAATAATGAGTTTTTAGAAGACTACACGGTTTTGGCAAACTTATGTGAGTTCTCTTTTTTCAAAACAAATATGTCAAAATCCCTTTTGCGAAAGTTTGCATTTCAACATTTTTAATAATGTGGAAGCGCTTTGAGAACTGATGTGGAAAGTTTCTCTTGATTAAATACTGTCTCTCTACAACAAATCTCCTTTTAATCAAAACACGAGTTCTTTACGGAAAACCTCTGCCTTTCGATTGTTTTGAAGATAGAACAAATTGCTCTTAATCTCAAAAGGAAGTATCTTTGTAGATTATTTTGAATGACACGATCGCCTTTTATTACATCTTTACACCTCAAAAACTACACAACAAATAGCACTATTTTCTGGCATAGTGACAGTTTTTTTAGAGTTCTGTATGCTACGTAATGAGGAGGTTTGTAAAAGTCTGATACACTGTTCCTTGGTAGTCACTCTTAGCAGTGTATTTCTCATGTACACATAGCTTTCAATCCAAGGGTACTTTCAAAGCAAAATCCTTTGACATATATGGTGATAACAGAAATGAAAACAAACCATCCTTCTGATATGATCTTGATCTTACTAGGGAGCTCCTTTAACATATAGGTCGATAAGCAAATTAGGTCAAACTGAGCAGTTTTGCTCTAACCTTTTACACCACTATTTGATTTAAACTTTTCATGTCACTTAGCAATTTCTTGAAGCCGAGGGGGAAAATGTGTGAGAATACCTTTAAATTGGATGAACAATCCTTGTGCAGGGCTGGAGTAGCACCGGAGCCTCTTAAACCTGCGCGGCACTCTTTTAAAGATAGAACGTCGCGCAAGAAAATGCCTGTCGGGTCGGCCTGTCGGGTGGTCGAGCGGCCTGTACAGGCGCGTTGCGCAGAGTGACAGGCACGTCGCTCAGCTTTTCAAAGTGCCACACTCTGCAAACCGACCAGAAAACTGTTGCTTTGGTGCTAGGGAGGCACGGAGCTCTATTTTAAATTTTGAAAATGAACCTCTTACTCTCACACTTCAACCTTAAGTCATTTCAAATCTAATCTTCAACGGTCATTTCCCTTTTTTAAAAGAAAAGTGGACTTTTGGTTTGGCTTGTTTGCGAATTTTCACAGTCTTTTTGACACTTTTGAATATCCTCGATGCAGCTCATAATTGAACAAAAATGGCTTTAAAACCAGAACCTCGTCTTCCTCATGCACCGGTGTTTGAACAGTGATTTTCTGTTTTGTTCTTTGGGTGATAAACACCGAACTTTCAAATTTTTAAAAATAGCTCCACTTCGTATCATTTCTGCCACTTTTTTTAACAATACTGGTCATATACATGAGATAGAGTAACCCTTCCTTTGAAACATTCAAGAGAATACTTGCAAACCGCTTTGTTATTTGAAGGACAGGGCTAGTTTTGTCAACTTGTTTTAACAGCTCTTGTTCTTTGATAGTTTCTTCAATATTCATCTACAGTAAGTGCCAAATTTGCTGACCCTATTTGGACTTGATCATGACCTCCTGATTTGATAAGGGCACCCCTTTCTCAAATACTTCCCTGCCTGTAGGTGTATTATACAATACCTCTGTTCTTTTGAATAATAAAAGGTTGTGCTTCTTTTTAAACTATCCAAACAATGATCATATGCTGAATGAATTTTTGAACATAATGAACAATAGCTCACAAGGGGATATCTTCTTGGTGATGGAATTCAAAAAGCCCTGTCTGCTGGTTCTCTTTCCATGTATTTCAAAGTTTTCAAAACTGGATAATGACCTGTGATAAAATGTATTGACTGTTCCCCTGCTTTGCAGAAATGCCTCCTCTTTTTAAGCTCGGTTTTGACAGAATCTTGTAGATGTCCTTGGATTGGATTTGCAATAGTGAAGTGCTTCATGGGTTTTGAGTGCTGCCCAGAGCTAATAAAACTCATTTCCAGAGACTCTGTCTTAATCTGCTGATGGCTATATGATGTGCAGGCTTTGGAAAAAGCTCTTTCTGTACATGGTGTCAGTTCCTGCTTCCAGGTGATAAACAAGTTCCTTTTTGGATTGTAAGTGCTATATTCTATCTTGCATCCCTTCATACCATATTTTCTCTGGTGTAAAGACCTTTAGCTTTCTTCCTTTATCTCTTTCCACTGTCTCTTAGATCAATCAGTCTTTAACAACATCCAAGGCTTTGGCCATCTGCTCATACATGGAGGAGGCTCTTCATCAGGTAAGGTATCTGAAGGTTTTTTGACAAATCTGTTTGACACAGCTTTTCTCTGGATGTGATGGTAAGTAAACTACTTAAAAAACATCAATACTAGCATATCTTCTTGCAAGCATCACTGTGTTTCAGCAAAAAACCTAGCCAAAGTGACACTGTCTCCCTGCACTGCTCTAAGGGTGACTGAAATATCATCATTTGCTTTGGTCATCTCTTGACAAATTACTTGAAAGATAGTCTCTGTGACTATGGAGGTCAGTGCTTTTTGAACAACCAAGAACTTTCTTTCTGCCTGTGTAATGGCATTTTTGTCAGCACCTCCTCAATTTGATCTTGTGGAAAATAGGCTGCTTAAGATTGGAATGTTTACTGATGACATGCTTTTCTAAAGTTCTACAATTCACATGATTTGAAAGCTTCAGATGACCTCCTTTATCAGACCAGACTCTTTTTCCTTTGAGTTAGCATATTTCAAACTCTATTCCTGTTATGATCATCACTCACATTCATAAAACCTAGAGATATTGTTTCACTGTTCAGTAAAAGGCAAACCTGGACTTTTGCAATCTTCAAAGTCAATACTGGCCAGCGCCCTCTGCTTGTGGATGAAGGAGGCGCCCTAACCCTCTGCTTGTAAATGAAGGAGGTTCTGGGCCATGACAATTTTTCCAGTTTGCTGTGACAGTGGTGTCTTTCTGTGATTTTCATGCTGGAAAGAACTGTAAGGTCTTGATGAGTAACTCTTTGCTTTGCAACTTCATTTCAGGTTCATGCTACATTTAGAAGCAGTTGTTCCTCTAACTGTAGATTCAAGCATTTCCTCCTGAGATGAAGTTATATTTCCTGTTCTTTGCAGAATCTATAAAACACTGTGAAACACCTAATAGTCAGCTTGAGATTGGGGTTTATGCAGTGCTGAGACCTAGGGATATAAGTGGCGCGACTTAGAGCTGTTTGTCAATTTCATTTGCAGAGTGGGAGGTCAGTTATGGTTGGTCTGTAACGGATGGAGGCTTTTTGGCTTTTTGATGATCGCCAAGCGTAAAATGTCTTAAAGCGCCACTTCCTAACATAGGGGAGACTTTTGAAACAGATTTGGATTTGCCTTTTAAAGCTGATGGGCAGACCAGTAGGGCTGAAGCTAGATAGAATAGTGGTAATGAGGTTTTGATTTCGACAGGGGTGGACTGAAAAGTAGAAGGGCAAAAAAAGTTTTAGGAGGGTTTTCTAGATGACATATTGACATAAGGAAATCAGCTTCTAGAAAACTCAGCTATAGATATAGTCATCACTAACATGTAAAAAATACTGATGGCTAACAGTGGCTCCATTTGGGGAGGGCAGCTCCTCGTCAGGAGGTGTCCAGAATTCAGATTTTTGGCTTATGAAGACCAGCGCCTTATCCATTGGCGCAAAATTTACCTTTTTCTTGATGTTATTTCTGAAAAATGACAACATGGTTAACATCAATGATATTTCTACCTACCCCACTATCTTTCCTAACATTTTTTCTTCTCTTTGGCGCATTTGAACTAGCAGCCTTTTGACAATGCATATATTTCTTTTTTCAAAATGAACCTATCTATTTCTACTCTTATATCTGCCGGGAGTTCAGATTAAACTGATGAACTCCTTCATTTCTCTACCTAAAGCTAGATCGACTGTCAAGATTAAGCAGTTTGACAGGATTTCATTCTCTAATCTACAACATGAAATTTAAAAATGATCAAATCAGGATTAGGCAGTCTGATTTGTCATGTATTTGCGGCATAAAAGACAAGCTGCACGCAAATGTTATTCTGCAATAAAAGGAAACTAGACAAGCGGGGCTAAGATGTACAATGTGTTTTTCATCCCTCGCTTCTCCCTTTGGTTCTGTTTTAGGCATGTGGAACCGGAATCTCTCCCTAATCTAAGCTCTGTGATAAGTCAATCTTACACAATGTTGACTATCTTGGCACTCACTAACTTATCAGCATATAAATTTAAACATGCTCAGCTATGATTAGGCTAGATAGCTGAACAAGACATTGAAGTACTAGTAGCGGCATTTAGACTTGCTCGCTTTCTGAAAAACTATTTTTTAGAACATGGGGCCTTTGTTCTATCTTCACTTGCCCTCTTTTCTGTTTTTCACTGTTTTTGACTTTCCTATCTTTTACTGTTTTTGACTTTTCTATTTTTCCAATATTTCAAACAATGGTATATACAATGACTGAAAGTGTTTCAAACTCAAAAATGGAGGTCTTGACAAAAATAATGTTTTAATGTCCTGCCATTCACAGGACCCCCAAAAATTTCAGTCCCATCAGGTTCTTGTAAGAAGAAAGCATTGTTTCCACTGACTGAGCTGATGATGTAAGGCCCTTTCCATAAATTTTCAAACTTTCCATGTTTACCTTTGTCTTCTCTTCTGGAATCCCATTTTAAAACTTTATCTCCAATTTGAAAATCATTTTCCTTAGTTCTTCTGTCAAAAATCTGTTTTATTTTGTCTTGTACTAACTGAGCCTTTTGGTAAACTTCTTCTCTAGTTTGTTGTAAATGGATAGTCTGATTTACCCTTCTTTGCATGTCATTTTCTTCTATTTGGACTTCTTGTAATAGTTTCATTACCGGAACCCCTAAAGATGTTGGGAAAATGGCGTCTATACCATAAACTAGCTGGTAAGGGGACATACCTATGGATTTCTTGGTGGTTAATCTATCGGCCCATAAGGCGTGTACTAGTTTCCCATGCCATGCTTTTTGATTTTGTTCAAGAAGTTTTTTGATAATGTTGACTAGGCTTTTGTTAGAAGACTCGGATAAACCATTACCTTGAGGGTAATAGGTTGTGGAATGCCCTAATGAAATATGATACTTGTGACAAAAGTCTATCATTTTCTTGGAAGAGAAGGCAGCGGCGTCATCTGTAATGATTTTCCTGGGACAGCCAAATCTGGATAGGATATTGTTTTCTAGGAATGTGATGATGACTGAATCAGTGGCGTTCCGGGAAGGTATGGCCTCTATCCATTTGGTGAAGTAATCAGTGGCTGTGAGAATCCATTTATGTTGAGCGGATGAAGAGGGGTGAATTTCCCCAATGAAATCTAGACCCCATTGCTGGAAAGGCCCTTCAACTATGATGGGATGTAGGGGCAAAGGTAAAAGTTTTCTCTTGCCATCAAAAATTTGACACTTATGGCATGTCATGACTAGCTTGTGAGTATCAGGGAACAAGGTAGGCCATTAGTCTAGCAAGTCCTTGTCCTTTAACTAGTTTGGTAGGCCGGATTTCTAAATCATATTCTAGGATGATAGCGATCCATTTTCCTCTTTTACCATCGGGATCTTGGTTTAGGATGTCCTTGACGACAGTATTAGGGACAAAAGCTATGACATGAGAATGTAAGATGTAGACTCGGAAATATTTTAGGGCTTTTACCAATGCGAATGCCTATTTTTCCATGATGTTATATTTCAAGGGGGCATCTCTCAGGGATTTGCTAAAAAAGGCAATGGGTTGCTCCTGCCCAGCTGCATTTTTTTGCAACAACACTGCAGCTATTGTATGTTCTGAGGCAAATGAAAAAATGTAAAAATCTTTGGTGAAGTCAGGGCTAATCAATACTGGTGTTTCAGTTAAGGCCCTTTTAATTAGTTCAAAAGATTTTTTGGCTTCTATAGTCCATTTAACCCCAACCTCCTTTCTTAACATATTTGTGATATCTTTCAGGAGCTCGGCAAGGTTTGGGATGAATCTTCTCAAGAAATTTATTTTGCCGATAAAGGACTGTAACTCCTTTATGTTTCTGGGATGGCTTATTTGTAAAATACCTTCGATTCTCTGGGGATCTATTTTAATTCCCTCTTCCGAAATGATGTGACCTAGGAGTTTTCCCTCTTCTAACCCGAAAAGTGTTTTCTTAGGGTTTAGGGATAAACCATACTTTCTGCATTTGTTGAAGACTTTTCTTAAGTGTGCTAGGTGTTCTTCATCTGATTTAGAATATACTGTGATATCGTCAAGATATATGACTATGAAAACACCTATGTCTTCTGAGAAGGCTATGTCCATGGCTCTTTGAAACGTGGCGCCAGCATTCATCAGTCCAAAAGGCATTTTTACATACATAAAAGTGCCCCAAGGAGTTGTGAAAGCTGTCTTATGTTGATCGGTAGGATAAACCAACACTTGGTTATAACCAGAAAAACCATCAAGTAATGAGATTCTTTTAGCGCCTACTACTTTCTAAAGTATGTGGTCCATTTTGGGCAGAGGGTAGTTATCTTTCAGACATGCCCTATTCAGGTTTCGGAAATCTATACAGAGTCTGATTTCACCAGTCTTTTTCCTAACTGACACCAGATTTGAGACCCACTCAGAGTATCGGAGAGACATGATTATCCCGGCATCATACATCTTTTTAATCTCCTTTTCAACTAATGGTAGTAATACTGGGTTTATCCTCAACTTTTGCTTGAAAGGCTTTTGGTTTTCTTTGAGGGGGATTTTATGTTGGATGATGCTGGTGTCATATGACTTCAGATCTTGGTATCCCCATGCAAACACATCTTTAAATTCCTTAAACAGTTTGATGTATTTATGTTTTATGAGAGGTGGGAGAGTTCTGGATAGTTTGATGTTTTTGGGCTCCTCTGGACTTCCTATGTTGTATTCCTCTATGTCACCTTCTGTGGATTCCATTTTAGGCTTTTTGGCCACATCATTAAAGTCAAACAATTCTTCTAAAGGTGCGAGCCCTCTGGGTATGGTGTCATTTTCGCAGTGTAAGACTTCAAGTTCCCTTTGGTCACTGTCCTCTTCCATCTCCCTGCCATAGGGATGGTCTACCAGGTTTAGATTAGTCCACAAAGGTGGATTAAGCTCTTGGTCTTGACTCTGGCTGGGTTTTTTTTCTTCGTCTCCTGAGTCTGTTTTGGTTATTTCAAACTCATTCCTAGATTGTAGGAAATCATCAATTTGATCGTCATCTTGGAATATTTGCCAATGGTCAAGATTATCTGGTACAGTAGGGCGATGTTTCACTTGAATGTCATATTGATCACTCATACATGGTATTTGGCTATTGCTTGCAGCAAAGGCGAGCTCATTTGCCAGACTGTTTTGAATCCTAGGGATATAGGTGAGCTCATATTTTTCAAAATTTTTAAGGATATCCAAGGCTGCATTCCTATATTCTCTCAGTCTTGGGTTCTTTGCGGAATATTCACCTTTGATTTGCTTGATTACAAGTTCTGAGTCTCCTTGGGCTGATATTCTATTGGCGCCTAAGTCTCTAAGCATGTGCAGACCGATGAGAAGGGCTTCATATTCCGCAATGTTATTAGTGCATTGGAATTCTAATCTAAAAGAATGGCCTTCTTTAGTATTGTGTATCCAGATCCCTGCTCCTGAACCAGTCTTGCCACAAGAACCATCAAAACTCATACTCCAAAGAGTTTCCTTTTCATACATGATACTGAGCTGTTTCTCAGGTTTCTTGGGACTTTGGTCATCAATTCCTTCATTCAGTAATGGTTTGGACATGTCTTTATTTTCTTTTATCTGCTTGGTTATATCACCTTCATTGTATAAGATAAAAGAATCTAAATTGGAATGAATGGAATAGATGGGGGTATTGTTTGGCTTATCTCTGTTGCTAACCATGTATTTCATGCGAGTTTCTCGGTATAACCTTCTTGTTTGGTTGAAAATCGGGATAGTAGCGAATGACATATCCATTTGAAGGCTACCTTGTATTTTGGCAGCCCATGCTCTTGATAGTAGCATTCCATACTTGGGTGGGATATTGGCCACCACTACATCCATGACTAAGTTTTTGGCTGGTAGTTGTGTTAGGGCAAAATCTAAATTCTTTATCAAACCTAAACATTTGACCTGGCTTGAATCGAAAGAATACAGGTCTTTGTAAGGTTGAGTCACTTCCAGCCCTAGGTTTTCCATGACTGCTTTAGGCATGAGGTTATGGGAAGCACCAGAATCTAACATGGCGTTGTGTAATATTTTGTCCCGTATGTTTAGGCTTACATAGAAAGGAGAAATAGATCCTTCTTGGTATTCACCTTCTATTTTAGGGCGAAATAGGAGCTCGGGCTTGTCATCAGTTAAATTCAAGGTATCTGCTTTGATCTCTAGATTGAGGACTTTGAAGTTTTGAGATCTATAACTACCTACAGTTATTAGCTCTGTGAGGGGTATGGTAATTTTTATTTTGGAAATTTCTCCTTCGAAACTAAAAGGAGTATGTGGTTTGGGCAGATTTGTTTCAGTTTTTTCAGACATAACTTTTTCTATGTTCTTAATTTGTTGACTTTGGCTTGGGATTTTGTTTGATATAGCCAACTCTGGAGCTTTTGCAGAGGTACTAGGAGTATCAGAGCTAACACTTGTCTGAATAGCTTTGCCTTTGTTTGGGTCGATCTTTTTGGCCTCAACTTTGTTACTATCTATGGTTTTCTTTAGAGTGTTATCTGAAGCCCGGGTATTGTCAGGGATATTCTTTTTGGACTGGTTTTGGTTTTTTCTGCTTCTAAGATTATACTGCCGATGAGCTTCTATGATGGAATTTTGAAATTCTATGGCAGGATCGTCGAGATCTTCATAATTGGTCTCATCTTGATGAGGAGAACATAACTCCTGTTCTTCTGCTGTGAGGTACAACTCACTTTCATTATCAGAATCTACAAGATTTAAATGATGCTCATCCAGAGGTTCTGAGTCCCTATCATCTTCTTCCACATAGTTTTCATTAAATGGTGGCCTGATCTGTTGATCATTTTCCCTTGGTCTATTTTGGGGCTGTTCCCTCCTAAAGTTCTGGTTCCGGTTTCTGTTTGGAGGGTTTGGCTGGTTGTCCCTAACAGGAGCTTTTTCATTTATCTTTTCCCACATTTTGGCCATGGATTTGACTAAGTCATCTATTCTAGGATCTAGGGAAGGTGATGAGGTGGAGACCTCATCTCTATAGGTGACCTTCCTTTCTGATCTAGTCCTAGCCCTCTTTTCTGCTAAGTTAGCATCTACTTTTATGGCTATTTGTTGCATTTCCTCCAAGGTAGGGGGATCCTTATCTCTCAGATGATATGTCATGTCCGGATCGAAACCTTCGGGGAATTTTTCCAAGGCTAGACCAAGTGGAGGTTTGAAATGAGGTGGTAGGGAGTTATATACACTGTTGAACCTAGTACAGTAAGCTTGGACACTTTCCCCATTTTCCCGTTTTAGACTGTTATATTCTGACAGGATTTGAATGGGGTTTCTTCAGATTTCCCACCTATTTCTGAAGACTTGATGTAGTTCGAGGATATCATGGATGCTGTTTGGAGCTAAGCTTTTGAACCATGCTTTGGGTTCACCACCAAGACTTTGGGCGAATATTCTCATTCTGACAGTCTCGTCTTGTACCTCTAGGTATTCGTAAGCATCAGTCATCCTACTTATATGCTGTTGAGGTGTGGTGGTGTCTTCTCCAGTAAAGTGTGGGATTTTGTCTTGATATTTGTTTGGGAGAGGAGCTAAAGGCGGTGGCAACACCAAAGGTGCGTACCAGGTTGCCATGACTGGAGCTAGTGGATGATGTACAAGATGAGGACTAGTAGGCTGAAATGAAGTGGTTTGAACAGTGGTGGTTTGACCAGGTGTGGCGGATGAACTGGGACTAGTGATCTGGTTTTGAGCCGATCTAGGATGATAGGAGCCAAACTGATAGAGAAGCTGGAAATCAGGAGGAGTGGTAGGTGAAGCTTCTCTACTAGGACTCTGTGATGAGTCTAGGGGTTCAAGATCGTCAAAGTTTATCTTAATATATGATTTGCTCCTGGGAAGAGTTTGTGATGACTCTGGTTCCAAAGGTGAATCTAGTAGGATAGTGCGATGTTTAGGTACAGATCTTGTTCTACGGATGGATCTACCAGTAGCTAGATGATCAGTTTCGGAAGCTTGCCACAGAATCTTCTCTGGGTCATCTACTATGATAGGTGGATTTGGATATGGATGAGCTCTGGTATTGATTCTTCGTGAAGCCAGATTTTAGGTCCAGAGTCTAAAGAGAATGGTATTGGTGAATGTTCTGGGTGGGTGGTTTTTCTAAAGCTTTACTAAGGTGAAGGATGGTCAAAATAAAAGGGATGGATTAGTGGAGTCGCCAGGTGGAACTGGGTTGTTGTTGTGAAGATAGCTATGGTCCACCACCAGTAACTAATCTGAGAATGTTTTTGGATTTTCTGAGTTTTATGTGCAGCCTATGGTTTTTTAAAGTATCCTAGACTTGTTTCAACACTTTGCTAGGGTGATGAGAACAAAAAGAGTTTACTCTAAAAAATGGGTCTATGGACTGCTTGCTTGTTTATGGTACCTAAAGGACCAAAGAGTCTATAAGAGTTTGCTGGAGTATTATGTACTCAGTGTGCCACCATCTCCCGCTATGTTAGTGAGCGATGGGATAGGTCTATCAGATAGTAGCCTGGAGCTTGGTAAAATAGTAAGGCTTACTAGAGTTTAGTGGAGTCGCCAGGTGGATTATCAGTTGTTTTGAGATATACTTGTATGGTCCACCACCAATACTGTCAAAAACCAATCTAAGGGAGTATTTTTTGGGTTTTTTGAGTTTTATGCGCCTACAAGGTTTGGAAGAGCTTTCTATAACTGACTCATTATGTTGCTAAGATGGTGAGAGAGCTATTTTCTACCCTTCAGACATATCTAAATTTACTAAGATTGATTGAGACTTCAAGAGTTACTAAGGTGTACTTAGATTATCACTAACTCAGAAGGTCCCACCGTGATCGCCATTATGTTAGGGTCCCGTGATTTGGCCGATTGGCGAGCCAAATGACGATGTAACATCAAACCAAGCTTTGGAGCCCAAGGACCTAGCCTTCCCGGACTCAGAGAGGGCTCTCTCTATATGTGTAAAAGATATCGGTGTGTTTGCTTATGGTGTTCTGATATTAGGCTAGTTATGAAGTGAGTTTTTGATTTTTGGTTTTTAAGTTTGTGAGGGATAAAACTGATCAAAGATGTAAAAATGGATTACAAGAAGTCAGATCAATTGGGCTATGGGGTCAAACAGGTCAAGGAAGCTATGAGATGATGATGCAAGGTTGCTGTAGGGCCGATTTGATTCACGGTAGAAGGGATCTTTGGGCATAATGGAGTAAATGGATAACAAGTTGGTGAAAGACAAAGGGATTTCAAGTGTAACTAGTTGATAGCAGACATAAACATTTTATAGCAAGCCATTAATCATGTTAAATGTAACTATGAGCTAATTAATACATAGAAATCAAACATTCCAGCCATACATAGAGGTATAAGACCCTCTAACTTTGGGAAATGGCTAGCAGACTTTGGGGAAAACACACAAGACAAACTAACAACTCATAAACTATGCCGGAACGCCTAAACATAGTCTCTAAGTCATTGGGCACTTTGAAAAACAAGCTTTCATAGTTTTAGGCAAAGGGCTAGATCGGGACTAGGCCTCCTTGGTTCAACAAGATGATCAACTAATCAGTCAAAGAGAAAGTTTTATGGACATAACTATGGACAGCTTATAGGTAGGCAGGGCACACCATACATCCTACTCAACATGCATAGAACTTGTAAATAAAACTAGCAAACATTATCCTTAGGTTACTAAAGAGCAGTTAAGAATTATTTAGCATAACAAAGGAAGAAGAAAACATCAAGCTATGAAGATTCAGGAATTTTGAGGTGCCTCCATGGGCATATCTCAAAACTAATCTCTACTGATCTATAGCAGCAAGAAGCATGGATTATGAATGAAAACTAGAGGACAAAAAACATAGTAAGAAAAACTATACCATTCTACCATGTCATGGAATCCATCACCAAACCTTCATCACTCCTCAAAAGCATCCAAGAGGCAGTCCAAAAATCATAACTCAAGTGTATTCATCAAAGCTCATATGACCAATGTATTAATTCTTCTCTCAAGTTCAGCCTCTGATTTACAATGAGAACCATGGAATAAATAGGCTCGAGGGAGGAAAACCTCATGGAGCAACTAGCTATCCCATTGGCCAAGTCAAAATATCTAAACTTGTCCTTGAGGCTTTGCAAAGCCCAAGGCACAAAATATCCTATAAAATATCTAAAAAACTGCTAAAAACGGAAATTATATTGACTTTACATCATTTCCCAATGATAAAAATAGCTTAACGCACATTTGGGAAAAGCAGATTTTTGAAGTTCAAAAATTACAAAAATACTTCATATTTATGCCTGAAAAAGGTCCCCTGACTTGCTGGATGCAATAGGCAGCCTTCCCGATGTCGAAATGAGGCTCATGAGGGCTCACTGGAAAGCTCTCTGTGTCTACTTTCCGGCGCAACTGAAATCACCTCAATATGATCTCTGGAACTCCCTCAAAACTGTACCTGTGTGCAAAAACCCAGAAAATAGCAGACTGCTGATATGGCGGGCAGAATGTGCAAAAAGAGGGTGTTTTTCGCCAATTTGAGGAGGCGAATGATCTTCAAATGCCCTGAAAATCGCTGGAGACCTACTCATGGAATTATGGCATCCATCGGTATCATCCTCCTCCCTTGACAACTCATCAAACTGAAATGGCGAAATTATGAGTTTTCGGCCAAAAACCCAAAAAATGCCAAAAAACAAAAAGTTGCCGAAACAGGCCCAAAATTGGCATGCATGACCCTCAAGGGTCCATAGAAACATGCTCCGAAGCTGAGGCCAAAATATCAAGGGTTGATATGCTTTTCCCTTCCTTCCGTGCTAGGCGCTTCTCCTTCAACTTCTTCAATTTCTCTTGTGCTACCTTTAATTTTCGCCTGGCAAACTGATTTAGCTTCTGAAAGTGAAGAGTCCTCTTTCTTTGTAGCTCAAGATCCCTGTTCGCCCTCTCAAGCTTCATTTCCAAATGCTGGTTAGCTCTCTCAAGCCATGCTTATTTGTTTTCCTCAATGTCCTGCTCAAGGAGGGCAGTGAGAGGAAAGGCTTGGAAATGGGCTTGTTCTTCTGCTCTCTGCTTTTCCAAGGCTCTTCTAAGCCCGATGGTCCTAGGCCTCTTCCGCCTAGGCTGGTCTTCCTCCTCTTCATCATCAAACTCACCAATGAGCTCTTCAATTCTTGCTTGCGCCCTTTCTGCCTCTCTCTTATACTTAATCGCCCTTGCCTCATGAATAGCTGCATGAAACTTCATCTGTTTGTTTTCAACCTCCAAGAAGTGGTTGAAATTCTGCGCCCTTTGAAGATCTTCCTGTAATACCTCAATTTTTCCCTCTTTGTGAATGAGGAGGTTTTCAAGGAGGCGGGCCTCATTGTCACTATCATCGCTTTGGATAGGGATAATAGCTAATTCACCTCCATGCTTTGTACTTTCTCCAACTTTGCTTTTGCCTTTGAAAGCCAATTTGGCGCTTTTCCTCCTTGGCATGTTAGAAGGGGTATTTTTGGGCAATTTCCTCTTGCTAGGAACAATCTTTGTCACTGTTAAGGTGGCAGCCTTAGCTTGCTGTTCTTCATCAATGTCTTGTCCAATTTGTGGCTCAAGAGGTGTTTCAATTTCCTGCCCAACTTGCTGTTCTTCATTTTGCACTTGCTGCTGTTCCTCATCATCTAACTGCTGTTCATCAATGTGTACCTGTTTCTGTTCATCTTGGACCTGCTGTCCTTCACTTTCTATTTGCTTCTGTCCCCCAATCTGTATCTGCTGTCCCTCATCTCTAATCTGCTGCTGTCCACTACCCTCTCCTTCTTGCTGCTTTTCACTGCCCTCTCCTTCCCCCTGTTGACTTGACTGTCCAGTAGTCATTTTGAGTTTTCTAGGTGTAGGCCTACTAGACAGAGGCACTGGGCGATGGACAGGCTGAGTAGGAGAAATATGGGCAGGAGGAACAGTGGCAAAATCTGGATGGCTGATGAATAAATCCCATGAAACCCCTTTCTTCTCTAGCTGGTGTAAGAAGATAATCTTGATCAAGGAATGATGAAAGAGAGAAGGGATTTGCTGAGGTGGAGCCTTCTTTTGGACAGTAGATGCCATTTTCTCTATGCTTTTGGACAAAAAGTAAGGAAGGTTTAGTTGTCTGCTTCTGGTAAAATGCATCAAGAAGCGGACATGGTAGGCATAAATTCGATTAAACCTCCCTTCACAAGTGAAATATCTCATTATGGCTTTCATTAGTGGAGCATAGCTATCAAGAAGATAGGAAAAAGGGAAAATAGCAGTGATAGTTTCCCTATGTTCAGGCTTGATGAAAGGTTTATAATCCTCTAAGTCAAGATGAGCTTGTTTAAACCACTTTTCGCCATGATACGGGATCTTGGTAGCCTTGGACACATACCTTGGAGAAATTTTGAAATCAAGACCCGCCAATTGGAAGTGTTTTTCTTTGAATCTCAGGGCGCACAAGTGTGTTAATGGAAAAAAACTCTTGACTTCTTCTATCTTCTGGCAAAAATCAAGGTAGCCTACTTCATGGAAATTGAAAAGCACAGATGGATGAGCATTGATCTCTTCTGTAGAGATAGGCTCATATCTCGTATGTGGACCGCTCCCGTGGTCTTGCCTTGGAGGCATTCTGACCTGAAAAAGCTTTGAAAGAGGCAAACTGCCTTCACTGTATGTAAAATGCCCTTCTAGATTGAAACTGTGTCAATATGCTGCTTGGACAGAGAAAAAATGTGAGGTGGAGGGTTTGCAACAAGTGTCTGTGAAATCACAACCTCTGCTCTCCTTAAAACCAGCCTTTCACCTTTGAATGTACCTCAGCCAGGTAAATTCCTCAATAGGACACCATCAGTAAAGATGAGACAAACTGTTGTGTAGATTTCCTGTGCACAGTATTGAAAGATCACTTTTCCTTGTGGATTTGTTAGAGGCCAATCAGCACTTGTATTTGTGTCTCCAAGACAAAACTCACATATTAAAACCCTGTTCTTCAGAAAGTGGCCCTACTCACCCTTAGAATATCTCTGTCAACAGATTTCTATAGAAGAGACCATTCAGTGAAAGAAAAAGGAGACTTAGGTTAAGTGGAATGTCAGTGCACAGTGTTTAGGAAAAACACCCTTTACTTGCGAATTTAAGAGATCAACCACCACATTTGTACCTCTGTCTCCAATGTTAAATTCCCATCAAAAAACCTGCCCTTCAGAAAGTGTCCTGTTCATCTTTGGAAAAAATCTGTCAACAAATTCTCAGTATGAAATAATATAGTGAGGAAGAGGGGCAGATTGCTAGAAGGAGTTTGCTGTGAGAAGTGTTTTGATTACCCTGTTCTTGTGAGTTTTAAAATGCCACTCAATACCTCTTACTCCTTTCCATGGTAACTTTTGCAATCATTAAAAACTTTGCCCTGTATAAGTGTGCCAACAGTCCACTAATCTTGCATCTCTTGCAAATCACCATACATATGTTTAGACTGTCAATACACAGGACTGGAGCAAAAATGACAGAGTTTTTTAGAAGACTACACAGTTTTTGGCAAAAACTATGTGAGTTCTCTTTTTTCAAAACAAATATGTCAAAATCCCTTTTACTGGTTGCATTTCACTGTTTTAATAATGTGGAACTGCTTTGAGGACAAGCAGGAAAGTTTCTCTTCGACTTAAACTCTCCGTTCTACAACAAAATTTCATCAAAAACACGCTCTACAGAAAACCCCGCCTTCGATCGTTTCTAAGATGAAACAAATTGCTCTTAGTTTCAAAACCATTTATTTCCTGTAGGTGCCTTTGAATGACACAGCCATCATTTTGTTACATCTTTACACCTCAAAAACTGTACAGCAAATAGCACTATTTTTCTGGTATAGTGACAGTTTTTTTAGAGTTCTGTATGCTATGTAATGAGGAGGTTTGTAAAAGTCTGATACACTGTTTCTTGGTAGTCACTCTTAGCAGTGTATTTCTTATGTACACATAGATTTCAATCCAAGGGTACTTTCAAAGCAAAATCCTTTGACAAATATGGTGATAACAGAAATGAAAACAAGCCATCCTTCTGATCTGATCTTGATCTTACTAGGGAGCTCCTTTAACATATAGGTCGATAAGCAAATTAGGTCAAACTTGGCAGTTTTGCTCTAACCTTTTACACCACTGTTTGATTTGAACTTTTCTTGTCACTTAGCAATTTCTTGAAGCCGAGGGGGAAAATGTATGAGAATACCTTTAAATTTGATGAACAATCTTTGTGCAGGGCTGGAGTAGCACCGGAACACCCTTGGTTGCGCGCGACACTTTTTAGGGACAGCACGTCGCGCAAAAACTAGACCCGGGTGGCCTGTCGGGTCGGTCTGTTGGGTGGTCGGGCGGCCTGTACAGGCGCGTCGCGCTACTGTACAGGCGCGTCGCGCTAACACAGGAGGCCTTTGTGAATCCGCCCCCAGGCGCGTTGCGCGAAATGGCAGGCGCGTCGCTCGGCCAATAAACGGTGTTCAACTCTGCAAATCGACCAGAAATCTGTTGTTTTGGTGCTAGGGAGGCACGGAGCTTCGTTTGAACCTTTTTAAAAACGACACCTTCACTCTCCTATTTCACTCTTATGATATTTCAAACATTTTCAACGGTTACCTCCTTTTTAAATGCAAAGTGGACTTTTGGTTTGGCTTCTTTGCGAATTTTCACAGTCTTTTTGACACTTTTGGATATCCTCGGTGCAGCTCATACTTGAACTTCTTTATAAAAACAAAAATGGCTTTAAAAACCAGAACCTCGTCTTCATCATGCACCGGTGTTTGAACAGTGTTTTTCTGTTTTGTTCCTTTGGGTGATAAACACCGAATTTTCAAATTTTGAAAAATAGCTCCACAACCTTCATATCATTTCTGCCACTGTTTTAATAATACAGGTAATATTTATGATGCATAACAACCTCCTTTTAAACCGTCAATGAAATAATTCGAATACTACTTTGTTCTTTGAAGGACAGGCTAATTGGCCAACTTGTTAAGGATGTACTTGGTCTTCGATAGTTTCTTCAACCTTCATCTACGCAGGTGTTCAAATTCACCGACCCTATCTCGGACTTGATCATGACCTCCCGATTTGATAAGGGCAATTTCTCTCTCAAATAATTTCCTTGCCTGTAGGTGTAGTATACAATACCTCTGTTCTTTTGAATAATAAAAGGTTGTGCTTCTTTTTAAACTATCCAAACAATGATCATATGCTGAATGCCTTTTTGAACATAATGAACAATAGCTCACAAGGGGATACCTTCTTGGTGATGGAATTCAAAAATCCCTGTCTGCTGGTTCTCTTTCCATGTATTTCAAAGTTTTCAAAACTGGATAATGACCTGTGATAAAATGTATTGACCGTTCCCCTGCTTTGCAGAAATGCCTCCTCTTTTTAAGCTCGGTTTTGACAGAATCTTGTAGATGTCCTTGGATTGGATTTACAATAGGGAAGTGCTTCATGGGTTTTGAGTGCTGCCCAGAGCTAATAAAACTCATTTCCAGAGACTCTGTCTTAATCTGCTGATGGCTATATGATGTGCAGGCTTTGGCAAAAGCTCTTTCTGTACATGGTGTTAGTTCCTGCTTCCAGGTGATAAACAAGTTCCTTTTTGGATTGTAAGTGCTATATTCTAGCTTGCATCCCTTCATACCATATTTTCTCTAGTGTAAAGACCTTTAGCTTTCTTCCTTTGTCTCTTTCCACTGTCTCTTAGATCAATCAGTCTTTAACAACATCCAAGGCTTTGGCCATCTGCTCATACATGGAGGAGGCTCTTCATCAGGTAAGGTATCTGAAGGTTCTTTGACAAATCTGTTTGACACAGATTTTCTCTGGATGTGATGGTAAGTAAACTACTTAAAAAACATCAATACTAGCATATCTTCTTGCAAGCATCACTATGTTTCAGCAAAAAACCTAGCCAAAGTGACATTGTCTCCCTGCACTGCTCTAAGGGTGACTGAAATATCATCATTTGCTTTGGTCATCTCCTAACAAATTACTTGAAAGATAGTCTCTGTGACTATGGAGCGTGCTTTTTGAACAACCAAGAAATTTCTTTCTCGCCCGTGTAATGGCATTTTTGTAGACATTCTCCTCAATTTGATCTTGTGGAAAATGTGGCCGGCTAAGATTGGAATGTTTACCGATGACATTAAGATTTTCTAAAGTTCTACAATTCACACCATTTGAAAGTCAGATGACTTAGAAACTCCAGACTTTTTTCCTTTGAGCTAGCATATTTCAAACTCTATTCCTGTTATGATCATCAGTCACAATCATAAAACCTGGAGATATTGTTTCACTGTTTAGTAAAAGGCAAACCTGGACTTTTGCAATCTTTAAAGTCAATACTGGCCAGCGCCCTCTACTTGTGGATGAAGGAGGCGCCCTAACCCTCTGCTTGTAAATGAAGGAGGTTCTGGGCCATGACAATTTACCAGTTTGCTGTGACAGCGATGTCTTTTTCTTACTGTGATTTTCATGCTGGAAAGAGCTGTAAGGTCTTGATGAGTGACTCTTTGTTTTACAGCTTCATCTCAGGCTCATAATACATTTAGAAGCAGCTGTTCCTCTAACTGTAGATCCAAGAATTTAATCCTGAGATGAAGTTATATTTCCTGTTCTTTGCAGAATCCATAAAACACTATGAAACACCTAATAGTCAGCTTTGGAGATTGAGGTTACTGAAGCTAGGCTGAGACTCTAGGGCGGGGCGGCGCGACTTAGAGCTGTTTGTCAATTTTATTTGCAGAGCGAGAGGTCAGTCATGGTTGGTCTGTAACAGATGGAGGCTTTTTGGCTTTTTGATGATCGCCAAGGGTAAAATGTCTTAAAGCGCCACTTCCTAACATAGGGGAGACCTTTGAAATAGATTTGGATTTTTCTTTTAAAGCTGATGGGCAGACCAGTAGGGTTGAAGCTAGATAGGATAGGGATAATGAGGTTTTGATTTTGACATGGGTGGACTGAAAAGTAGAAAGGTAAAAAAAGTTTTAGGAGGGTTTTCTAGATGACATATTGACATAAGGAAATCAGCTTCTAGAAAACTCAGCTATAGATATAGTCATCACTAACATGTAAAAAATGCTGATGGCTAACAAAGACAACCACTAAAAGGAAAATACCCTCTAGCGGAGGTTATAAAGGAGGTTTTTAGTGTTATAAAATTGGCCAAAATTGTCAAAAACATATTTTCTACAACATCCGTTTATGGTTACGGAGGTTTTGGTGGAGCTTTTAACGAAAATTCAACAAAACTAAAAAAATGGACTGTCGGAGGTTATTATGGATGTTTTTTTTCATCGGTGCGCTACTCTGGCTTTAGCTTACCGGTGCGTACATGTAAAAGGTGCCCTAGGGTGGTTGAAGGAGAATGCACCGGGCCGTTAAGGTATAAAACCGCTCTGAGCGTAGTGTTGGTGATACAACGCACGGGGCCATTCTAATTGGTCTTGGGATTTGTGCGGTGCCCATAGGTCGTATCAGCGCACCAGTGCGTAGACTTATAGAAACACACCGGTGCGCAATATCACATAAATGCACCAAGATTTATAATTGGTATCGATATTCGTGTAGTGCCCATAGGTCGTATAAATGCATCGATGTGTATAGACACATAAACGCCCCTGTGCGTAGTATCACACAAACGCACCGAGATTTATAATTGGTATCAGTATTCGTGTGGTGCCCATAGGTCGTACAACGACACCGGTGCGTATAGACACATAAATGCACTGGTGCGCCATACCGCATAAACACACCGATATTTTTAATTGGTTTTAGTGTTTGTGTGGTGCCCATAGGTCGTAGAAACACACCGGTGCGCTTCAGAATACAAACGCACCGGTGTACAGTAACTGACACACACCGGTTTTCATTTTGTATTTTTTAGAAACATTGACCCTTGACAGTGCAATTATTGTGATTGTTTTAAATTAATTATTAATAAAAAATCGACACATCTTATAACAATATTCATATTAATTAAATTTTTATTAATGCATTTGAATGTGATGTTTGGATTAATTTGTTATATCATATCATAATTATTGTGATTTTTCAAAATTCATTATTCATCAAAATTCGACACATATATATCTTATAACAATATTCATATGAATTAAATTTTTATTAGTGCATTTGAGAACGACAATGGAGGATGCAATAGTGACAATGGAGAACACAATAGAATAAATTAAAACATATTTTATTATATATATATGAATAAGATAGTCTTTGTCATACAAAATGGGACAGTTATTGGTATCCCTTTGTCTTTCAATTGGGACACTATGTCCATTGCATTAAACAAAATGTCTGATTTCACAGACATATTTCAAAAAAGACAACACCTTGCTTTGATATCCAAACATAGTGATCATCATTCTTTGCTTGAACTGTTGTCACTGCTAGAGCTACTTCCATGACTTGGGTTATTTTCAGGAATGTTTTGTTCACGGTGTTGATTGTTTTCTTCTTCTTCACCTTCCATCTACAAACATAAAAATAAACTGAAATGAGTGTATAAACATTGGTGAGAATAATGAAAATTGAAATATTAAATAATGTACATCAATGTAAATCAAAAAGAAAAATGACGTACCATAACAACAATTGACTCATAAACTACACACATTCTTTCAAAACCATGTATGATGCCATCTTTCAAAATTTCATCTGTTGGCACAGTTCCATACTTTGTTTCCTGTAAGTTTGATACCCCATAACAAAGTTGATTGTTTTCTTCTTCTTCACCTTCCATCTACAAACATAAAAATAAACTGAAATGAGTGTATATACATTGGTGAGAATAATGAAAATTGAAATATTAAATAATGTACATCAATGTAAATCAAAAAGAAAAATGACGTACCATAGCAACAATTGACTCATAAACTACACACATTCTTTCAAAACCATGTATGATGCCATCTTTCAAAATTTCATCTGTTGGCATAGTTCCATACTTTGTTTCTTGTAAGTTTGATACCCCATAACAAATCATATATTTAATATAAAAGTTTTTTTTGTTCTATAAATTATAGACGGAGCTAAGTAAAACAAGATCGATAGATGCTTACAAATTCCACAATTAATTTCTGATATGCCAACATATACTCACCACCCATATTTAACCCAATTTCAATCAATTCATCTGATGTTTTTTCTTTGTATGTTAGCACCTGTTTGAAGAAATTCAATGATGATTTTTGTAAAACAACTTAAAAAATACAAAAATGAAATCTAGTTAAGTTGTTATAAGGAAGTAACAATTACTCACAAACTTAGATATCAACCCTTTTCTTCCTTGTCATCCTGTTTTATAAAATAATGTGGTTCATTTTCTTTTCTTTCATAAAGAAAATTCTTGAAAATTAATAATTAATGCTAAATTGTTTATTTATTGTACTTAATGATCGAAAAATTCAATGATTACATATTACATTTGAAGCACGCTGTTGTTGATATGGCTCCTCCTGCGATGCAATTTTGTCCATTTCTTTGACCATCTCCTTGTACACCTTTTTGGACATTCCTACTGCCATATTTCTGATATTAGCTCGTTCATATTTTGAGATTTTCATAATCTTCCTGAAAATGTAACATGACAATAAAATATTTAATTTTTATATTGATATATGAAAAGTAAATATAACAAAAGTGATATTTATAAATAATTCTAGACAAACATTTAAAGGAATATTACTTTTTCGTATTCTCTTTATTTTTTTTGATTGTGTATCATGCCATACAAAAGTCTGACATGTCTCATTGACCAATTCTCTAGAAACTCTTCCTGTAGTTTAGATAAAATTTAGTTCTTGGAATCATTGGATTGGTTTTTGTATTGTAAGTGGAAAGAACCTATCAGTAGAAAATGATGAAATTAGTGACTAGGTGACTAAAAAAGTTAGTCACCGCAATTATTTCAACTAAATTACTACTAAATTTGAGAAATTTTAAGTGACCGAACTAAAAATGACTAACTTAAACGACTAATTTAGTTTAGGGATAAAATATATGACTATATAATAAGTGACCAAACTAAAAGCGACTAACTAAAATGACTAATTTAGTCCAGGACTAAAATATATGACTAGATAATAAGTGACCAAACTAAAAATGACTAACTAAAATGACTAATTTAATCTAGGACTAAAATATATGACCAAATAATAAGTACAACAAGTATATGAATTAGTCATTTATGTTAGTAATTGTTAATTGTGTCACTCTAGAAATGAAAAATTGAAATTTTGATACTGAAGTGTGATTTGGCTGAATTTTATTGGTTGCAGTGTATTTTTGTGGCCCAATGGGAAGCTTCCATGTGGCCCAACTAGAGGCCACCACGTGGCGCCTCCACATTGGCTAAAAATTTGTTAAAGATCAAAAGGCCTTGGCAGGAATCAAACTGACGACCTGCCATAACAAACTCCAAACTAGCCTTACCATCTCACCTATAGGTGGTTCTCAACCATAATGTCTGCCACTTATATTTTAACATGTATGGGTGTGTTGGGAGGAGGGGTCGAGCGGTGAGCCCTGACCCCTAGCCGTATCACACCCACAGGACCTGTCACGAAGGTAGATTGAGTAAAGGAGCATGGACCAACCCCAACTCCTAGTCATTTTCATAGCCCATGTTCACAAACCCACGTATTTTAACTATAAGAAACTTTTTATTATTAATACTCTCTCTCTCTCTCTCTCTCTCTATATATATATATATATATATAATTCGTGGATATGGTTGCAATATTCATGCATTATTTCAAAATATATTTCCACTGATCTTTTATTCTTAGGATTTGTAGGAAAATTATCTAAAAATAAAATCTTTGAAGATAGATTATACTCTATAGTTAATAACATATTTACCATAATTTAATTTCCAGTATAATTTGAGTAAATATTTGCATAAAAAATGGATATGAATACTTAACTAGGGTTACTTCCATCATTATTTATGTGTTCCTTAACACTTATACAAAAGTTAAACTATAAATGTGTAGTTTTATTAGTGGTTACTACCCATCAAATAAATAATTTGTCCACTTCACTTCTCATTTTTTTTTAAAATTTCCAAAACAAATCTATATAAAATTATAAACATATCTATATAAAATTATATTTTACTATTGAGTGTTATTAATTTAAAATATATGTAAATAATTATAAATATTCAATTTTCTAACTATCCAATTTTATAATTATCTAAAAAAAATGAACTTGCCAATCAATATATAATTATATTTTCCAATTAAGTATTTTCAATTTAATCTATATAGGATTCTGTTTTTCAATTAAGTATTATTAATTTAAAATAAAATATATTTAAATAATCATAAATATTTAATTTGGTAATTAACTGAAAATAAAATTAGCCTTCCAATCTATATAGGATTCTATTTTCCTTATTGAGTTATTAATTTAAAATATTTTTAACTAATAATAAATATTCAAATGTGTAACTATCAGAAAATAAAAAGGGTGCCATAATGAATATCTTTTCAATTATGTAACTATATGAAAATAAAAAGCGCGCCATAGTGAATATCATGGCAGAAAAACAATGTTGTCTATCCCGTTCGACCTCTTCAATCATCTAGGGCAAACAGTGATGAAAACCCCAAAAAATACAAAAGAAAGAGAAAGATGTTGGATCACGCCAGAGGAAAAGGAAAATTTACAGCAAAAGGAAGTAGAGTATTCATCCAGAGAACTGGGCACCACTCCAAATACATGGGTGAAACCTAACGTAAGTGGCGAAGGACTAGCAGCTCGTGAGGGGCACAATGTTGCAATCATTGATCACCGTCTATTTATATTTGAAGGTTTTCGAAAAGCTCAAGATGAATCGACCTCTAAATACTAGATACAGGTAATCCACTCTGTTGTTAGTCTCCTCTATTGTTTATGCAAGGTTATGAAATTTAGTTGGTTGTTGAAAATTTCATTTCATAAATTGATTTGTGGATGCATGTTGGTGTTCCCTTCGATGGTTTATTTTTGGATTATTTTACATTTATGCTGGTTTGCCACCATAGAAATGGCGTAGAACGCATTGAAATTTAATTACATTGTTGGAAAATCTATCTTTGTATTGGTAGGATGTATGTCTTTTTATATTTTTTCCTCTTTATGATGTTCTTTTCTTCTTTTAAAATTATGCAATTTTTTAATATTTTTTATTATTAATTTTTTTTTTAACAATCTCTTTCCCAGTTTTTGGATGTTTTGGTTCTACTTCTACGGTTACTTGTGGCATTAAGGCTTATTTATCATTTTCAGTGTGGAGATGGGGCCAATTTAATAACTGGCTGTTGAGATCGCAAAGAGTTTTTAGATCTATGGTGAACACTTCAACAAACCCTAATCTAGCCAAACAAAAAGCTTAACAACAATTTGATAATGATCACACTGGACCACAGTATTAAAAACCGGCCGGTTTGAACCGGTAACCCGTCAAACCGACCGGTCAGCGTGCTGGCCGGTTCAAACCACCCATGCAACTCAGTTTAACCCTGCACTTGACCAAAAAAAACTGGTTAACTGGTCCTAACCAGCTGGTTAAGGACGAAATTGACTGGATTATGAATAAACCGGCCGGTTCCGTCCTTAACCGGCTGGTTGATGTCTCTTCACTTACGCGAACCCACCCACGGCCAGCAAGGTGTTTTAGGGCTGATGTGGAGGTAAGGGGAGGGTTGTTTCCCTCCAAAAACACCCTCCCCAATATTTTATAAGCAGGGGCAGCCTCTCCTTTGTCTCACACCAACTCATTTGCTGTTTGTGAGTTTGATTGAGAGCTTGGAGAGTGTTGAGTGTTTGCCGGAGCAGCGATCTTGGAGGCTTGGAGTTGGAGTTGGAGCTATCTTGGAGACCCTCTCCAATCCTTTATAAGTAGGGGTAGCCTCTCATTTGTCTCACACCATCTCATTTGGAGATTTTGTGAGTTTGATTGAGAGCTTGGAGAGTGTTGAGTTTTTGCTGGAGTTTGAGGCTTGCTGCTTGAGCTAAGTAGACTTTAGCAGCCATCATGCTTCCAAAAGGAAAGGATACTGTATGGGCTCATTGTGGTATTATTGATGGAAAAATGATTTGCAGATATTGCCAAAAATCTATTGCAGGAGGGGGTATTTACAGGTTCAAGCAACACTTGGCTGGGATAGGAGGCCATGTAAAACCATCTGGAGCACCAAATGAAGTAATAGGGCATATTAGGGCATAATACCTTAAGAAGTTTGAGACTCAAGTCACTGAACCAATAGAGAAGTTTGTGACTGGAGTAGTTGTAAATTTTGGTAGTCGAGAGTCGGGAGAATCAAGTTCAACCAACTGAGTTTGAACTTTGATCATGATTAGAAGTTTCAAGTGATAATGTTGATCATTAATTAGAATTTAGTAATATCATATATGTAGATTTGTAGTAGACTGTCACTGTACTATGTAGGCCAATGGCCTCAATGCTCATAGCTTGTAGCATTGTTTTTGGACCTTATGGGTCATTTGGAGCCTCATTGCTTATGTATTTTTTCGATGATATGTATTGCACTCGGTGCCATTTTGATATATTCACCTTTACATGGTATATAAATGAGAAAACTTTGCATATTTTGTCTCTATTGGCTTGGAATCATGGTTGCAAATCTTAAAAATAGTTTTTTTTTAATTAAAAAATAATTATTTAATGTATTTTTTTAAAAACTGGTTTGTTTAGACTTGACCAGTACCGGTTAGACCGGTTCCAGTCTGGTTACCAGTTCATTAGGTCCACCGGTCCGATCATCGGTTCCGATTTTTAATACTATGCACTGGACATGAACCTATCCCATGAGCTTGAAAAACTTAAAAATAAATTCAACACAAGATTGAAAAGTTCACTGTACAACCACAAGTGCTTAAGAAGATCATAAGGATTTTTAAGATTTACAGTAAACACTTCAACAAAGCCTAATGCAGCCAAAAAAAAAAAATTAACACTTTAATAATGATCACACTACAGATCCTCGTATGCGGGTGAATAGACAGGCATTTCTGGAAGGCCACATGGCCTCTCCGTTGTCATGTAGCTGGCCTCACCACGAGGCGACATCTGCTTCAGGCGTGAGAGCCTTAAATAACCTCAGCTAGTTGACGGCCTCATTCATTTCTGGGCATTCACTCTGGTGTACTAAGAATTCAATTCTACCTTGACTACTTTGTTACATTCACTGGCCTTTTATGGGCAATGGCGCCATCTCCACCCTGCATTCTTCACGCACCTCCATCTGGTTCTCTCTCAAGCTTGATTTGCAAGTTCTTGTTCTTTTTTATGCTTGTCCCCGCTGTGTATCTACTACTCATGCCGCCGTCCATCAGCCCTCCGCTCATTCGTCCCCTACTCATCAGTCTCTTTCCACTCACTGTGTCCCTCCCTTTCATCCCTAGCACTCCATAGAAATCATGCCTCGCCACCATCGTATGCGTTTCCGCCGTGGTGGTGGTCCCTCTCGCCCTCCAATTCCGCTGTTGGCGGAATGCATTGTGGCTTTCTCAGTGGCCTTGGATGCACCGAAGGTTTCTGACCCCAAGATTCTTTAAGCCCATCTCTCAATTCAAATTCCAGAAATTCAACAGGACAATGCAGCTCTGGTTCTAGGAAGAGGCCGAGAAAATCCACAATCTCTCACTCTTCTTCCTCAATGTCCAGAAAAATGGTGGCCCTACCTGTCAAAACCCTAGAGGAAACCTCTTACATCATGGGCAGTAGCTCTGCTGAAGGCGTCAGGCACCCTGACAATGCAGAAGGCATAGGCGCTCGCTCCACCTCCATGCTAGAGCTGGTTCCTTAGCTCTCCAAGAAGGAGGAAGCTCTCTCTGATGATGGGTGCTACATTGTGGAAGAACCTCCGCATATGCAACAACAGGATGCAAAGGACCAACTTCAGTAGTGCCATCGCTCCTTTGTCTCTAGTATTTTTTGTCTCTAGTATTTTTAGGCCTTGCTACAATTTCTTTGCTTACTTTTCTTATGCACAATAATCTTAGTTTTATTACTACTCTGTTAATAGTTGGTTTCCCCATCTAGGGCAGCTCCTCCTATGTTTTATGGTACTCTCTATGAGTTGGTTTCCCCCCTGGGGCAACTCCATTTCTAATTTTTTGAACTATCTTTGCGAGCTGGTTTCCCCCCAAGGGGCAACATGACTGTACTTTTTTGTACTATATAATAGAAATTAGTCCTATTCAGAAAAAAAAATGATCACATTACAGATGAACCCATAGCATCAACTTGAGAAAGAAATCCAACATAAGAGAAAAGATCACCATCCAAACACAATAACTCAAGAAGAGAGTGCTATAGGTAAGCTGCACCAAGGATTTTTGCAATTAAACAACTTGAATAAATTATTTACTGTCGAAAATGTAGCGAGCAAGGTATTTTGGCTTGTGCCTTAGCTAATGAAGACCTCGAATTGTCCTCATGAGTTAGACTTCAGTTAGGATGGTTTATTTCTATTTTACTGGAATAATCATCAATTTAGCATGCGTGGAGTTCGAGCTTCAGTTATAAGAGGAGTTTTCGTCAGTTTAACTACATGATTGGGTGGCAGTTATGAGTTCAGTTAGAACGTGTTCGAGCTTCAGTCTTTATTGAAGGACGAACGAGTTAAGAACTCCAGTGTTGATTGGAGGGAGAAAGAGTGACACTGTCAGTTAGCTCGTCAATCAAAAACTCGAGTTCTAATCTGAAATAGCCTAATTTACTATTTAGCATGGATTGAATTTATAAAGAGAGGAAAAATACACGAGGAAAGGACAATTTTTTTATGCACAAAGGTTTGTGTGACAAGACATCTCAAGAGTTTGTGAGAGGAGCCTTGATTGTGGAGAGTGCAAGAATTGTGTCCTAAGAAATAGGAGGAACAAGAGCGTTAGGGAATAAGAGATTGATTGTGTGCAGAGCTTGTGTCCTAAGCTGTAGTAAGTCACAAGTGTGCAAGATTAAGGATAAGAGAGCAGGGTTTGCAGAGCAAGTCAAGGCGGAAACATAGGATGAATTGTGTGCAAGAATCGAGATCAAGTTGTGATCAAGGAAGGCCAAGATCAATTATATTAGCTGAGATTTTTGTGAGAAGAAAAATTTCTCAAGAGAGACAGATTGCTTTGTAATAGATCCAAGTGCTTAAGAACAATCAATAAAATAGCCACATCAAGGAGGAAAATTTTCCCTGTTGGGTTTCCTGGAAAAAAAAAGTGTGTCTTTTGTGTGATTGTGTCTTTGTTGAGAAATTTCGAGTTTAACCCTGGCCAGATGCTGCATATAGTGTTTTAGTTGCCTTTCCTAATCACACACATCCCAATATACCAGGACAAAGTAAATAAATCAACTTACTTCACCAAGCATCGTCCAAGATCTACCATAAGCATCCATGAAAAGAGACCACACAATTTCCAATTGCACCCAAGAAAGAAAAGTCACTCAACTCTTCCATCCATAACCAAATTGTAAGAGAGAAAAATCACAGAAATTTTAGACCTTCTAAGATATTTCTCCCCCAAATCCAACCATGATAAAATGAAATGAAAGCACCTATATTTATAGAGGAGGTGCTCAATTTTCCTTGCAGTGAAATATTATTTTACTAAGCTAAAATCCCCAATTCTGGCTTAAGGAGGTGCAAAGGCCCTCTTGTACAATTAATTAATGAAAATTACATGAATTTAGGGGATTCATGCGACATGTACAATGATGAAGGGGAATGAGCCCTCACAAAGTGCCCATCTCCCTAAATGAAGGGGATGAAGGGCTTGTTGGCATGGCATCCAACCTCCCAAGGCTCATCAACAACATAGCTTATCTAAGAAGTCTTTAAATCTGCCCACCAAAAGCCTCTAAAGTGGGCAGACAACCCCAAATATTCTCCTCCAAGGTGCGTACAAGGGCTCCCAATGCCATTGACTAAGTGGGAGAGGGGAACCTTCAAGTTCCTCCACAGCTGTAACAAATCCTCCACTAAACAAGGGAGTTCCACCTCCAAATGTCTTTCAAAGTGGGCACTAAACCCTTTTTCTCCGATATAGGCTCATGTACCTCCAATAAATGACCCTTCAAAGGGTGTATAGACCTTCAAAATATTTATTATAAGGGTCACAAAACCGTTATGAAGTGGGCACATGGCTCACAAAGCAAAGCAAAGGAATGACCAAAGGGAAAACTATGCCTCCAAGATTCCTCCAAGTGTAGAGTGCTTCAAAGTGAACTCATCTGGCTCCTTTAAAGGTGAGAAAACTCATCCTCCGGGTCCTCATAAGCTGGGTTAAGCACCCCATTTCTTCCATGTGTCTGTTGTGCAAAGACATGGTCTCTTCAATAGGAAATCCCCCATAGGATAAGAAAATTACTCCTAACAATGGTCACAAGAATTTACATGCATAGGTAAGCCCATCATAAATTTCATTTCAAATGTGTACAAATCACCTTAAATAAAGGTTGGTTCCAACAACAAAATTTGATTTTGACCCAAATTTAGGTTTTCCTCCCCCCCGCTTTAATTTTCTTTTTTAATTCCAGTGCACATACCTATATATATTATACACAGGAAAGACACCTTACACCAATTAATTCTCTTGGGCAACTTCTGCTATGAAATTAGCCACTGTTCTTTGTTTTCTTGTCCTCCCTTCAAGTTCCAAGTTAGTTCAGGACTTGGTTTATGATTGCAGGCAGAATTTCTGTGGTGTCCTATTTACATTTGCATGCCCTGCTCAAGGTCTCTTCTTAGCCTCCACTTCTGCAGCTGACAGCATTCCAAAAGATGCACCTATAGCCATCATGTTAGTTGTCTTCCCAAATTCTTTGAACTCTAGTGATCACATGTTTGGGAGTTTTAGTTGCTTGATGTTGAGTGTCATTGAAATAGGATGGGGCTGTAATGACTGCATTCGAGACAGACCTCCCTGGACAGGCTTACAAATTTACACTCCTCTTGTCTTTGTCAAGATGAATCCTTAATTAGAGAGGCCCATCATCTACTGACCAAAAAATTTACCACATCTTTCACTCTTTGTGCCATTATTAGAGAGGCCTATCATCTACTGACCAAACAACTGACCACATCTTTCACTCTTTGTGCCATTATTAGAGAGGCTCATCATTTCTCTTTGAAAATATTTTGTTGACTTGTTGAATTTTTTAAGGCATTTGACTCTGTCATGAGAGAGGCATTGTTTTAGAGGTGATACGCCATTGGCTTCTATCACGAGACTATATGAGTTAGTGCTTGGTCATTTCTGCTCTATCGAAATCTTCTTAGACTACCTTAGGAGTACTATAGAGGTCAAATAGGAATTCCCTCTCTCATTAACTCTCTTTGGGTTCTATATCGATGAGATGGACTCCTTTCTTAGGAGCACATATAGGATGGTGCTGATTGTCTTCTACCCAGTGTCTTGATCTCCTTGCTTTTAGTTTTCAACAACATGATCCTCTTGGCACCTCACCTAAGGGGTTGTAGAGACAATTGAGGCCTTCTCCAGCTCTTGTGATCTTTGATAGTTGAAATTTAAACTTAGTAAGACTAAGATTATGATCTTCAACATGTTTCAGCATGCTCTCCTTGATTACCATTTTTATGTTGGAGGGGATGGGATTCATATTACTACAACCTACACATACTTGGGGGTCAGATCTTAGGAGTCTAGCTTAGCTTGAGGCGTGCTTTCTAGCCCCAACTTAATAAGGAATATGGTTTGCTTGGCTAAAGAGATAGTGCTCTAGGACATCTCTTTCAAGATGCACTTCTTTGGACATGATCATTAGAGCCATGACCCGTTATGGCTTCAAGGTCTGGGGACCTGGCTTGCTTTGGGTTGATTGGGATAGGATAGAGAGATTCTAAACCGTTATATTATGATGCTTCATTTTCTGCTAACATGCAATTCCTCAATCTATCATCTAGGTGGAGTTTAGGGTATTACTTCAATAGACCCCTCCTTGGTGTAATTGTTGTGGGTTCTTCTTAATTGCTTCAGTTAGTGGCCGTTTCTATCAATCAACTTGCCCTTTTTAGGTAATCTTTGGACACTCTAGGTCAGCTCCTACTATCTAAATGTGACTTAACCTAGGAGATTAGAGAGGATATTTACAAACTACATCAAAATCACTCGGATTTCCCTCCTTGAGGGCATTAGCTTGAATATGTCATTTTATTATTTTGAGTGCTTTATGTAGCTAAGTGACTCTTATTGTTAGGCCTATCTATACTATTAGACATTGGATGCACAACCTTAGTATTCCCCTTGGTTCATTCGGAGTGGGCCCCCACTAGCTTTGGTTTGAGATAGCTCACTGCATCACACACCTCAAAGGGAATTTTTAGCTATGTGACTTACAAGAGATCAAGTTGGGGGAGAACATTGTATTCAAATGTTCCATCTGTTAGGAGATAGCACCGTTACATATTTATTGTATATATTATTGAATGATAACACTTGCTGTGTGGTTGTTTTGTCACGACTCACATACTTTTCATCACTTTTAAAGTTTTGTTTGTTGCCTAGAGTCTATAGCCCAGGGACTAGGAACTAGGCCTTGCCTAGCTTTCCATTTTAAATCTTAAAAGACAAAAAAAATATCATTTTGCAAATCTGTTTTTTTAGCATTTGAAGGACAGATCTATAGGCTTATCATGGATTCCTCCCTTATGTTGGAAGAGAGCTAGCCTTATGTGAAAAGGATGATCACCAAGGCGACAATGGTGATGTCCTCAAGTAACTTTGGGGTTTGTAGTTGATAATTGAATCTATATTTTGAAGCACATATTTTAGAGGTAGCAATGAAGTGATTTTCCCCTTGGATTGATGGAATGAGTTTGTCCCAACAACTTTGAAAATGATAAATTTCTATTTTTTCTTATATCATTTTTAAATGCCTTTCTCTGTCATGACAATACCAGTTAGCAACCCTGAGGGCTATGTTTGACAATATTATGAATCCTTGCAAACCAACATCCTTGTGGAAGTGTTAATGGTTTAGTTTTTGGATATCTTTCTGAAGATATTATCAACCACCACATGTTATTTGTTTTGAATAAATAACATGAGAATCTACATAAATAAAATAGAAATAAATAACTATTTTATAATGTAAATGATACTATGTAAAGACAAAATTAATTGTGAATAAAAGTTACTCGTTTGACAACATGCATTGTTTATGGTCATTGGAGCAGGTTTCATCTTCTTCTAGAGTTTGATGAGGAGAAAACAAGTTGTTGAAGATTCCTAGTTGGTCATAATAGGCAGTGGTGGAAAACTCATCCCAATGACATTATGGCTGAGACTTGTCTGAATGATGATCATGGAAGTTACTCTTGAATCGTAAATCTGTCGAAGGTTCTAGCTCGATTACAGAGTAAATTTCTGCTCTTCTCCTTTTTGCTTCATTGAAGAAAAACAAAAATAGTGGTTTTGATTCCTTCATGTAATCTTATTCTAAGAGTTGAATTCTTCTTTTGAATGTGTTGTGTTGGTCAGAAATTGATTTTGATTGGAAATGAATCATGCATTTATATCTTCTTTCTAAATTGCACTTTCAACCATTTCTTGGTACTTTTGAGGGCATTCATCCAAAGAGTGGTGTTCTATCATCTATGTGAGTGAGGAGGATCTGAATCATGATACAGTAAGACATTCATTTGGTTAAAGTTACTACGTTTAGGAAGTATTGGCCATAGTTAAGAGGTTTTGATTGGTCAAATGTTGTGAGTTAATGAGATTTTCTTGATAGGTTATGCCAAAAACTTGTTTCTAAAAAATTTGAGGCACCCTGAGGGGTATAGAGATTCAGAAAAGTTCTTCCTATTCTTATTTACTCAAGTAGAGGACCTGTAATTATTTTGGCAGTTCATCTTAGCATAGATGATAAGAAACATAATATGATATTTAATAATATTTTTGTAAAGAATATATGGGTGGAAATAATTTGGCATCTTTTAGAAGCCTTTCTCTGAATCACTTCACTTGATTGGCTAGTATGAAAGGGTTTCTAGCATCCAAATTTTTTAGTCTATCTCACCATATTGGGTGAAATCGACTAAGCCATAAATACCCTCTCCAATGGGAACATTCTTTGTTTCAATTTCAAATGAGAATGTATAACTAATTTGAGACATATAATTGACTTATAAATCTCTAGATTCAGTGCCAACATTTTCCACTTTATCATCTCCTCATTGGAAACAAAAGACATTTTTACAAACTGTTCAAGATTAGTATTTTCAGTAGAAGACCTATTAACATGAAGACTATTATGGTGAATGCAACTATGAAGTGGTAAATACATACAATATGATAAATATTTATATATATCCTTAGCTCCTTCAACATAAAATAAGTGCCCTGATCAAGCATACCTCCATGGACCACCACCCATATTGCCCTCCAAGTCCCAATTGGTTATCAAAGTAATTGTAATTTAACTCAATAGCTCAAGCATAAACAATGGAAGAACCTGGAGCTACAACTGGGGATGATTGTTCCAAAGATATGCACTCGCCTCTAACATAAATGAGATGTATTCCATTGTTTGGTAAGATTACCATCAATGCCAAAATCAAAGGCAAAACCAAATACCAGAGATACAAAACCACCCATTTCAATTTTTAATTGATCCAGATGCAATCTAGAAGGAAGCAGAAATAAATCTTTTTCTTGTGCCTTCTTCCCCTAGTGTTTCTCCTGATTCATTGAATCCATTTTTTTCTCCTTCTCTCTTACACCATTTCTTTAGAAATTCAACTGTCCCTGTCTTATCAAGGCTCTGTGCTTTCAATTTTTTTTAAAGCAGAAACATATATAGTAAGTGGAATGGTAGTTAAGTGTTGGAGCTCACTAGCACCATGCATGGGAAATGTGATTTGTTGTCCACAACTATAGACAATGTTTCATATCCTTATTGGGAAGTCCAAGAAAATAAATGCGTGGCTTATTTGAATACAACAGTTGCAAATTATTGATTTTTAGACGTTCAAAATATCTTGAAAAGTGAGGGAGAAAATGAGATTCTTCCTTTGATTTGTTCTTCTCAACCATCAAATCTCACTGAAGGCTCTAGTCCTATTAAGAGCATAAAATAGGTTGAACAACAAATTAATGGGAGTAAACTTTTGACTGGTTGCAAAACAATGGATTTAGTGAAAGAATATTGCAACACTAATTATCAACCTGCCATCTCAAAATTTGCAAGAATACTTTCTTTGAAGGTCCCTAGGTTATTTATTCCAGATGATGTGTGAGTGTCACCTGTTAAACAACCTATAGTGAATCATTTTGGGAGTGTTTTCTTTCAATGGATGGAAAGCCATATTACCTCTAAAAAATCCAAATTATTTCTCAGGGTTCTTTTCAATTGCAATGTGAATAGAGTATGTTATATATTTTCCATAAACCCTTTAAAGGTGGCAAGAAATTGTATTTTTTCAATATTGGCTATTTTTTCAACACTACAACCCAATGCATAACAATATTCTGCTGCAAGTATGCTGCTCATTCAATGTCGAAAATTTCACTGGTCTAGGGTCTCTAACCACAAGTTCTGCCCCTCCTCTTTGACTTCCATAGGCTCATAAAAATGATCCAAAACTGGTCCTATCTAGGATCCAACACTTACAAACGCTTCATCAAAGATACATACCCTGTTGATTGTTTTGCTGTAGCTCCATTGCTACAATCTAGGCCTGGTTGGGGCATATAAACCAGTCCCTAACAGTCCTCTAATTTCTGCCCAAAATTTCCTTAAGGAGGTACAGACACCCTTCTATGAAAGGATATGACCCTCGTTGATGATGCTGGGTTGTTATAGCCTCCACCAGCTCTTCGAACTCCCTTCAAATAGCTGCAACACCCTACAACAAGGATGTGTAGGGCTGCGACATCCCTTCTAAGAGTCTGCCCACCTTCCTTTCACCTCAAAACAACCCTCCCTTACTTCGGCCTTCAAGAAAAACACTTCAGTCCTGCACTCAGCTCGGACCCTTCTCCAGCTACTCAGTCACCTTCTTGCAGCCCTAAAACAGATTTGTTCCCACGCTGGTATGCCCTCTTCTCACTGCGGCCAGATCAGAGATATGTATTTTCCCTTCAACGCTTATGTTTGTGTTGTGTTGCTAAAATGAGGATCACACACCACTTATTTATAGCCTTTTAAGCCTCCATGAATTTTCTTGAAGAGACCCATCTATTGGAACCCTTTTACACTAAGCCTACATGACTTGGCAACCAATAATTACCTAATCAACTTCAAAAATTTATTTCTCTTAACAACAACTCGGATTCGAATGATTCTCGATGATTTGGAATCGTATCATCGAGCACTATCATCCTCATCCATCACATGTCGATTTCTCATCATGGTTTTGGCCCAAACACGATGGGTGAAAAACCCCCAAGATTGGATCTCAAGCCCACAAGCCCTAATAGATCCAATATCTAAGTTGTCGTAAATATAAAATAAGAAAACATCTAATATCTGAGAACAAGCCGTAACAACTAGGAAACTAGTTCAAGAAAGAAAAGGATAAGAACAAGAATAGTTAGGTAAAACTGGGTTGTAAAATCCTCGTAATGAAGGTAATGCATTGATTAGCTTTTTTTTGTGGAAATGGAAAAATACACTGAGTAGTTTTATATCTATGAACATTAGAAGAGGGGGAAAAGATGAAACATTTAGTTTGCCAGTCATATAGTTGGATGAGTAAATAACCAAATTTTATTTTAGATATATATTTTTTACAATCATTGTTTTTGCATGGAGCATTCCAACATGAATGATGTTTACTATTGAATTTTGTTTTTAAATAATGCTAAGTCACCTTCCCCAATAATTTGTTAATCTCTTTTGTTGAGCAATCAGATGAATCTAACCAGTGACTTTTGAGAATTTGGATTATCTAACAAGCTATTGTTGTGATGAAATTATATCATGTTTTTCAAATTTCCTTTATGTACTTTATGGATTACTAGGATTAAGGCTCACAAAGGAAAGTATGAGACATTCAAGGATGTGCATATGACATTTTGGAGCTTAATTTCTCCCATTTTCACCATCTGCTTTTACCATATGTTTCAAGCATATATATGGTTGATGCTTTTCTTTAAATTTGTGTTGAATGATCAAATTCATTTAGAGAACAGTAGAACAAGAAAATGAAAAACTGATCAGTTGTCAAATCCAGTGAAAAATTAGTATGATTTTAGTATGAATATTTTCATTGCTAGCCATAATTGTGCCATACTTTCTGCATATTAACTGTGTTAGAATGTAGAAATGTCCCAACATTTCAAGTGGACACTATGCCCATTATCAGGGGATCCAATTGAACCTTCTGCACCCATCATCAGGGGATCTAAATGAAGCTTATGTAGTAAGAGGCTTAGTAAATGGCTATAAAAAAATCCATGGCATGGAAAGTTAGATAAGTTACAAGTAAAAATGAAGTATGCTAGAATTTAGAAAAAGATATGAGATAATGTGAGGTCTGCCATCAATTTTTTAGTCATTTCCAGTTTCCAAGGGCTCCTAAGGTGGGTCTTAAAACTCAAAATACTGCTCAACTTTGGATTCCTGAAGATCATATTCCCTTTTGGAATTTTGGCAATCTGAATTGTCTTCAGGGGCACCAATGACACCATCATATGTCCTGATTTTAATTTAATTGTACTCTTTATCTATGAAATTTGAGACAAAGGGGTCATTATGCACCCATTTTTCAACTTTTGAGCCATTCAACCCCATTGTATTAGGTGCAGGTATTTTAGCAGTGTTTTCTTTGATAAGGTAGACAACATCATTATTGATAGGTTAATCTCCGCTTGGCTAAAAAAAAATGGCACTCTTTGAGCATAAATCATTCTCCCACATCTACACAGAGAATAATATTGAAGTTAACACCCTAGCCAAGGCATCAGCTGAATCGGCAGCAAGCTAGCAGATAATTGACATGTACAAGGGAGAACAACATTCCAGCTCCACCAGAAAATTACACTAGAATTCATTCTACAGGTACTCATGATGAGCTTGCTCCTTTTAGGTGCCTTCTCGTCTTTCGCAATGAAAGAAGTTGAAAGTTCGGAATTTGAAAAACAACTCTCTCACGGGAGTTATTGAACTGAATTTTACAAGCCTGTCTGGCCTAATTTATTTGGATTTAGCTAGCAACAATTTGTCTGGTAGTATTCCGCCTAGCTTGTGGATTTGCAAAAATATCCATTCTGTGAGCCTGGCAAGAAACAAATTAAGCGGTGAAATCCCTCCTGGCATGACATCCCTTCAAGTTCTCTCTTTTTGTCTGTACAGTGTCCCTTTTCTCCGTGCCTCAACAATATTCAAAGCAGAGATATGTCAAAATTTTCATGCCGATATCTCAGTTGGTTCAAAATACAGTATAAGGATATTCAACATATAGCGATCATAGCTATTGCACAATCTCTCCCTTCTGAAATTTGTTGTTTTTTCCTCATAGAAGAGCATCTTATGCTTGCAAACACTTTCTGCTGGCACTCTACTGTAGATAACTATGTTGGCTTGCAATATTGGAGACATGTACTTGAAAAAACCTTATTTATCAAAGATTCTACTTCCAATACTTCAAATATTTGAATGGATTTATGTGGCATATCACCATGCAATGCTTTTTTTATAGATGAACCTTACTCTGAATTCACAGAAACCCATTCAGCAGTTTTGGATGCATGTTTTCTTTGAGACATCATGCAAAAATCCAAGGTTGATAGGATAAATTTCATTGTACCTGTAGCTTCATGACACTTACGGTGCACTTGAGTTTTTCCATAAAGATGAGCTGAAGCATTCCCATAGAACTTGAGATTTACAAGTTCACCAAACTTAAAAATTTCTGTATGGACATCTTCAGAAAATTCACCATAATGAAGGGTAACTCCTTCACTAAACACTCAAACCCTTCTTTATCCAACTTGTCATAAGTATCACAAATAGGAGGGGTCTTAAACATTACCATTTTATGACTGCTTCGTCCAACTTGCAGCGACAGATAACTATGTTTGTTAGTACTGGAGGTATGTTTATCACTTCCACCAGCATCCAAGAAAACAAACATACCCTCACGGAGTCGACGATCAATTTTGTAGTCATTTCCAGTTTCCAAGGGCTCCTAAGGTGGGTCTTCAAACTCAAAATACTGCTCAAATTTTGATTCCTAAAGATCATATGCCCTTTCATAATTTTGGCAATCTGAAGTGTCTTCAGGGGCACCAATGACACCATTATATGTCCTGATTTTAATTTCACTGTCTTATTTATCTATGAAATTTGAGACAAAGGGGTCATTATGCATCCATTTTTCAACATTTGAGGCATTCAACCCCATTGTATCAGGTGCAGGTATTTTAGCAGTGTTTTCTTTGATAAGGAAAACAACATCATTATAGATAGGTTGACTTCCACTTGGATCAAAAACAAAGTCACTCTTTGAGCATACATCATTCTCTTACATCTACACAGAGAATAATACTAAATTTAACACCCTAGCCAAGGCATCAACCGAATTGGCAGCAAGCTAGCTGATAACTGACATCTACAAGGGAGAACAAAATTCCAGCTCCACCAGAAACCTACTCTAGAAGTCATTCTCCAGGTACCCTTGATGAGATTGCTCCTTTCAGGTACCTTCTCGTCTATCCCAATTCAAGAAGTTGAAAGTTTTGAATTTGAAAAAAAACTCTCTCACGGGAGTTATTGAACTGAATTTTACAAGCCTGCCTGAACTAATTTATCTAGATTTAGCTAGCAACAATTTCTCTGGCAGTATTCTGCCTAGCTTGTGGACCTGCAAAAATATCCAGTCTGTGAGCCTGGCAAGAAAATATTAAGTGGTGAAATTCCTCCTGGTATGGCATCCCTTCAGGTTCTCTCTTTTTTCTCCATTTCAAACAACAATTTTATCAATATTACAAGTGCCTTAACAGCTCTGCAGGACTGTCATAACCTTAACACATTGGTTCTGTCAAATAATTTTAACGGGGATATGATTCCAACTGATACACATGGATTTCCCATGCTCTGGACATTAAGTCTTGGAAATTGTGCTCTTTCTGGGAAAGTTCTAGTTTGGCTCCTGAAATGTCCAAATTTATAGGTCTTGGATCTTTCCTGGAGTAATCTCAACGAAGTTATTCCTATTTGGTTAAACAATCTTCAATATATTTTTTTTTTGGACATGTCAAATAATTCTCTGTCAGGACCAATTCCAAAGCAGCTTATGGAGTTACCTAGTTTTAAGTCAATACAAATACCCCTGTATCAGCTCAAACTCCCTTTTAGCCCTCTTTATATGTAAATAAAAATCAAAATGCTTTTGGGCTGCATTACAATCAGTTGTCTAATCTTCCCCCTTCGCTATACTTGGCCAGAAACAATCTCAGTGGCACTCTAAGCCCTGAGATTGGGCAGATGAAAATGCTTCATATTCTAGATTTGAGTCATAATAATTTCTCGGGGATAATCCCAGACACACTGTCTAACTTGAAAAATTTGGAGACCTTAGATTTGTCAAACAATAATATTTTTGGAATCATACCACCATCCCTGAAGGATCTCACATTCCTAGCAAGGTTCAATGTCTCTAATAATCACTTGCATTGGTTAATACCTTCTGGACATCAATTTGATACCTTTAACAAGTCTAGTTTTTAAGGAAAGTTTGGTCTCTGTGGCCAGCCTCTTACTACCACCTGTAGTCCGCCCGTGTCAATACTGGGGGTACATATTGCTGCAAACATAATCAATAGGCTGGACAGAAATACCATTCTTGGCATAACCATGAGTGTTGGTGTTGGGATTGCTTTTCTTCTGGCTACGGTTCTTTGGAATCAATCAAGAAGACAGGTAACAGAGCAGGGAGTTGCAGACGAGATGGATTTTGACATGCCTCACAGGCTTTCTGATGCCTTGGGATATAACTTGGTGCTGTTATTCCAGAATCATTGTCGTAAGGATCTTGCTATTGCTGATCTCTTGAAAGCTACTGGTAATTTTTAGCAGGAAAACATCATTAGTTGTGGAGGCTTTGGATTGGTATATAGATCCACTCTAGAAGATGGCACAAAAAATGCAATTAAAATATTGACAGGAGAATGTGGTTAGATGGAGCATGAATTTAAGGCTGAAGTAGAAGCTCTATCAAGAGCCCAACATAAGAATCTAGTGTCATTGCAAGGATACTTAAAGTATGGGAATGATAGAATGCTGATTTATTCCTATATGGAGAATGCGAGTTTGGTATATTCTATGAGCCTATGACGCTTTAAAGACCATCATAATTTCTATATATTTGTGTCAATTAGACATGTAATAGCTCTATTCTCCAAGTCACCTTATGATGTCATCAACGATTCATCATGATAATAATATATCCAAGTTCAGTTTCAAAGTGTCTTCACAAAATTCTCCAAGATGTCGTTAAGGTGCTCCAAATAGATCTTCAACAAGATATCTTCTACTTCTTTTCAATGTGCTCCAAGTTCGTAGGCCTTAACTCTTCTTCAACATCCTGCTCCTAAAATGTCTCCAATATTGCAGAGAACAAGTAGTTATAGGCCTTCAAAAATACCTTAAAAGAAATTCACTAAACAATCCCTTCAGGCCTATTATTATTTCACTTCAAATAATGCCCAAAGTCCATTCTAAAGCTGCTAACCATTGTCCTCAAGATAAAAAATTTTTTCTTCAAGCCTTCTAAAAAATGTTTGCCAAGATCATCTTCAAAAGGAATCTAAATTATGTGCAAGTGGCTTGGACTAAGTACACACGGTCTTAATTTAGAGCTCTTAGCCTAGAATGTGTCGCAATAGAGAACTGATCAAGCACCAGATTCACGTGTAGAGGTCAAGAATAGGTTCAAGTCTAAATGCTGAGATATACCTTCTCACCAAGCTCAAAATGTTTCCCACAAGTTCGAATAGCCTTTTGTCCACACATAGGTCTAAAATCTTGAGCAAATCTGAGATACGAGTTGTAGATCTGAGGAATATATATGATGAGCCCTCCTCACAGGACCAAGCTGCCAATTATCTTGTTTTCTGGAGGTTCAAGTCTCCATAGAATATCCTCAAGACTGAAGTTGTTTAAGGACTGCAATTCACAACAGTGTTTTAGCTTTGTCCACAGCTCCGGTTTCCACTGGTCCAAGGGTTTTATAGCTTCCTCTTACAAGTCCGAAGGTATGGAAATTTTTGTTACAGGTCCAAAATACAGAGAGTATCTTGCTGTCTTATCCACCGAAATATTCAGAGAAATGAGAAGTCTGGACTATCCAACAAAGAACTCTGAGCCAAGAGTCTATACATAGTCTGAAACTGCTATAGTTACTACACATGAATCACTATAATCTTCCACAGTTCGATTAAGAAGTTCACCACAAAAAATACTAGTGCTGTAGCTTGGTTTGCAATCCGAAATTCTATCTTCTAGCACAATTCTTATCAGAAGTCTGAAGGAATAGATAACCATCACATATTTTTGACCCAAACAAATTTTATTCCTCGACTTCCAAGTCACTCCTATGGTTATACTCTACTTTTTTCACCTCATCTTCAGGTCCGCCTAGATGCATTTGAGATCTGTATCGTTCCTGGATATACTGTCGTTGTGATATACCTTAAATTTACAAGTTTTCTCTGGTGGTCCAAAAGACTTCCTACTTTGCCCCCTTGTTCCTGAACTTTGACAAAACATAGTAAATAAATTCACATTTATAGCAATTTCAACAACTAGACAAATGAATATATGACATGAGACCATCTATCGAGTATAGGTTCCTCTGTGCATGAATTGTTATGATGTATATGCATGTCAAGTAATCGCATCACGGTTGCTTGTATCTATCGATTAATACGCGCTTCTTGTTTCCTAGAAAACATTTGATCAGCAATAATATTACCGTATCTGTACTTGCTTGATATTCATATTACAAGTACTAATTTACATAACCAAAAAAACTGCAGTGGCCCAATCTTAAAAATTGAAGTGCCAAAATTTGTTGCTGAATTTAAACAATTTTTTTGAAATCCATTAAAAATCCCACATTGTATGAGACCTTGACTTCAAATTTAATTATTTGGCAAATAAAACAGGGGTGCACTGCATTAAGAACTTGAGCAACATGCAGTGGCCCAATAAACTTGATAAATGTCCCAACTTTTAGTGCTTTGGAATGCCAAAGTACTACATTTTAACTATTAATTTCCATGAGGCTTCATAACTTATCTCGATCAAATATACTCTGGGTGTAACCATTTTGCTTCCTGATCTTGCCCAAGGTCATGTGGAAGTGCTTTCTCACAAAACATCTTTGACCTCAATCTACTCTATTCCCCATTCTTAACTTCATGTTCAGCATCAGTCGTGGAGATATTATCTCGATCTTTACCTTTCGATGCAAAATTAGCGTCTTCCTCTAATTTTTTCACCTAAGCAACATGTTTCTTCCCAGAAAGATGCAAGTCAAAAAAAATTTGAATGTTACAAACTGCATTACACAGAGTACATACCTTAACTTCCGCTATTGCAGTGCCAAATTCCAATAACCTTTGCCGTTTGGTAGCTATGTCATCTGTTGCTTTTGCTTTAAATTTTCTTTTCCCAGTGTTAGAATCAGAAAATTCCCCTTCTGATTTTTTAATTTTGTCTGGATGTTGTGAGGAGCGGAGGTTTATATTTATACTTGTTTACCATGTTTTAAAGGAAACATCCTTCTAGAAGGGGAGGCCAACATGTGTGCCAAAGTGCAGGTCGGCTCACTGTTAGGTGTAATTTTCTTAGTCCTAAAAATTCAATATCTCACAAACTATAGGAGTTTCGGGACAAATAAGGGCTCATTGGAAAGGAAAAAATACACTCTATAAGATAGTATAGGAGCAAATTTGGAAAGATGCCTCTAAGGTGGTAAAAACAATTTTGCTTTGTGACTGTCCTTAATGTTTGTGTGCGCCTTTGTTGAGAATTAGGTAGGGCTAGGTTTAATTCAAATTCTCTTCTTGATAATTACTTGTGAGCTTACTTCTTTTACTTATGTCTTCTCTTCTTAGCTTATTATGTCTTTTATCAAGTCAATTACCAAAACACGAGACACAAATTTAGGCTCTTCGAGCCAGGGCCAAAACCTCTCCCTCCTGGAGAGGAAAACCCACAAGAAATTCTTATTATAGACTTTTAGATGAAAAGTACCATGAACATGACACAGAACCTTGACCCTTGTATGCCTCCAAGACCTTTTCACTACTTCTTCATTGACTCTTTAAGTTGATCCTTCTTTTCTGCACTGTCCTGCACCGTCCTGCTCTTTTCTACACCAGGGCTAGAGAGCTCGGTCTAACTGTATTTACCTTCTCTAACTGTATGTGATCCTTACCGAGATATCAACACCTTGTTATAGAATATCCTGTGCACACCTTGCAGCTTCACTTCACCTTTCTAATTGGTCTTCAACATACACACACGTCTTATTTCCTTTTGATGAACAATCCACCATTTTCATACTCTAATGATACCCTTACTTGTGCTGCATTACTTCTTTGAGGACACTTATTATACTTAGCACTTCGCACAATCCTGTAACTACTAAACACAGTCCTATAACTTCTTCTTCTTCAAGAAATATATCCAGGTCTTGCGGGAGAAGTCATCTGTAAAAGTCATGTAATAGGAACATCCTCCCAAGGATGTCACGGGCAGCATACCAGATAAATTAGAATGTATCAACTGCAAGATATCAATTGTATTTATGACACTTGAGGGGAATGGTCCCCTTATATGCTTCCCTTCGGCACAACCCTGACATATGCCTTCATGATCATCTTTAAGGGCATCCCTGTCACCACCTTCCTTGCTTCGGGAAGGGCTTTGTAATGAAGATGTGCAAACCTTCGATGCCATAACTCTATTTGAAGAGTTGTATCACATCACATAGCCCCCAATGGACTTCCTCCAACCGAGTAGAGTGTATCAACCCTAAAACCAATAGTAAGAGCTTCTTTGAAGTTCCTCTTCCAGATGCGTACCTTTCCATTAATGAATGCCACCTTGAACCCTTTGTCTTCCATTGCCGAAATAGACATAAGGTTCTTCTTAAAATCAGGTATGTACAACACATATTGTAAACAGACGACCTGACCTTGAGATAAATGAAGGGTCACAGTCCCTATCCCTTTCATGAGATATGTGGCATTATCTCCAAGGATAATTTCGAAATTAGTATCCTTCTCAATCAAATCAGAGAGGGCTTCTTTATAACCAGTGAGGTGCCTTGAAGCACCACTATCAATCAACCAGACATCCAGGGTCTTGGGAGGAGATGTAACAGAGAGGGTAGATACAAGAATATATTCATTTTTCTTATTATCAACAACATTAGACTCACCGTACCTGGAATTTCTTGACCTATTGAAAGGTTTCCCATTTCCACTACGATTAGAGGGAGCCTTCCTTTCCCTTTGAACTTGTTGTTCCTTTGATTTCCATTCCCCCTGAAGTTGTTGTTGTCATCATCCCTGGGAGAGTCCCTTCTATTGGGGCACTCTCTTGCATAGTGACCAGACTTGTTACAAGTGTAACATCATCCCTTCCTTCCTTTGGGCCCCGCTCTACCATGGTTTTGATTTTTCGGGTCACCATGGTTCTTCTTCTTTGCATGAGCGGCGAAGGCAGTAGGGTCACTTCTATTTCCATTAGAGGGATGATCTCTCTCCATCATTCTTGTCTCCTCTTGAGTGCATCTAGTAAAAAATTCATCAAAATCAGGAATAATCTTGTTATTAAGAATCGTAGTATTAAATACATACTAGTCACGGGGAAGCCCTCCAAGAGCGATGAGGACAAGCTCTCGATCAGCTAATTCTCCTATGGCAAGGAGATCATTCTTGATTTTCGTGAGTCTCATAAAATATGATGGATGCCCATGAATCTTCCCCTGCACATAGTCCATGAAATATTGATCTTCTAATACCAAATCCAAGGACACCTTCCATGCATGATAAACAGACTTTTCAGTCAACTTATCATCAGACCATTGGTCCTTGACAAGACTTCTTCTTCGGTGATTTCTTTTCACACTATCTTGGACTTTGTCTTCACCTCAGCTCTGATACCATGTTAATTTTAGATAAACATGGTATGTTCTATATGCTTAATGCAGTTTTAATTTAATCTTTCTTATAGGCCCAATTCAACACATAAACATTAAAGTAAAATGCCGATAGAACATAATAATAGATCAACAAAAGACAAGCCAAATAATGTAGATTAGATTTTACAGTTATTCTTGTCCAGCAACGATAGAGAGTGATGTGTGTTACGACAGTCAACAGGATGCATCAGCCAACAAATTCTTTCTTAACATCAGATCAACCAACCTTCCAAGCGTCACACACACCCCTCAAAGACAACTCCAAAAGTCAACGCAACTCAACAAAAGCATCCCTCATCCAGATTTTCGACATCACCCATATTTCCGGCATCATTTCTGGCATCCATATTTCTGGAATCATCCATATTTTTGGCATCCATTTCCAGCATCCATATTTCTGACATCCAGATTTCCGGCATCCATATTCACACATGGGAGAGAGAGAAGTCTATTCTAGGCTATATGAACCAATCAGATCGTGATGAGTGTGTGTGATGAGATGATGATGAAATGGACATCATATCTCTCCAATTTATATCAGTTAGTGAGGGTGTGTGACACATCTATTCAGCTTCTGACCCTACATTACAAATCTGGCAGATGTAGCACATGTGTAGAAAATAAAATTAAAATATATGTTCTGCTTATCCAAACAAGATGATCTTTAGATCAATCTTGCACCTCTCCGAAAGAGGAATCAACAAAAAACTAATCATCATCATATGAGCAGTGCAACCTGGAGTTTGGACCTAGTTGACCAAAATTAACAGTGTTGCTACTTTGACAACAAAACATGATGGTTAAATACGAAAGGCCACTCTAAACAAATTGGCAAATGCTTACAAATTTCTCGATACTTTGTTTTGGACACAAGATTTTTTTCAATGGTCTAACAATATTTACTTAGAATATATCTCAACATATATTTATTACCTATATTCTACATAAGCCACATATTATTGAAAAAGTAATTTGCATGGTTGAAATTGTCAGCATAAGTTTCAAGTTACGAGTCAATATATTACTTTCAATTTATAATTGGGCACTGCCTATTTGGTGTATGTTTGTTGCTTTTGTACTTATTCTCATTTTATATTTCGTGGATTTGAGAAACAACGAAGGTGTTATACTTGATTTCATATCGTGGAAAGTCATAATAATTCAGTCTGGAAAGGAAAGATTTGCGAATCTCAAACTTAGACATTAGAATATGTTTATCACCATTTTAAATAAATCAACAATAATATCAACATGACATAGTCTTATTCTATCATCTTTTTGTAGTGGAACAATGGCCCTTTGTATTTGATGTGTTATTTACCTACAACTACTTTTCATCAACACATTCTTTACCTCCAATTGCTTTTCATCCACCATATAAATGTTTTAATCTTATAATTATTTGTCAAATTTACTGAAGACTTGCACCTTGCTTCATATTTCAGAAACTCTATTTGCACATCTTGCTCCTTGTGTAAATATTTCAAAAACTCTATTTGTTACTTGACTCTGGTGTGGGCAGGTTACAAGAAATGTGATTGGAAAAATTATGGGGAGACAATGCAAATCATGTCTCAGATATGATTCGTATGCTGTTGGAGATCCTTCAGGCACATAAGCCATTGACTTTGGAAATGTTTCTAGGAGGGGTTTCCATGCTTTTTTATGTTGTGATTATTTCACCACATGGTTATTTTGGGCAAGCAAATGTTTTTATGAATGCCAGACAAGACATCGGTGGAAAGGTATCTTTTTTTTTTTTTTTTTTTTTTTTTAAATAATTGCAATGCCCATTCCATGATATTCTCTTTTTTTTTTTATTATTATAATATTTTGAATATTTATTTTGATTTTGTTTTGTCTTTTAACTATGAAATTGAAAATACTTGATATCATGTCCATTTAAACAACCAAAGCTTGAAGATGAAATTAGTATTACACGATATTGATTGAAACCTTTTTAGTTGTTTTGTGTGAAAAGATTTTCATGACTATTAGAAAAATTACTTTCATGTTGTTATTTCAACACATGTTGTTTATATACTTGACCAAGTGTATGCATTAGAGAATGAAATGTTGTTGTGAATACAAATACAATGATTAGACGTCACATCTCATATTATTTGTTTTCACAAGTTATGTAAAACTTGAGTTTTTTAGCTTGTAACTTTGTTCATATGACTATGCCTAAGCTTTCCCTGAGTGTTGAATACTAAGTTAGTAAGGTGTTTTTTTTATGGTGACGTTTTATTTTCTTTTTTTATATAGGTCATATGGCTACATAGTGGCCACTATCGCCCAACTAAATAAAAGTTGTTCGAGTTTCTTGATTTTATGGGGAAAAATGACTTTGACATTGCTGATGTTGAGGTATTTGTACTCATTAGTTTATATTCTATTGTTCATAATCTTTCATGTCTTACACTCTACATTGTATCTTCTTTTGTTTTCAGAAAATGAACTCATTATTGATGGTAAGAAGTACAAATTGAAGAAAGAGGAGAACGATAACACTGGAGCGACAAAAGCAAAAAGAGTGAGAGAAGAGACGATTCTAGTGATACCCTTCGAGCCAATACCCTGCATAAGACACACACATAAAGACTGATGGTCAAGTCTTCAAAGTTGGTGAATTCACCTGCAATATGGGGAGACAATTAATAACACGTCTTGGATATGATTCATTTGTTGTTAGAGATCCTTTAGGCACATGTGCCATCAACTTTGGAAATGTTTCTAGTAGGAATTCATATGGCTTTTAATGTTCTAATTATTTCATCTCTGGGTTATTTTTGGCAAGCACATGTTTTAGGAATGCCAGACACAACAACAGTGGACAGGTAAACAATTTTTTTATAATTGCAATTTCATTCCATGATATCCTCTCTTTATCATTTGATTGTATTTTGGACGTTTCTTTTGATTTTGTTTTGTCGTTTAACTGTGAAATTGAAAATACTTGGTATCATGTCCATTTAAACAACAACCAAAGCTTGAAGATGAAATTAGTATTACACGATATTTATTGGAATCCTTATGGCTATTTTGTGGTAAAATATTTTCATGAATATCAGAAAAGTTTACTTTCATGTTGTTATTTGAGCACATGTTGTTTATATACTTGACCAAGTTCATGTGTTAGAAAATGAATTTTTTTTGCGAATAAAATGACAAGAATTAAACATCACACCTCGTATTATGTGTTTTCACAAGTTATCTACAACTTGAGTTTTTTAGCATATAAATTTGTTGACATGATTGTTCCTAAGCATTCCCTGAAGGTTGAATACTAAGTTACTAAGGTGTTCTTTTCTATATATGGTGAAATTTTATTTTCTTTGTTTATACAGGTCATCTGGCCACATTATAGTGGCCACTATCGCCCAACTGAAGAAAATTTGTTCGAGTTTCTTAGTTGTATGGGGCAAAATGGTTTTGACATTGCTGATGTTGAGGTATATGTCGTATAAACTATTTATAGTCAAATTTACTTCATATTCTAGTGTTCATTGTCGTTCATCTCTTACACTCTACATCGTATTTTCTTTTGTTTTCAGAAAATGAACTCAGTATTGATGGTAAGAAGCAAAAATTGAAGAAAGATGAGAGCAATAACATTGGAGCGACAAATGCAAAAAAAAAGGAGAGAAGAGAACTGGTCTGGTGATACCCTTAGAGCCAATATCCTGCATAAGACACACATATAGATATTGGTGGTCAGGTCTTCAGAGTTGGTGAATTCACGTGCAATGCCTTGGCAATGCAATGATAATGTTTTGAAGTGATGAAACATCATTTCATGTGTAAATTGTAGTCCAACCAATATTAAGTTGGAAACTCATTGTAAGACTTTAACATTTCATATAATATAATCTATGTGGTTGAAATTATTTATAATTTCACTTGATATTGTTTAGTATTGTAATTAACATATGCAAATTTATGTTTTCATATTAGATGAACATGCACATTGTATGATATTTTTTAAACCATACAAATTAATTTATGTTGATTAATAATGAACACATAAAATCAATTTAAAACAACTAAATTAGTAATTTATATTGATTATTGATGAATACAAATAAAATAAATATACGACTAAATTAGTCATTTATAATGATTATTAATGAAAGTAAATGAAATGAATATAAACTACTAAATTAGTCGTTTATATAATGAATATGAAACTATCAAAAAAAGATAAATGACCACTGCAGATGATAAATTTGTGATTACAAATAATGACTAAATTTCACATATATACGACTATTAGTAGCTAATTTACAGTATCTTATAACACGACCAAAAATTTAGTCATATTTCCTTGGTCATTAATTAGTTTCAAACGATGACTAAAATTTGCATATATATGACTATTAGTAGCTAATTTACAGTATATTATAACACGACCAACATTTTGGTCATATTTGTTTGGTCATTAATTGGTTTTCTCAAGTGATTATATAGTAATATATTTTGTTGTATATACCAAATCAAAGATTAAAACAATGACCAAATCAATGACTAAATTAATGACTAAATCAGTGACTAAATTAATGACCAAATATACTGCTAGACAAAAAATTTGAGATAACCAATTAATGACTAAGCTAAAAACGACTAAAAGTTGGTCGTGTTATAAGATACTGTAAATTAGCTACTATTGGTCCCCGACCGAAAATAGTCGTTTATATGAAAATTTTAGTCATTTTTTTAGTAACTAATTAGCTATTTTGTACTAGTGAACGTCTATACATTCGTTCCACTAGATCCCTCAAACTTTTGTAAAAGTTTTTTCCCCTTTCGTTAACATCCAACACCACTCTAGATGAGCTAAGGAGAAATTCATTTTCATTTGCATATTCTATTCTTTTTCTTTTTCTGAGTTGTTGGTCCCTGTAGAACATTAAACAGATGTGAATTAATAGAATGTTTGACACATGTTATCTAATAATTTTAAGTATATTATTAATGATAATTAAAAAAAGAAACTCATATTGGATCGATGGTATTTTTTCATTCACATGATTCATCCTTTTGCAATTTTTCCATCAAGCTTTTACGCTCTTCTGGTCTTACATAAGAAATAATCTTATTGAGCTTCGTCATTTTGTGGCTCTGCTTGATACACAATAAACAATACATATTAGTTAAATTTACATATAGTTCAAAAATAATATTTTTTATAAAGAATTTACAAAGAAATTGCCTTTTTTGCTTTTCTTGATGTGTTATCAGTATTTTTATTACTTGATCTCTTGTTAGTCATTTCTTTATCAATATAAAACCTTTACCATATCATTCATTAATATATTTATAAATAAATTGTTAACTTTTCAGGTAAAAAATAAATCTCAGCAAACCGGTGCGCCTTTCATGATATACGCATCGCCGTCATTGCGTGGGGGTGTTAAAAACGCACCACAAAAACAGTTGAGTAGACTGTACGATGCGTGGGAGTATTATAAATGCACCACACAAAAAATGTAATAGACCGTACGGTGCTATCCTCGTAACATGGAGCACAAGTGCCCTATTTCAGATAAGGCGCACTGATTAAAATTTTTTATTACAAAGTACTTGCGCAGTGCGCTGTATAATATAGCGCACCGTTGTGCTAGGTTATGTAGGGCGCACCGATAAAAAAAAATCCATTTTTGCCAAAAATTCACACAATGGCCGAATGGATTGGGATCCGACTATGCAAGTCGTCCCGTGGGTTGGATGTCAATGTAAAATGAAAAGCCCTAATTCCAAAATCACAGAAACAGGGAGAAGAAAGGGAAAAAACAAAAAAAATGAAGGGTTTAGGGTAAAAATGGATAAAACTGTAGAAAAAAGTAAATAAAATAATCAAATTTAATCGCGAGATGGTTTGAAATTCTATGATACAGGGTTTGAATCACTAGAGGTTTGGTTTCTAATTGTCTGAATACTTATGTTCGAACGTATTTCGCTGCTCCACAATGCTCTCGTGCTCTCTTGCTTCAGGTATGTCTCCTGCAAATTTCTGGCTGAAAATTTTAGTAAAAATAGTGAGTAATGAAAAGTGTTCAGTATTTATAGAATTATGTTATGAAATTAGATTTTCGGAAATATTTTTCTTTTCATTTTTCATTTTTCCACTTTTTTTTTGCTTTTTTTTTTTTTTTTTTTTCACTTAAATAAAGTAGAGTTGCGCTTTTTTTATTTGCGTTTATTCGTCACCAGTGCGTCACTTAATAGCACCGCACTCGTGCATCCATTTATAACACCGGCACCAGTGCGCAGTAACTAAAATGCACCGGTGCGGTTATATGTATAGTAGCACCGATTTGCGGTTAAGGCACCGAAATTACTTTTAGGTGTGTACACCAAAATTTAGTGAACTCCAACCATAGAAATTGAGAATTATAATTTTGTTTATTCTTGAGAATTAGAATTAGAATTAGAATTGAGAATTGGAATTGGATAAATTCTTGATGGAAATAACTATTCTTCCAATGCATTTTGTTTATTGCAGGAGGTCCCCACTGATTATGTGGAGAGAATGCAATGTGGGGCATGTGAAGATGCAATACTACAGGGCCCAAGTGGGAAATTGTGGCATGTGAACCTATGCTATGCTAAGACGTGGGAAATTTTCACAAATGGTTGGGAAAGTTTTGTTTCTGAGCATTTTATTGAAGTTGGAGATATTTTAGTTTTTAGACATGTTGGAAATGTACATTTTGCTGTGAAAATATTTGCGTCATTTATTTTCAAAACTACACCTCTTCTTCTTTCAGAAAAAGAAACTTGAACCTTTCCATAACCTGTAACAAGAAAAGGTGCCCCATGATCTGCTTGCTTATTTGTAAGTTCCTCCTCCATCTTGGCATCCAATTTCCTCTTTTCTCCTTTGTGCTTTCTATCTTGATCTTAACAAAATTTATATAATCTTTGTTTTACGAGAAACTGACCTTGAATATGCTGGGAGCAATGACAATGAGTCCTTCATTCTGCATTTGTTAGCAGAAGAAGATCGATTTTTGACTAGATGATGCAATTATTACATATGGAGGCAATGGTTTCCCGTAGAAAATGAGTATAGGGTTGAGCAGAGGAAAGAAATTGCAAAATGGGCTATTACATTAACTTTTCCAATGGGAAACCGATTTTTAGGTGGAAATATGGTAGCTGCAGGTATGTATGCTTTTCTTCCCATAGAATGGTCACTAGATTTCCATTTATAATATAAAAAGACTTTTTATTGGTTTCATCCACAGGATCACAGCTTAGAAAAGTTAGAGATGCCATTCAGGTTCAATTGAAAGCCGAAGATGTGATTTTATGCGACGTTAGCTTTGCTGGTAAAAGTTTATGTAAGCCAACCAAAGCTCGGACAATACTCCCAGCTACTTTTAAACGCATTCTGAAGAATCTTTCCCTTCATGGGACCTACCAGCCCTATCAAAAACGTCAATTTATCTTTCTCTTATGTCCTTAAGGGAATGAGAATCTTTCCCTTCATGGTGCCTCTTGGCTTTATCAACTGCCTCGATTGATCTTTCTCTGCCATCAACTCTGCTCTCCATTTCTCCATCATGGGACCTCTTAACCCTATTTCCAGCCCCAACCGAATGCTCTTTGCTGGTCTCAACCTGTACTCCTTTTCTCCTTTTGTACTCTATCGAACTCTGTAGCCATCTACATCCCTATAAGCGTCTTTGTCTGTCTTTATGTTTGAATCACTCATTTTCTCTGCTATAAACTTCTCAGCCGAAATTCAAATTCTCGTCTTTTCAAACCCTCATCTCCTCAGAAAAATTCTTGCACGTGATTCGAACCATCCGCTTCTCCAATACTGCACTTTACAGAATAACCTTGTTCAAGTGCGCATTATTTTATAGGCGCACCGGGGCAGTTTGTAAGATCGAGGTTTTTGTTTTGGCGCGGTGTTTTATGACGCACCAGTGCAGAAGAGTTGTGAAGTATCGGTCGTCGAGTACTTTTAAGACGCACTAGTGCATGTTATGATGATAAGCGCACCGGACTGTATAAAGTTCTTTTTTTTATGTAAGATCATAATAAAATAATGATAATTTTAAAGTACATGAATTTATTTGCATTATTTTCTAAGCTTTATTATGTAACAAAAATTCATATTATTCTAGATTTATTATTTTACAATTATTTACAAATTTACAAATTTAAATATTTTAATAAAATCATTTCACATTAATACAATTAAAATTTTCACATTAATACAATTAAAATTTTACAAATACTATACATACAATTACAATTAGAATTACAATTACAATTACAATTTTACAATTTCACATACAATTACGATTAGAATTAGAATTTTAATTTTAATTTTACATACAATTACATTTACAATTACAACCATTTCACAATAATACAATTAAAATTTTACAAATATTTTACATACAATTAGAATTAGAATTAGAATTATATTTACAATTACAATTACAATTTTACAAATATTTTACATACAATTACAATTAAAATTACAATTACAAATACAATTACAATTTTAGAATTTTACATACAATTAGAATTACAATTACAATTTTACAATTTGTCATATATAGAATTACAATTAAAATTACAATTACAATCATTTCACAATAAATTAAGTACTACAATTACAATTAAATTTTTACATTAAATATTTTACATACAATTACAGTGAAAATTACAATTACAAATACAAATATAATTTTACAATTTTACATACAATTAAAATTAAAATTTAAATTACAATCACGACATAATATTTAATAAATATCATGGTCATTTAATATTAAATTAATTAATAAACATCACGATCATGATAACCATCGTACAAACATCATATTCGACTAAAAAACACATTCAAACATAAAATTAACATTATATATTAACATCATCACAACACAAACATAAAATATACATCTCATGTCAAATAAATCATGCTATCACATACACATCTATCTGCAAGCTGCACATTAAATGAACATATCTAACAGGACCTAACAATATACACATCATGATGATCACCAACATGTAAATTAAGTACAACTGCAACATGAACATAAAATACATGGACCATATATATATATATATAACTAAATAATGTTAAAAATATACAACTGTAACATAAATGTCATGGATCAGCTGGTGGTAGTACAACATTAATAGCAGTACTAGTGGAGGCCTGCTCAGTCAATGGTGCAGCCTCGACGGTCGATGGTCCAACTTGCTCATGATCATGAATAGTATTGATGGATGCTGTAGGCTGCTGACTGGATGTGGCCGATGGTCCAACCTCATCTCCATAATGATTGTTAGATGCTAGTGGAGCCTCATGTTCATATGGTGCGGCGCGAGGTGAATAATCATGAGATGATGAGTCGCTGCTCGTGGATTGTCTATCATGTGTTGCGGCTCGACCACGCCTATAACGTGCAACAGTCCTCCTTAGCCATGTAACAGCTGTCGTAGTTCCTACGACATGCCGCATCAGGCTATACATGTCACGTGGCATGCCTCTCCACATATGTAATAGCCTCTCATCAGCTTGTATGTCTCTATAATGAGCGGGCTTGATGCCCACCTCAACAATCAATGCACTGAGTTGGTCGCCCAACTCCATCCTATATATAGTATCAGGTCGACCATGCCTAGAAAAAGGCAGTAACAGCGCACCAGCAGGAGCATGTCTCTCTACACCGACCTCCCGATGATCCTCGACATCTGGCATGCCCTGATCGTCATCATGATCCACACCTGGATCATGTGGTGGCGCCGACATCTCCTCGCCATCAAAAGAGCCAATGTCTACAAAATATATACAAGCACACAATAATAATTAGACAATTTCATTACACAATTTAATAAAAACAAGTTAAAGAACATGTTAGAATAAATATAAATAAAACAATAATATTACCTCTATCATCTGGCAGCTCATCATCTGTGAAGAGGATGTTGGCAGACCCTCGCCAATCCAATCCAGCATAAAGACAGGGGACCATAATGAAGGGATGCAACTCATCAACACTGGCTAGTAAGTCTAGTGTATCATGCAATATCCTGGCTGGAAACATAGTCTCTCCCCTCTTTGGCATCATCTGCCCCCACATGTGCATGTGTGCCTCCAACATCAGCCTACGAGGCTCCCGGAAAAAAGTAGGCCTCATCTCTAGAAACCTCTAAAAAAATAAACAAAAAAGCTCTAAAGAAAAAGAGAAGTTGACCCTCCCTTATGCATGAGCACGAAATCTATCTAAGGCTGTACATAACTGTCGCAAAAAAATGGCAGACCACTTAACAAGTTGTGGCTCCTGTACTAAAGAATCAACATAATATAGAAGCGACCAACTAATGTGTTTCTCGTCACTGGTGTTGTGTGAAATGGTCGAAATGAGAAGTGAGAGGCACTGCACGTCCTCACTACCAAATGCACCAATACGTAACTGACCTCCAGCGACCTGAAACTCTGAAGGAGACAGTACTGATGCTCCAATCTATCTCTGGGAGTAAACTAACTGACTCCCCGCTACACAGCCAGTTGGAACTTCTGGGAACGAGGGAAAATCCACCCCTTTCCTCGATATCCCTGTAATGAAATATATATCCTCCTCAGTGGGTGTGTACCACTGATCAGGACCAACCTGCAAAGCTTGTTGGTGGGTATTCCACCTGCAGATAAGATGTCTCAAAAATACACTATGGGCCTTTAGGGAAGTAGCCTCCTCATAGAACTTGAGGAGGCCTACCTGCCTTAGGAGCCCCTGGGTATCTGCTGTAATAGGGTGAGGGTATGCATCTCTCTCCCTCTCTTGTGCCTCCCACTGGCGAACCATGTCATACTACTCCACATATTTCTGATGTTGTTCTTCCTCTTCTCTCTGAATCATTGACATATTAAATATTTTTTTTTTTATTAAATTAGACATTTATTTAGGAATATATGTATATAATTTTTTTTGGAAAAAAAAAACAGACCAGTCGGAGCGCCACAAAAACAGTCATGCGTCGGTGTTGGTGCAACATTTGTTTGTAGTGCACCGGAGGCGGTGCCCCATATGATATACAACGCACCGTATGCAGTGCACCTTAAACTTTTTAAAGCACCGTTGATTATATATGGTGTCAAAAGAGCGGTGCGCTGATTAAATATATGCCTTGGCGCATATAGTTGTGTCAGCGCACCGACTTCCTGACAAATTACATAGTCAACGGTGCGGTCTTTTACCATGCCGCACCATTGAACCTGTCGGAATTCCAAATGCGGTGTGCTGACAGACACCGGGGAAGATATTTCCATCAACACACTGAGCTTCTATTCCCATGGTCAATGATGCAACCGATTAAATGACTGCATCGCACTTTTTTTTTTTTTAAATTTTAAAATAATGTGGGGCGCCTTTTGGTACTGCCTCAGACACGGTGCGAATACCATTAGCACCAGTTGTGGTGCGGCCTGTAAATTTTACAAGAATCACCGCTTATCGGTGTGAGCCGAATGGCTCGTGGGCACCACGCGACAATTTTTTTTTCTTTTTCTTTTAAATGGTTAATTTTAAGGTTATTTGAAATTCTAATGCACTAAAAAGCTTAATTATGGAAAAACAAGAAAATTATCTGTACATTTTGCCGTCAAGGAGGCATATTGGCTATAGAATTTGCATATGAAAATTTGCCCATTGTTTTGCAAAATGCAAGATGGAGATTGGTGGGAAATTCACATCAGCATTGCGTGCAATGGGTGCAATGGGAGCACTGATGTTAGGGCGGCTCAAACAAGGATAAATTGCACCGGTGCTTGAGAGCTCTGGAGCATTGAGAAAAGTGAAAAATGTGGTTTTTTGGCTGTAGTTTTTTTTTATTTAAATTTAACCCTGTTCCGATGCGCTGGATTTTATAGGCGAACCAGTGCGGTTGCTTAAGACCGATTGGGCGGTTTCAATTTTGGCGTGGTTTTTTATGATGCACCAATGTAGTTTGTTAACATCGCACCAGGCGGTTTATGTTTTGGAGTGATGTTTTAAGATGCACCGGGGCGGAATAGTTGTGAAGCATCGGTGCTCTATAGTTATAGGACGCATCGGGCGACTGTGTACATAGCGCATAGTGTCCGACATGCCAATGGTTTGTGCCATCTGTGCTTTCTCTTGTAGAGCACACCGGTGATTGAGAGCTCTGGAGCCATTAGGGGAATTTTGAAGTCTAAAATGGGCCTCCTAAGGAAATAATAAAATAATAGCTCAACCAATAAAATAATATTTATGAATTTTCAATTCACTTTTTGCACCACAATCCATGTAACCATAGCTAAATTCAATTCAAAAGTTGTACCAAAATAAAATTAATAAAAAAATTGAATTGATGTGACTATAAATAAGAATGTGTTTTTCAAGAAAAAGTCATTATCATTGAGCAACTAATGAATTTTTTCCTTTGTACTTAAATAATTTAAAATAAAATATAGATATAAATTTATAAATTCTTAATTATATTATATGCTATTAATTAAAATTTATATTATTTAAATTGTATAATAACATCTAATTAATATACTATATAAAAATAGTATAATATAATATAATAAATGTATAGGGATATTCATTGTTTCTTTCAAGAAATATGAAATGACAATAATATATTTTTATTCAAAAAGTGTGAAATGACATTTATTATGAGTATTTTACTTTGACTTTAAAAGTACTTAGAGCACTACCATGGTTAACCATGAGTTTTTATCCACCATTGAGAATGTGACAAGTAAGTACCTTTAACTCAATCAATGCCACCTCAACCATTAGGGATGATTTCATCCCCTAAAATGTGATTGGTTCTCATAAAGTGAATTTTGATTTTAAATTTTTCTTAAGAGGCCCATTTTAGACTTCAAAATTCCCCTAATGACTGAGAAAAGTGAAAAATGCAGTTTTTTGGTCATAATTTTTTATTTATTTAACCCTGTTCTGGTGCGCGGGTTTTATAGGCACACCAGTGCTGTTTCTTATGAACGCATTGGTCTGTTTCTGTTTGGCGCGGTGTTTTATGATGCACCAGTGCGGTTTCTTAACACCGCACCGGGCGGTTTTTGTTTTAGCGCGGTGTTTTATGATGCATCGGCACGGAAGATTTGTGAAGGATCGGTAATAGGACACACCAATCGGGTTTGTACGGAGTGCATGGTGTCTGGTGTGCCAATGTTTTGTGTGCACCAGTGCTTTATCTTGTAGTGCACACCAGTGCTTTCTCTTGTAGAGCGCACCGGTGATTGAGAGCTCTGGAGCACTGAAAAAAGTGAAAAAATGTGGTTTTTTGACCGTATTTCTTTTTATTTAACCCTTTTCTGGTGCGCGTGGTTTATAGGTGCACCGGTGCTGTTTCTTACGAACACACTGGTCAATTTTTGTTTTGGCGCGACATTTTATGACGCACCGGTGCAGTTTCTTAATACCGCACTGGGCGGTTTCTGTTTTGGCGCGGTGTTTTATGATGCACCGACGTGGAAGAGTTGTGAAGCATTGGTGCGCTACAGTAATATGACGCACCGGGCAAGTGTTTACGAAGTGCACGGTGTCTGGTGTGCCAATGTTTTTTGCACACCGGTGCTTTCTCTTGTAGAGAGCACCGGTGCGATTTTGGATGATAAGCGCACTGAGCGGAAAACATCTACAAAACCCTCCACCCTTCAACCTCCTCTAGTAACCTCTACTAGTAATGGATGTATGGGGTAATTTTATAAGGGATTCCTCAAAAACATTCAGTAGAGGGTCTTTTCCTTGTAGTGAGACTTTCTCGATGGAGATTTGGAGGAAGATATCTATATGCAACAACCACAAGGATATGAGGTCAAAAAGATGGAAAAATTGGTGTGCAAGTTGAAGAAGAGCTTGTATGGCTTAAAAGAGGCTTTGAGGCAATGGTATCTAAAATTTGATAGGTTTATGTCTGAACAAGGTTATACTAGATGTCACTATGATCATTGTGTTTATCTGAAAAAGAAAAATGATGGAATCTATATCATATTTTTATTGTTTGTAGATGACATGCTTGTGGCAGGGTCTAACATGCAAAAAATAAATGTGCTCAAAGGAAGATTGACAAATTCATTTGCAATGAAGGATTTGGGAGGTGCAAATAAAATCCTTGGTATGAGAATAACTAGACATAGGAAAAATTACAAATTAACATTGTCTTAGAATGAGTACATACAAAATATGTTGGAAATATTTAATATGCAGAATGAAAAACTAGTTAGTACACCTTTGGCTAGCCATTTCAAACTTAGTAAGGAGATGTGCCCCAAGACCCAAGAACAAATAGATTATATGTATAAAGTTCCATATGCATCAGCAGTTGAAAGCTTAATGTATGCAATGGGATGAACAAGGCCTGATATTGCACATGCAGTGGGAGTTGTAAGCAAGTACATGAAAAATTTAGGAAAAGAACATTGGATGGCAGTGAAATGGATTCTCAGGTATTTGAGAGGTACCACAAATCAAGCATTATTCTTTTGTGGTTCAAACATTTTTCTACAAGGATATGTTGATGTAGATATGGTAGGTAATAGAGATAACATGAAGAGTGCTACAGGGTATGTATGTACTGTAGGTGGAACAACTGTCAGTTGGGTTTTGAAAATGAAAAGTGTTGTTGTACTTTTAAGAACGAAAGCAAAATATGTTACTACTACATAGTCTAGTAAAGAAATTATTTGGTTACAAAGATGTATGGATGAATTGGATAAGAAGCAGGAGATGGGCAGGTTATACAATGACATCTAGAGTGCCATTCATCTTGAAAATAAATCAACATTTCATTCCAAGAATAAACACATACAACTCAATTACCATTTCATACGGTCAGTTTTGGAAGATGGACAATTGAAGTTGAAAAAGATACACACTAGCCAGAATCCTGCTGATATGTTGACAAAAATTGTAACCAGGGAGAAACATGTAGAAATTTGAATAATAGCTGAATTATTCACCGAGATTATTCTGATTACACACTATTTAAGCTTCATGCATAATACATAACCTCTTCTACAATTGATCATCAATTTGTGGAAATAGAAGCAGTCGCATGCGCACATTAAAACATAATCAAGCACACATATGACACCGTATGTAATGGGGAAAGCTTACAGCTGAAAACCCCCAACTATCTGTATATTATAATGATAGAGAACATGTAACAATACATAGCACAAAGCTCCTCACAGCTCTCAGCACTATCTCACATGCTACACACAAACTAGATCAGATATGAACAAGTCACAAGTTCAAATCTCTTCCACCTGTCTGCCTGCCTCTACTACGCAATCCAAGATGAATAATGATGAGATCCAAGTTCGAATCCCACTGGCTTGTACTGCGCAATCCTCATTGGCAATCTCAATCAATGTGTGTGCAAATCTCATGCACATCTATAGTCACAACTGATAGTAGACTCACCCTTTCACCCACCTCTAACACTGGTCTCCACTGAACTGTCCATGCATTGCAGTTAACTGATGTGTTCTTTAGTTGATTTATGAGTTAATAATTAGTGAATTAATTAATAATTAATTCACACCACTCATCACTAGTGTATTTTCCAGTTAGACTAAAATACAACTAGTTCAACTAGTTTAAACAGAACACAACTCCACCAACTGTCTCATCAACTCCACCAAACTCTGCCACATGAGTTCTAACTGAAGTCAACCATGCAATAGCTCAACTAACCCCTAGGAAAAGTGTATTTCCTTCTGTCAGCTGCATGTGCCACATCCAAGCATCAAATTGAAGTGCTCCAAGAGGATAAGATAATGTTTATAGTCCAAATATTATTAAGGGCTAATAATATTTGACTGATCTATTTTTAGACTGGCAGTCTAAAAATAGACTTCGCCCAATGTCTAAAAATAGATGTCCATATATTTTTACCAACTTGAAAAATCATCCATAAATAGCATCCTGCAACTCATAGACCATGATCCATATGTCTAAAAATAGACATAGTCTAAAAATAGTCTTTGAGCCAAAAATAGCCTGCGGGCCCACTTAGTGAAGGCGACTTCTTTTCACTAAGCTCCATCATCTTGTTGCATTCTCAACACTCCCTCTCAACAAGATATGGATTATCTGCAACCCCTATCCTGCCTCTGTGGTATTCGAATTTTCTCCTAGTGAGCGCCTTCTTCAAGATATCAGCATCCTGATCCTCCGTGGGAATGTATGAAAGTAACATGATTCTCCGCTGCACACAATCTCTGATATGATGGTACCTGATGTCGATGTGTTTGGATCTATCATGAAATACTGGATTAGCCGAGAGTTTAATGCAACTCTGGTTATCACAATAAATCACAGTAGGCTCCAAGTGTGACCCGAACAACCCGACCAGGATCTTCCTCATCCATATAGCCTCGCATGCAGCCAAGCTTGCTGCCATATACTCGGCCTTTGCTGAACTGAGTGCCACGGATCTCTGCTTCCTGCTGTACCAAGAAACTGTTGTCAACCTGATACTGAAGATCCCTCCAAATGTGCTCTTTCTATTCGTTGGGCTCCCTGCCCAATTTGCATCCGTGAAGCCACATAGCCTCACCTCATCCTCCTGTCTGTACCACAATCCATATCCCGATGTGCCTCTGAGATAACGCAATACATGCTTGCCTGCCTTCCAGAAGAGCTTGGTTGGCTTAACCATAGCTTGTGAAAGCTGGTTAACAGCATAGCATATGTCGGGTCGTGTATTGACCAGATACATAAGCGACCCCACCAACTGTCGATAAACAGTGGCATCCACTACCTCTGCTAAAGTAGCATCCTCCTTCCTCCAAACACCGGGAAGAGGAGTATCAACAGGCTTGCAGCCATGCATGTTGAACTTCTCTAGTATCTCCCGGGCATACTTACCCTGAGAAACAAACAGTCCATCACTGCATTGCCAAATTTCCAATCCCAGGAAATAATGAAGGAGGCCCAAGTCCTTCATCTCAAACTCTTTTGCAAGATCCTCCTTGCATGAGAGTATCAATAGCTCATCACCTGTCAAAATCAAATCATCTACATAAAGTACAATGATCAGCAACTTACCCTCCACCACAATCTAGTATAGGTTAGGATCTGCCTCACTCTTGGAGAATCCAAGTCCGGTGAAATAACTGTCTATCCGTGTGTACCAAGCACGAGGTGCTTGTTTCAACCCATACAACTCTCTCTTGAGCCTGCACACATGCGACTCACTGCTGAAGATCTCGAAACCTTCGGGATGCTCTATGTACACCTCCTCCTCAATGACTCCGTTGAGGAACACAGTCTTCACATCCATCTGATGAATGTGCCACCCCATCTACGCTGAGAGAGCAAGAATCATCCGTATGGAAGAATACCTTGCGACAGGTGCAAAGGTCTCCTCATAATCGATCCCCTCTATCTGTGAGAAGCCTCGAGCAACAAATATTGCCTTGTACTTCTCCACACTCCCGTCAGCTGCCTGCTTCACTTTGTAGATCCATCTCGAACCCACCACTGATTTCCCTTCTGGCCTTGGGACAATCTCCCATGTATTGTTTATGACAATCGAATCATACTCTTCCACCATGGCATCTACCCATGCGGGGTCCTCCACAGCGTCCTCGAAAGAGGATGGCTCTGTCATGACACATTTGCTCACAAGAGCCATGTATCCAGTGTACCGGTCCGGTGACTGTCTCTGTCTGCGCTGTGCTATAGGTGGTCCTACAACCTTCTCTGCATCTTGAGCCAGTCACTCAGGTTCTGTAGTGTGCTTCCGCCCTCTGATGGTTGGCGCTGCATGAGTGGTCTCTTCCACTCCATGAACTTCCTTTTGTGGCTGATCCACATCCTGAAGCACATCCTTAGGAACTAATAGCTCCTCCTCTGCATGCAAGTGTGGCTCCCTCTCAAGCAAACACTTCATGGCTTTCTCCTCCTGAAATTTGATATCCCGTCGCACAACAGTCTTGCGACTGTCTGGAAAATACACACGATAGTTATGGGGCGTATCAGTGTACCCCACAAATATCCCAACCTCTGCGGTTGGCTCTAGCTTCTTCATGGCATCCTTTTTCACATGAATGTAAACAGGTGAACCAAAAATCCTCACCCCTTGCACTGATCTGACTGCGCAAGAGTGCCTTTAGGAAGCCCAGTAGAAATCTGCTGTAGTATCTTCAAAGCTCCATGGTGAAGGTGGCCCAATCTCCGGTGCCACAACTCGCCATCATCCCAGATCACCACTCCTTCTGCCTTGCATGCCATTGCTGTGCAACCATCTACTTGCAATTGATAAAGGTTCTTGACTCGAACCCCTATCTTCCGGATTTCTCCAGTTGTCTTACTGCGCAGGAAAGCCTTTCCCTTGCTGAAGACAACATCATATCCCTTGTCTTCTAACATCTCCACAGAGATAAGATTCTTCTTCAATCCTGGAACATGCATTACTTCCTTCAATACGAAGGGTTTACCAGACTCCCTCTCAAAGGAAATGGTACCGATACCGGTCGCACTGTATCTACCATCATCGCCCATCTCGATGTGCACTCCAAGATCTTTCTCATCCAGATCAGTAAACAAATATCGATCTCCTGTCATGTGAAAAGATGCACCATTGTCTAAGAAAAAAACTGAACCCATCACACTTGATACCAAGCATGCGATCAACGAAAAATCCAGCTCAAACTGCGAGGCTAAGGCCTCTCCCGCTGCAGATCCAACAGCCTGCTTATTTTTCTTCTTCTGCAGACAATTTGTGGCATAATGTCCATGTTGGTGACAATGAAAGCACTTCACCTTGGACATGTCTATAGGTTTTAACCCTGAACAGAAATATCTACACACGATTCTTATAACAGAAAATAAACAATAGCAAGAGCATAAAACATAAAACAGATAAACACAGAGATTTTCCCTTGGATCCCAAATCGGGACGACTAGCTTGATTTTCATTATATTCCTTTTAGTGTTACAACACATATATATACATGCCGAAGCATACATAAACCCCAATCCATTAACCCTGGATTAGAACATAACCGTAGTTCCCTTGACCGGATCTACAAAATACCAGGGGTCGAAAACCATCAAACCCCAAAACCATGTGCAAAACCATGCACAAAACCATGGGCAGATCCGCCTATGAGTGGGTCCGCACAAAAAACAAATTTTGGCCGGGGCGCTGCCCCGGACCTCAACGGTGGGGACCGCTTCGCCCCTCGTGACCCCCCAGCTACGCCCGACGCAACATACAGCGCATGGGGCCAATCGTGAAAAGAATATAACACATACCCAACATTCTCCCACTTGTTGTTTTCTTTCCACAGGGGGCCACAGGAGAGCTTAGTCATTGGCCCAATTCTTCAACACCCATTGTTTCTCTACACCAAGAGAACTTCTGAGTGCTCACAGACTTCGTCAATACATCTGCAACATTCTTCAAAGTGTCCACCTTTACCAGCAACACCCTTTTAGCCTCAACCATATCTCTAACAAAGTGATATTGAACATCAATGTGCTTTGTCTTTGAATGATAGGCAGGGTTCTTAGCCAAGAAAATTGCACTTTGGCTATCACAGTCTATCCTTATAGCTTGTTGTACCAACCCCATACTTGAACACAATCTCTGCAACCAAACTGCTTCCTTGCTTGCATGAGTGGCTGCTATGTATTCTGCCTCTGTAGTTGAAAGAGCCACTACAGACTGTCTTTTACTCATCCAGCTGACTGCGCCTCCAAATAGGCTAAACACATACCCACTTGTAGATCTTCTTTGGTCCAGATCTCCAGCCCAGTCTGCATCAACAAAACCATGAATGTCCAACATTCTTTCCAATCCTGGTCTTCCCTGGTAGCACAAGCCATAATCACTAGTGCCACGTAAATGTCTGAAAACCCGCTTCACTGCTGTCCAATGCTCCTTCCCTGGGTTTGACATAAACCTGCTCAATACTCCCACTGCATGTGCAATGTCTGGTCTAGTACAGACCATTGCATACATCAGGCTACCCACTGCACTTGCATATGAAACACGGGACATATACTCCTCTTCTTCTTGTGTCTTGGGACACTGTTCAGCAGACAGCTTTACACCTACAGGAATAGGAACCTTCACCGGTTTACTATCCTGCATATTGAACCTTTGCAATATAGTCTCGACATACTTCCTCTGGTTTAACCAAAGCTCCCTCTTTGCCCGATCTCTCTTGATTTCCATGCCCAAAATATAATTTGCAGCACCCAGATCCTTCATGTCGAATTTGGAGAACAGTTGGGTCTTCAAATCTTGGATAATTTCTTTGTCATTTCCAATCAACAACATATCATCCACATACAAGACCAAATAAATAACACGGTCACCAATTAATTTAAAATAAATACAGTGATCCTCCTTGCTTCTGGTGAAGCCAAGTCCCCATATATAGGTATCAAATTTCTGATACCACATCCTTGGTGACTGTTTTAACCCATACAGAGACTTCTTCAACCTGCATACCAATTCTTTCTTACCCTTCACCATAAAACCTTCAGGTTGCTTCATGTAGATCTCCTCTTCTAGATCCCCGTGAAGAAATGCTGTCTTCACATCCATCTGTTCTATCTCAAAATAAAATGCAGTAGCAACAGATAAAAGTAATCTAATAGAAGTAACTTTGGCAACAGGAGAAAAAATATCACCAAAATCAATTCCCGGCACCTGGGAATAACCTTTCGCTACCAATAGAGCTTTGTATTTCTCCACCTTGCCTTCTACATTCATCTTCTTCTTAAACACCCATTTTCTCCCAATGGGCTTCCTTCCAGCTGGCAACTCCACCAGATCCCATGCATCATTTTTGTGCAAAGATTCCATTTCATCAACCATGGCCTCCTTCCCGAGTTTTCTATCCTCTGAATAAACTGCCTCCCTGACAGTTCTGGGTTCATCATCAGTTATAGTTAAGGCAAAACCTGAACAGAAAGCAGATGGACTATACCTTTCTGGTTGCCTTCTTTCCCGAACTGATCTTCTCAAAGCTGGAGTTTGTGGCTCTTCATCTTCTGAGTCTTCTTCTGTTGTAGAGTCTGATTCATCCTCCTTTAGCTCAAACTCTATCTTCTCGGGTTCCTTTGGTAGGACTTCATGTTTAAAAACATCTTTCACTTCTCTAAACACCACATCTTGGCTGTACACAACCTTCCTTGTTTCTGGGTTCCAAAGCTTGTAACCCTTTAAACCATCCTTATACCCAATAAATATGCACCTTTCGGATTTATTATCCAACTTGGTCCTTTTCTCCTTTGGAACATGTACATATGCATCACATCCAAATACCCTTAGATGTGAAAGAGAGGGTTTCTTACCGGTCCATACCTCATGTGGAGTCTTATCCTCCAACACTGATGAAGGTGATCTGTTAACCAGATAGCATGCAGTCTCCACTGCCTCTGCCCAGAATTCTTGTCCTAACCCGGTACCACTGAGCATGCTTCTTGCCTTTTCCATCAGTGTTCTGTTCATTCTTTCTGCAACTCCATTTTGCTGTGGTGTGTATGGAGTAGTCTTCTGTCGTGCTATACCACACTTCTTACAGAACTCTTCAAATTCCTTCTTGCAGAACTCCCCACCATTATCTGTCCTCAACACCTTTATCTTCTTCTCTGTCTGGTTTCCCACCAGAGCCTTAAATTCTTTAAATTTGTCAAAGACTTCAGATTTCTTCCTCAAGAAATATATCCATGTATTCCTTGAGAAGTCATCTATGAATGAAACATAGTACACAGACTTTCCCAGTGATGGAACTGACACAGGCCCAAACACATCACTGTGCACAAGTTTTAATATCTTGTTTGCCCTCTTAGCACCAGAAGGAAAACTCACCCGATTCTGCTTCCCATATACACAATGTTCACAGAAATCGAAATCCAGAGAACAATTAGACATACCTTCTACCATACCATCTCTATGCAGTATCCGAAGGCCCTTCTCTCCAATATGTCCAAGCCTTTGATGCCATATCATGGTCTTTTCTCCAGAGACAGCTAGACTTTCCGTCCCACTTTCAGGAACCACAGAACTGTTACACCCATCAATAATAGTGCTACCTTGTAGCTTGTACAGAGTTCCAGTTCGAACTCCCCGCATTAATACCAGTGCTCCCCGAACCATCTTGCAGGCATCTTTCTCGAACACTGTTTTTACACCTGCATCATCCATCTTGCTTACAGAAATCAGATTTCTGGCCAATGCAGGAATATGCAGAACACCGGGAAGTGTTCTAATCCTTCCACCTTGTAGCTTCAACTTGACCTTTCCACGTCCGATGATTCTGGCCTTCCTATCATCCCCTAGGAAGACATCACCACCATCATATTTCTCATACTCGCAGAACCACTCCCTATGGGGAGTGAAGTGAAAGGATGCACCTGAGTCGATCAACCATGACTCATGATCTACATGTGTATTTGAAGAAGAAGCCAAATACACATCCCCACCTTCATCCGAGGTGGTTTTTGCCTCTGCAGAAGGAGCTTCATCAGATCCCTTTCCTTTCTCAGGAGCTTTAGATCTGCATTCCTTTTTTTAGTGCCCTTCCTTTCCGCATTTCCAGCACACCTTTACAAACTTTCCAGGAGATTTAGATCTCCCTCTAGATTTAGATCTCCCACTCGAAACCTTATTCTTGTTTCTGTTCTGGGACCTTCCTCGTACGGATAAGGCATCTCCATTCTGACCCTCCATATTTCTCCGTCTCATTTCCTCCGACAGCAAGGCTGAGACAATGTCATCAAAATTCAAGGTAGTTGTGTTGCTACCTATTGCAATAACCCGGTATTTGTCCCGGTGCGGTAGAGAACACAACAAGCTGATGCACTTATCTTCATCTGAGATTTTAATATCAACAGATGACAGCTGACTTACCACAGTATTGAAGGCATTCAGATGCTCTGTCACCGAGTCTCCATCCTTCATCCTCAGGTTATACAGCTTTTTCCGTAGGAACAATTTATTCACTAGAGACTTAGATTGGTACAAAGTCCCTAGCTTTTCCCACAAGTTCTTCGCCGTAGCTTCCCCAGATACATTCAATAATACTGAATCTGAGACACACAACCGTATTGTGCTCTTAGCCTTCCGATCCGAGTTTCTTCCGGTCTTCCATCGACATTGTCGTTGGTTTAGTACCTGGATCTACCGCGATCAACGATCTTGATCCACCAGATCCTCCATCTTGAGCTTCCACAACTCAAAACTGCGACCATTAAATTTCTCGATTCTATCTTTCCGTAGCTCGCCATCTTCTTTCACCGCGACTGCGATCCGCGGATCTCCCCCCTTGTCGAACGGGGGTCTACCACGGGCCGAGCAAAAAACCCTCGACAACAAAGGCGTCCCCTTGAAGCCGAAACCGGCTCCCGATACCAAATGTAGGTTTTAACCATGACAGAAATATCTACACACGATTCTTATAACGAGAAAATAAGCAAATAGCAAGAGCATAAAACATAAAACGAGATAAACACGAGAGATTTTCCCTGGATCCCAATCGGGACGGCCAGAGGCTTGATTTTTCATTATATTCCTTTTAGTGTTACAACACATATATATACATGCTGAAGCATACATAAACCCCAATCCATTAACCCTGGATTAGAACATAACTGTAGTTCCCTTGACCGGATCTACAAAATACCAGGGGCCGAAAACCATCAAACCCCAAAACCATGTGCAAAACCATGCACAAAACCATGGGCGGATCCGCCTATGAGTGGGTCCCAACGGTGGGGACTGCTTCGCCCCTCGTGACCCCCCAGCTACGCCCGACACAACATACAACGCATGGGGCCAATCGTGGAAAGAATATAACACATACCCAACAATGTCCTGCTTCTTGCCTTTCGCACTGGAATGAGAAGATTTCGTGCTCTTCCCCTTCTTTGCTTTGGCATCCAAAGCGCAATTTTCTTCATCAGATGCCTTTGATGAAGATCCGTCCCTAGTATTCCGCCTTATCTCCTCTTGCACAAGATCCGACCAAAGTCGCTCCCATCCTGGCAATTTCTCTCGACCATTGACAGAATCCTGATAGGCATGCCAACTCTTCGGAAGACTAAGGAGAGCCAAGCTCACCAATTCCTCATCATCTACAGTCACCCCCACACTTCCCAGCTCATCCTTGCATTGGATGAACTTCGTGAGGTACTTGGGCATACTGTCACCTTTCTCCATCTTTATGTGTCTGAGTTTATCCTTGAGCGCCAACTTCCTCTGGTCGCTGTTTCTTTGGAATAAATCTGTCAATGCTTTCCACATCAAGTATGGAGAAGCTTTTCCATGCAGGCTAGATACAATGTGATCCTTCACGCCCTCCAACAGAATCCTTCGACACTTTGCTGTCTTCTTTTGCCAAGCCTCAACTTGAGCAGCATCAGTAGGCTTTGGGACTTCAACATCTATGAACTCCTTCAGCCCATTGTCATCTAACACCGCCTCCATCCTATCTCTCCATGCAATATAATTTGAGCTGCCTTCAAGAGCATACTCCAATCGCAATCCTTGATAAGACATTTTGACTTCGACACCAAGAAAACACTGCTGCAAATTCGAATTCCACCAGCTCAAAACTCAACCGCTTCCGATCTGTGAGAAAAAAGTATTTCTAGCACAGAGATCGACTGTAGGGGAATTTACTGGATATATCACCTTTCAAAGAAAGGATGGATCCAGAGGCTACCTGGCCCGCTTACAGACTCTGTTTACCGAAATAAATTGTAATCACTGTAATAGATCCGATGATCAACTTGCTCCGATACCATGTAGAAATTTGAATAATAGCTGAATTATTCACCGATATTGTCCTGATTACACACTATTTAAGCTTCATGCATAATACATAACCTCTTCTACAATTGATCATCAATTTGCGGAAATAGAAGCAGTCACATGCGCACATTAAAACATAATCAAGCACACATATGACACAATATGTAATGGGGAAAGCTTACAGCTGAAAACCCCCAACTATCTGTATATTATAATGATAGAGAACATGTAACAATACATAGCACAAAGCTCCTCACAGCTCTCAGCACTATCTCACATGCTACACACAAACTAGCTCAGATATAGAACAAGTCACAAGTTCAAATCTCCTCCACAAGTCTGCCTGCCTCTACTGCCCAATCCAAGATGAATAATGATGAGATCCAAGTTCGAATCCCATTGGCTTGTACTGCGCAATTCTCATTGGCAATCTCAATCAATGTGTGTGCAAATCTCATGCATAGTTATAGTCACAACTGATAGTCACACTTGCTCTTTCACCTACCTCTTCACTAGTCTCCACTGAAACTATCCATGCACTGCAGTTAACTGATGTATTCTTTAGTTGATTTATGAGTTAATAATTAGTGAAATAATTAATAATTAATTCACACCACTCTCACTAATTGTATCAATCAGTTAGACTAGATACAACTAGCTCAACTAAGTTAAACTGAACACAACTCCATTAACTGTCTCATCAACTCCGCCAAACTCTGTCACATGAGTTCTAACTGAAGTCAACCATGCAATAGCTCCACTAAACCCTAGGAATAGCGTAATTCCTTATGTCAGCTGCATGTGCCACATCCAGCATCAAACTGAAGTGCTCCAAGAGAGTAAACTGCTGTTTATAGTCTAAATATTATTAAGGGTAAATAATATTTGACTTCCCTGTTTTAAGGAGAGGGAGTCTAAAAATAGACTTCGACCTCTTTGACCTCAAAAATAGAGTCTCATCTATTTTTACCAACATGACACATACTTCAAGAATCTCAAACTGGAATCCCCGAACCATGATCCATATGTCTAAAAATAGACATAGTCTAAAAATAGTCTTTGCGCCAAAAATAGCCTGCGGGCCCACTTAGTGAAGGCGACTTCTTTTCACTAAGCTCCATCATCTTGTTGCATTCTCAACAAAAAAAAGGTTTGGTTAAGTT